>JAVKLA010000008.1:9538951-9562192 GCA_034782735.1 Sagittarius serpentarius
TTCCTTCCTTCCTTCCTTCCTTCCTTCCTTCCTTCCTTCCTTCCTTCCTTCCTTCCTTCCTTCCTTCCTTCCTCTTTGTTCTTTCCAAAGCCAAAGCCAAAGCCACATGCTGCCTCGAGAAACAGATATGGTTGAAGAGGTTAAGTAGCGCATAAGTCACTAATTTTGTTGATATAACAGCATCATAGAAAATGAACTGCAGTGCAAAAGAGGTGGAAAAAACAAATCAGACAAAACATAGAAGTCTACATAAACCTACATCAGAGTTTATAATTGGGGTAGAAATAGAAACAGAATAATAATAAGAGCAGTAGTACATATCTTATATCCAAAGTAAGCTAAGTAACTGGGCAACTAATAATCTTGCAAATTGTGCCATTATAAGGACAAAAAATGCAGAATAATGCAGCCAAAACATGATCTGGAATTATATGGAAGGAATAAATAGAACAAGATAGTAATGCAGTTCACAAGATTAAAAAATTATTTATTGGGGTTCTGACAAAATAAACACTGAAATAATAGAGAACACAGACTGGGACATGTTCATTAATAAATAACATTACAGATTTCCATGCTTAAAGAAAAAGGATTATAAGAATGATAATGTGAATCAGTAATGCAGAAATGCATGGCTTTTTAGTAAAATAGACAGTGTATTTGTACAGACTTTGAGGTCATGGACCTGAATGTTTCTATCTAGAATTCCCAGGCATTGCATATGTAAAAGAAAAGTCCCATTGCAGGATTTGAAGGTAACGTATCTGGCATACTATGTGACTGTGGAGATGTTTTTCGTACACTGAATTGCATTTAAAAAGTAAAACATCACCTCTATATAGACCTTTACAGTTCTCCAGTGGCAAATATACAAAGGGAAGTGCCCCAAGAACATAAACAGTGATGTGATATGAGACCTGACTTAGAAGAACAACAGGTGATGTGCAATTCTGTGCCCCACAATTTTAAAAGCATGTTAAGGTACTTGAATACATCCAGAAAAGGGCAACAAAGCTGGTGGAAGGGCTGGAAAGCATGTCCTGTGTGGAGCACGTGAGGATGCTGTGTTTGCCTAGTTTGCAGAAAAAGAGGCTAAGCGGCTCTCTGCAGCTTCCTGAGGAGGGGAAGTGGGGAGGGAGGTGCTGAGCTCTTCTCCCTGGGATCTGGTGACAGGATGCGTGGGAAAGGTTCAAAGCTGTGGCAGGGGAGGTTTAGACTGGACATTAAGAAGCATTTCTTTACTGAGAGGGTGGTCAAACACTGGAACAGGCTTCCTGGAGAGGTGGTCGATGCCCGAAGCCTGTCAGTGTTTAAGAGGCATTTGGACAATGCCCTTAATAACATGCTGTAACTTTTGGTCAGCCCTGAATCGGTCAGGCAGTTGGACTAGGTGATCGTTGTAGGTCCCTTCCAGCTGGAACTATTCTATTCTATTCTATTCTATTCTATTCTATTCTATTCTATTCTATTCTATTCTTCTATTCTATTCTATTCTATTCTATTCTATTCTGTTCCATTCCATCCCATTCCATTCCATCCCATTCCGTTCCATTCCATTCCATTCCATTCCATTCCATTCCATTCCATTCCATTCCATTCCATTCCTTTCAATTCTAAAACAGAGAATGGCTTTGCAAAATAGTGCCTTCAGTGTGAGTAAAACATGTTATGCTAGATAAACAAAAATATAAAAGTAGCCAAATGTGCAAGGCTATATTCAGTAGTTTAAGTTATCTCAGGCCTTTTTCAGAAAGCATTTGTCAGAAAGAAACACTAGCAGGTGAAGAAGAACCTCTAAAGATCATTGGTGTGACTCTGTTTCCTTAGGACTGGTAACAGTATGAACTGCACTTGCTCTAAACCTAGGAAAGAAATAATACCTGTAAGCACTTTAAAAGAACTTGGAAATGAGAAATGAAAAATTGGGATAACCATGTATTTAAAAAGTCTATGATATGGATATTTTACTATCAAGGGGTTTTTTTCATCTTTTATGTATGTTTGCAGATGTAAATTGGCATATTCCTCTTCACAAACAGAATCTGGACATTCAGTTTTAAAGTCAGATTATAAATAAGAATGACTTAGACCATAAGAGAAGATATAGGAGTTTAAAGCTCAACAAGAAAATATTATCAGCGACTATGGAATTTTGTCAGTGAACTTCACTGACATAAGGCTTCTTCAGTGAAGTGAAATACTGAATGTCTAACTATGAATACTCTGCAAAAAAGCATATATTTAGACTGCCTGAGACTTTATCCTTTGTGACCAGTACTGACCCCAGAAAACAAGGTCTAATTTGCCTATGTGTTTGAAAGAACATGTTCAAAATGTGTGTTAAAGATATAAAAAGACTGTGTTTCAAGGATTTTTAAAATTGTCCAGCTCTAACGTGCTAGCAGCTGGAGAGAGAATACAGATAAAGGTCTATCAGGTACAACAGTACTAGCATCTCAGCAATGAGATTCTCAAGAGTTCATGCAGTATTATTCATGCATTGATATGTGCCATATAAATTTGAATTAACTAACCATATTTACATGCACTGTCAGCAAAAGGACCTGTCATAATTTTCATTATTTGCATCGTTTGACCTGCAGAATCTCTGCAAATAGTTCTTTGATGTCTCATCAAAGGCAGCCTAATAGAGGACAATGGAAACTGCATTTTTATATTTCTTCACTGCTTGTAGAGTGCTTCTGAATTCATTGATACAGCATGATCCTCTTTATCGTTGATTTTTTCCTTCTCTGGCAGTATGTTATAGGAACCCAGTCAAAAGGAAAGGACAGTTCTGTGTTAGATGTGGGGATAGATAGGAAAATGATGGCAGCTTAACTGAAAAGCAGGCTCCAGTACTGTCAAGACTTGGATGACTATGGGCATCTCCAAAACCAGACATTTAAGCATACAGATGAAGTTTATCTCATCTAACTTTAAGAATCAGCTATTTTAATGTTTATGTCAGAACTATTCATGTTACATCCCTTGTAAAGCCAATTAAAAACAAATAAATGTTCAGGGAAAATATTTCATCTTACGGTAGACTTCTTAATTAGTTTCATATTCCACATTCTGCTGAGTTATTTTACTTGATAATTTTAGGATGAGAGATTTAAATTCTGGAAGTACTTGTTCTTTCCATCATTTATAAAGGAGTCTAGAATGACTGGCCCAGCCATAAACCAACAGTAAAGTTGGTAAGCAGCGTGTACATGGCAAAAATTTCTGTGACAAGAAAAGTAGAGAATTAAGATAAGAATCAAGTACAGAATTCAGGTTCTTTGCTTGGGCAACAGCTGAACAAGGACTTCAAGGAATTAGGTGGGTATAGAAATTCAGGTAGTTAAGTTCTTTGTGGGTTACTTTTACTATCTTTTGAAAGTCAAATAACATTTTAGATACACTCCTTTTGACTTCAACAGTTTTTTCCATCTCACCACAGTCTGCATATCCCCCTAACTCTCTCTACTTCTCCTTCCATTCTTATAGCTCCCTCTTTTTCTTTTTTTTAAAATCATATTCTCTTGACATTAAAAGACTGCTCTAAGATAAAAGACAATTATTTTTTAAATAAACAAGGAAATCAATAAATAAGAATTAATTAATTTTACCTTTAATATAGTACATAATCTGAGTTTTAATTATATTTACCTAATTTTAAGTACAAAGGAGTTAGTCATTGTAAGGGTAAGAAAAAGTCTTTTAAGGAGCACTTCTTTCCATCTTAATGTAGATGTCTAAAACTGGTTAGCTGAATCAAACTCAAAACCACCTATACTTTTTTATTTAGCATCAAGATAGCTTAAAGAGAATCTCTGATGTTGATGACATGTCCAATGAGCAGTAAACAAAAATCAAGACATAGAATATGTCAAAGAAAACCTTAAACTTTTAGCTTTGATTTTTGATCTATATTCATCTCAAAATAGCTTCAGGAGAATTATTAAGTTATACATGCCAAATTGCATGCTGATAAAGCAGAAACACATTCAAACTAAATTTGAATTAAGACTTAACAGAGCTGAATTAAATAGGTTTCTTTTTTAATAGGGTTAAAATAAATCTTTATAAATGAGTAAGACATTTATTCAATATTTTCATTATGGGTTTCTTCTATCAGCCTTAGTTTGTCTTATTGCCCTTATCTAAGAAATGCATTATTGGGCCTTGGTTCATTATCTACATACCAATTAATTCCTTTTTTGCTTCATTTATCCTTTTTCCTGTTGACTTCTGCCTCAGTAAATTATCTCTTCCATGGAGAACAGGTGAACAGAGAGTGAAAAGACTTATGCTTGGTAACTAATGAAATTGTAAGGCTAAGTTGCCTGAAATTCTATAAAGCATTGCACATGGCACCTTCCCTTTTAAAGTAAAACTTACCATTATGTCTGCATAGCCAGCCTCCACAGGATAAAGGTCAAAGATCATTAGACTGTTTTGATGTTGAATCTCAAATGGATAGAAAAGTGTGCTTCATCTATGCTACCGGCATCCAATCATATTTAAATTAAACTGCTTTTAACTTATAAATCTTACATATGTTCCTGCTTTTGATTACTTAATATATGATGACATGCTGTAATTATTCATTACTGAAGCATACAATATGTCAATAATGCCTAAGATAGATACATAATTTCCCAAGTGTTTCGGGTTTTTAAAACTTTTTAGATAAGAGTGAATGTATCAACTAAGTTCATATAACATTTAACTAAATGGATTTGAGACTGAGTATTTAAATGTTTTTTATGACTTCATAGAAGCCATCTAAATCAAGTGCTTTTAGTAAATATCAAAATCCTGACAAAATTAGCCTTATTGTTATTTTTATATCACAAGCTAATGATCATAACAAAACAGCCAGACGTCTTTTTGTCTCTAGGATTATTTAATAGCATCAGATAGAAATGGACCAGATGGTCCAGTATCTCACTTTTCCACATAATATTTCTACTATTTTCTCTCAGTAGTTCATCCAGATTTAATTCATCTACTTTTCTTAAATATTTCTGAAAGGATTCTTTCACAGAATTTAAGAAAATCTGTTGAGTGGTCCTTAGTGCAATCCTAAAGGGGACGGCTTGCTTCCTGTGGATAGCACAGTTCTCTCAGTTGACTTTTAATAGACCTTTGGTACTTAATCTAAATAAAGTTCCCTAGTTGGGTGAAAGTAATTTAGAAGTTAATTAGATGTTAATTTATATGCCCCACTACAGCAAGGAAATAAACAAGCTAGTGAGCTTTTTCAAATGGGGAAAGCGAAAGTATTAGTCTAGAAGTAGAACCTGTAAAGTAGCTAAATTCATTGTTTTTCATCAACAGATTTACATTGTTCAGTAATTGGATCAATCACTCCTACCCATTGGCTTCCAGCCATAAACCATCAAAACAATGGAAGCCTACCTTGTTTTCTAGGAATGTTCTATTTGAGTCACGCTGAGAAGAGCCCCAAATTATTTAGTTTTGAATGCAATTAAAAAAACACAAACAACAAAACCTCAGATGAAATTTGAAGTGATTATATATACTGAATTCTATATAGTTTAGCTCTAAAATCAGCTGGAAGCTGATTACATTTCTTCAAATTTCTGTCTTCTATATTTTTAGTTTTATTTACAGATTTTCTTCTGCAAATTAACATATTTTGGAGAACACTGTAAAGATACAGGAGAATAATGGTGTTTCATTCCTAGAAACAGTATATTTGCGTGTGTTACATCATAGAACTGTTTACTAATATTAAATACAAAAGAAGCATCTAAAAATAATTATAGTCCAGCCTAAGTGGCAAGTTAGGTAACTGGGGAAAATCAAATAAACCCTTTACAGCCTCCAGCTATGGCAGCTAGTTATATTACTGGTGTAACATTTTCATAAATATTCTCTATAATAACACCTTCCAGATATAACAAGTAAAATAGTGAAAAGAAAAATTGTTCTTCATTTACTAGACAAAATAAATAGACATGCAAAGTATCATCCCTGTAATACTTTCAATTGTATTCAGTCCGATGTCAGCATATAATACTGGAGTCCCATACATAATTGAGTTGAAATAATGGTCCACCTAATTCTGTCAAAAATAAATCTTCTATAGTGTTAAAATGTTACTTTCCTATCTCAGACAACACCATTCTTTCTAATCTGACCACCTTTTTAATCTCTTAGAGCCTTTTAACAGGCCAATTCCCTCTCCCTTCCACGATTCTCAAAACTTCAGTTGTTTTTACAAAACCCAGTGAACTAAGTTGCATTAGTGCACTCAAAATATGTTGAAGATTATCACTGTTTTTATTCAAGGCTTTTAGTCTATCACAGAAGGTGAGGGGAAAGTGGTGTCAAAGCAATGAATCTGGTAATACACTTCCTGTATATCTACTTCACAGAAAACCAATGCAACTGTGTTCATGCTCTCAAAGGATCTACATGAGCCTGCTTCTTGATCAGCAAAGGACATAAGCATATGTGTTACTTCAGTCTCCCTAAGTCATGTATAATATCTCAAGGCAGTGAAGAACTTTGTTTTTCCCATTGCTGAATAACAATAATACAAATATTAAATCTAGAATTGAAAATTTCTCTGTGTGTCTCAAAAAAAATATTATTTTTGATACATTCTGGACGTGGGAAGGAAGGAAATGACAATGTGGATTATGGGCATGAAAAATGGCAAATACCCATGCTGTTGATATTCACCTTGCTTCATTGCAAAACCAAAATAATCTTCAGTACTGCATCCTTGATTCGAGTTGCAGACATCAGCTCTATCCAATACTGCTAATAGCAAGTTAATAAAGGAAGAATTGGAGGTATTGCTGAAATACTTCTTTCAAAATTATTTCCCATAAAATCAAATATCAAAAAGGGAAGAAATTCAGGGCATGCAAAAGTATTTTGCAGAGGATTACATTAAAAATGTGGGCAGAATATCTGGATAGTTTCATTCTTTCACAGGCTTACCCAAGAGCTTAACTTAAACTCATTGGGACAAGTGGAATGTTTCTGACTGTAAGTCTAAACCTTTTTGCAGTAATGGCTATAATATCAAATTCCAGTGAGAGAGAATTTCCCAAACTCAATATTTATAGGATGAGCTTGTATAACATTAACTCCTGCCTATCTATTAAAATAAACACACATTTAGGTATTTACATATGTATGAATACATAAGGAATTTTATTTCAAAATTTAGTACAGCCTCAGAAAGAAAATTGTGCATAGTATTCCATTTATATAACTGAATAGTGAAAAAATGTAACATGGAAAAATAGAAATGGTGAAAATGAGCATCAGCATTCTCTAAGACAATAAGAAAGTCTGAAGACATTATTGGTAACCTTCTTACGGTTAGGACTGGTTTTGATACGTGTTGAAGTGATTCCCTGAAGTATTTCATCATCTGCCTAGATTGTCAAGAGAACAAACTGTGCCACTGAAAAAAAATGTAGGTTAGTTGCATAGTTGTTAGTTGTTAGTTGTGATACTCCGGGGGCCTGGGCCCACAGTCATCCAGACTGGACTACAGCTTTAGCACAGTATGTTTCCTTTGGGTCACCCATCCAGATTTCCCAGAAGACTAGGGACAGGACAAACTGATTTCCCCTCCATCTAAATCCAGCATGAAGTTAAAATGTAGCTGGGACTTATGTCCAAATCCCAGAAGCAGGCAATGCTCTGAGGTTCTGTAGTTATGTTTTGGTGTCTTGGAAATTAATTTCCATGTTATCATCCATAAGCAGGGAATCTTACACTATATAGCTAGCTTACAGCTAGCTGACAGGAAACCTAAACGTACTAGGAATGCCCTCATTTCTCTTGAGTGCAGAGCTCCTGAATTCAGTTGTACACTAAGTATATCTGTCCAATGGGATTTAAAATATGTTGTCTGCCTCTTAAAGGTGATGATTAAATGAGGATGGCTCACTTTTTAAGACACAGATAGCATCGATTGACTTTTGCATACAAGTTTTGAGTCTAAAGCACTCATCCAGAAAACGAGATAACTGGCTTCAGCTTTCATGCTGCTCTGAGGGGATTCAGATACCTGCAGCCCATTTTCTAGGAAACTGCATAAACCATTAAGAGGGGAAAGGTTTGCCATTTGCTTTGTGGCAGCTCTCAGTGCTGCCAATATGAGATTCAGAGGAATCAGAATAAAACTAGCGACAAAAGCTTAACCCTACAGTTTCACTGTTAGGACAGCAGTGACAAGCTTGGGATACTACTCTCATGACTGCTAATGTGTAGTACACTAGATGGTCATCAGAGAAAATCAGAAAGACCATTGAGAATACTGTAGCAGCAAAAAGTCTCTTCCAAATTACATAGCCATGAGGCCACAAGTTCATACATGCGGGGTTTTGTTTTGTTTTGTTTTCCTGTGGAAATACTGCTGCTTTTAGATGCACAGTGATCCATTTTCAAGATCATAGAGATCATCCCTTTCTGATCCTTCCTTACCTTTGCCCTTCTTTCTTATAATTTGTTTAGTATCTTAGCAGTTATATCAAGCTTCTGAGAAATGGTTTAACTACCACTTACTGAAAAAGTGGGTGACAGCATGATCTCCCTTGTTTTTAAATGGAAATGGCTGCAGATAGTATTTAGGGATGAGCAAAATGAGGTGACAGTGGATAGGATTCAGATAGCTATCATGCTGCTTGTGACCCAAGCCATCTTTATAAGCAGCACAAAAAAACAGGCACATCTACAGCATGATTTATCTCATTCTGCAGCTGATTTTTAAATTAGACAGCACCAGAAAGACCACATCAAGAGTGCCGTTTCCATTTCTGGGCTCCCCAGTATAAGAGAGACACGGGCATAGAGAGACAAGTCCAGGGAAGGGCTCTGAGTATGATTAAAGTGTTGGAACATCTGACATACAAGGAAATGCTAAGTGACCTGGACTCTTTAACCTGGAGAAGAGAAATCTCAGCTGGGATCTTACCCATGTCTATGAATAGCTGGGAGGAAGTAGGAGGGGATGGGAGGGGGTGAGGAAGACAGAGCCAGACTTTTCTCACTGGTGCCCAGTGACAGGACAAGAGGCACTGGGCACAAACTGAAACACAAGAAATTCTGCCAGCATGCAAGATAAAACTTTCACTGTGAGGCTAGTCAAACACAGGAACAGGTTTCCCAGATTGGTCAAGTTTCTTTCCTTGGAGATATTTAAAACCTGACTGGACATGGTCTGGAGTGACCTGCTGTAGCTGACCCTGCTTCAGCAGGAGAGTTGGAATGGACGATCTCCAGAGATGCCTTCCAACCTCAACCATCCTGTGATTCCGTGATTTTCTGTGATTTGAAGTGTCTATTACTCTTTGCTGAATCTAAAAGAACTTGGGGGTCACTAGTTCAGATGTAGATTTACACCACACATGTCATACATAAACCCTTTTTTGGACAGTATTACTGCCCCTTTTTTGGGTTAATTAGTTTGGGCATTCTTAGCCAAGCACAGAGACACGCAAGCAAGTAGGACATACACAATTTATGAATACAAGGCAGTCATTCATTGGCTACCACACACAAAAGACAGCAAAAATTTTGCGAGCTGTCAGGCTGAGGACTGGTATGCTCACCACCCCAGTGAGGTGCCTTTGCTGGCCAGCAGATGACAGCCAGGAGGGGATGGGGTGTCCCCCATGGCTCCATCCAGTAGTGCTCAGCATCGCCTAGCTGCCATCTGCCCCACCTTCATTGACACTGTGGATAACGACGGGCCAGCCTGACCCGGTGATCCCTGACCAGTCCCAGATGGGACTGACCCTGCTGCCTGACCTCCCTGGCTTTGGTCTTTTAGGCTTTTACACTACCTTTCCCTCTGACATTTTTCCTCATGAATACCTGAGCTACTCAGGGTCTTGTGTCACCAGTCCCACCACCGCCTGTTCCTGTGACCTCCTTGTCTCCATGAACATGTCTACCTCTCAGCAGCCCAAGCCCCAGTCAAGCAGCAGAGCTGAATGAGAGGTGGGCCCTGTGGCCCTGGTGCACAGGCAGAAAACCCCTGGCACAGGGGAACTTACAGTAGCGCCTATAGAGAAAAAAAGGGTTATGATTGGGTCTAAGATTTTGTCGTATTTCTTTTGATGGAGTCCAGGCACCTCTTTGCATCGTCTCAGTCACAGTGATGATTCAGCAGGAAAAGGGTGTCTGCATGCCCAGATTAGGATTGTGCTGAGAAATCCCGGCTATCCTTACCTGAGACATTCAGGGCGAAAATATAGGCTCTGACTGGAATTTGAGTTAAGAATCACAGCAAGGAGGCATTTGTTCTTAATTGCTTTCTGAGACTTGAGCATGTAAGGTCTGCTAGGGTCTCCTCAGACTTCTCAGTATCACCTGAAGAATCTAAACCGGGACATCAGCAGAGGTTAGGTGATGAAATCCAGAACTATGCTGTATATAACTCTGCTTAAGAACCACCTAATCTTTCCACAGCTGACATACGTTTTATTCTGAAAGTTCCCTCAGCGCTCTTTGTGTGTGAGAGGTACTAAACTTTGTCCAGTTAAATGGTCAGCTCCTTTTACTGCTCCATCTGCAGAGAAGGGTGACTTTGTCTCCTAATGATTTCTGAGTAATATGTACTCTTTACACACTGAGTTTCAGCTATGGCTGAAAAGGCAGTTATTTGTTTAGAACACAGTTGTCACAGTTAGTGTCCGTCTTTCGCACATCACCAATTTGTTGCACAGTCACACAGCAACAAATTCTCCCTCAGTTTGTTACACTACAACAATGCATTTTATGTGGTTCAAAGGAACACAACTTATATGGAATGCTAAGAAATATTTGTAGTCTAACTAAAGTCTTAACAGTCTAATCGTGTTATTATTAGTCCAGTTACAATGACACTAAAGTTTATAGTTCATATTTCATACAGTTAATAAGATACACACACCAACCATGAAGCAGTGACTTCTGCCCTCTAGGCCCTGAGATCATTGGCTTCAGGTCACGGAATCATCAGCATCCGTAGTGCTTTGCTGGGAGGAACACTGTGGTGGGGACAATTACTTCTTCCTCTTTATTCTAAGATTTGCTTTGGGTTATTTTCATGCATTTGTCACAATTCTACATTACATCCAATCTTACGATATATGGTTTGTTTTACAGTAACTCAGATACTTATTCTTTGCTTTCTTTGTTAGCCCTAAAACTGGTTTTACATAGCTCTCAAGACTGAATTCCTTCAAGGCCCAGTAACCAAACACTGATGAAATGCTTATATCGTTGGAGCCTGGAGTACAGTCCTGTGCTCATATTTTCACAGCTTCTGCTATTATCCCATGCCTGTACTACTCTATGTTGTATTTTACTCTAAGGTCCTAGATAGTTCATGCCAATCTGAATAACCAATTTTTACTACTGTTAGTTACAAATACAAATATATATGTGTGTACATATATATAGATATGTAAAACATTGTTACACCACTCTATTGTACTAAGGCTAAGCAAAAGCTAAAACAACTAGTTAGTAGTCACCGGGTTGTTAGGTAACTGCTGCTACAGTTGAAGAAGCCTAACGAAGCTCCTGGCAGGTCAAGCTTAGATAAAGCCTGCAAATCTTGAGGCCTCTGTGGTTATCTTAGCACACAGTCTGTTACAAGCAAGAGCAGCACTATATTTCCTAGGCTGCAGGGCTATACACAGTACACTCACTTAGAAGGAACAGGTATATGGCCTTATAAATTTTATCCTGAGTAGATCAAAAAGCTCCAACAGATGAATCTGGGCAGCATGCATCTCATGGATCCCTTTCATCCTTGATTTCTTTTGATTAAGGTTAAGGGTAATGCCTTTACTTGGGGCTGCTGGGAAAAGTTACTGCATGGGTCTTTACCTGTCTTGTATTCAGAAGATGACGGCAGCGTCCTTGTGGACCTTAGAACTGAAAAATACCATGAGTCCACTAATAGCATCATAATTTCTTTATTATCTAAATTTAACTAGATACCAAATAATGAGTGCTGTTTTAGTACTTTTAGCTCAGGAAAGATTTAGTAGAACTTTAAAAGACTCAGAAAAAGGGAATAAGTCATTCCACATAAGGAGTGACTAAGTAAGCTAGTCTAGTAAGGAGGCAAAATAGGGGAAAAATAATTGAGGTCTATAAAAATCATTATCGTCATAAAAGTTATTTTACTGTCTTTTCAAATGTAAAAAGAATTATGAAACACCAGCTGAAAGAAGTAGGAAGCAGGTTAAAAGCCAGAAAAATGAAATGATTCCTCATTTAACAAGCAAAGATAAGCTCTGGAGCTCTTTGTCATGTTGTGGCTGCTGAGATTTAGTCAGGGTGAAACTGGGACAGATCATAGAAGAGAAATACACCGAGTGCTCGAAAATACATTAAATAAAACAAAACTCAGGTCTTGCTATTGAAGTTTATTCTCTTCCTTAGGCATCATTTTTTACAACAGTTGGAGACAGGATACAGAATGAGATTGGTTTTTCCTCTAACCAAGTAAGACAGGCTTTGTATGTAGCTGGTTTTTTTTCCCTAGTGTTTCTAGTAGCTTGCTCTAGGCTGTGTCCTGCTCATTGTAAGAGCTGTTATGAGACAGAGGCACCTAGGCAACACATTCTTAGTTTGGGGGTTTTGTCTGAAAGTCAGACACCTGCAAGCACTGTTACATCAAAGCTGTATTTACCTAAAACTTCAAAAGACCAGCACAATAATGGATGTTTTCTGGCCAACTGTGAATATACTAATAAAATAGATGTTTATTTTTTCATTCATTTCAATCAGACATTCAAATTATTTCAATTTCACACCAGAAAGGAGGGGAGAAGTTATAAGTAAGCATAAAATAAGGTGGGAAAATATGGCAAATATATGTGCACTAACGTAGAGTGAAAAAAGTTTCGACAGATTTCGATAACTACCTCAAGAAAGTGTTTACTATAACTGTGTGTCTAGAGGTTAGCAGTAAAAAATGTGGCTATTTAACTTTCAGGTGCTCAGCTGCATATTCTTCATTCATTTCATATACAGAGCTCTTAGCAGTGATACCAGTGGGCATTTTATACAAAGCATAAAGCTGCATACCATATAGACATTCACATTGTGTATCAAACATTTACCACAAGTAGCAGAAAAAACCCCAGGTGTCCCGGGTTTGCACACATAGGAAGCATAATGTGCCTATTTGTATGCCAAGATCTAAACAGACTCTTTTCCAAGCTGACAGTTACTTCCTTACAGGCCTGGTGGGGATCTAGACCTTGAAGGTAACTAAACAGACACATCTATGATGAAGATATTTTAGTGTTAAAAATTTCTGGTAAGAACATCTCTGAAGT
Organism: Sagittarius serpentarius; assembly: GCA_034782735.1. Lineage (NCBI taxonomy): Eukaryota > Metazoa > Chordata > Aves > Accipitriformes > Sagittariidae > Sagittarius > Sagittarius serpentarius. The sequence goes on from JAVKLA010000008.1 coordinate 9,552,280, forward strand.
AAAGAAGTACTCCCCTCATATGCCTGAAGGAAGTCTGTCAATTTAGATGTATTTTTATTTTCCTTCCCCGTCCCCTTCCACTTCTTTCCCTTTTTCTCTATCCCTTCTCTCCTCCCATCCTGTCTGTCTCCTGAGCAAAAAGTGCTTTGTTCTGTTTTGGTTTGTTTTTTTTTTTTTAATATAACTATGGGTAAGAAGCTCTCATAGAAGAAAAAAGTACTTTACTTACACGGAGGATACTACTTTCTCTCCCCCTCCCCCCAAACTACATAAAAATGTTTTTAAAGGAAACAGTCAAATATGTACTGTTATAGGAAAAGTGATTTTCACCTTTTTGAAATATTTATCTCATTTTCTCAGTCTCTCATTCTAGAACAGTCTAGGTCTATGTGAACACTGTTATGATATTATTTTGCTAAATGTGTTCATAGAACTGAAGAAAGAACTTTATAATTTATTTTAATAGTGTTGAGATAAAAATAGTGTGTAAATCTAAATATCAAGCTTGATCTTGTAATAAAAAGGTCTATCATTCAACGCAGATAACTGCAATATTTACATATGATTTTTCATGCTTTCATTTCCTGATTTATTTCTCTTCAAAGGCAGAAGGATATTTTTATCTTATTTTACTCTACTGGAAAACTGAAAAGGAGTGTACAATGGGCAAAATGTATTTCTAGCCCTCCATGATTTTAAAGATATTCTGGGAAATATATAAGTGACTTTTGCACTTTTTTCCCCCCATTCAATTACAGTAACTTATTTCACATTACTGCTTTCCTACATATATACTTCACTATAATGCATTATAGAAATGTGCGTGTCTTAACTCTTCTACTTTGATGCACTATTACCTTTTAGCTTTTTTTCTGTTATTTGAAGAATGGTGAATCTTCACACATCTAATAACACCTAAAAGGTAAATCAGCAATTGCAAGTTTAATAGCTGCTTAGTCCAAACTTATACAAAATGCAATTACTAGAGTTCAAAGTCTCCTCTTCTTGCTTCCAGCGAATCGTAAGTTATTCATGGTCTCTCTTGTGACATGTTGTTATTCATGCTAGTCATGTTGAGAAGGTAATGCTCTTTTATTCATAGAATTTTCAGCTGGCTTTTTGTTCCCACTTTGAGCCAGTCCTTTGAAGTCAAAGGAACATTTCTATTAAACTTAATTGTCATTGGATGAGGGCTCTTGTGAGGAAAAATCAGGTAGTATAGTACAAAGACAATTATACTAGAATTGAGGGCTTTTTTTATTAGTGTTTAGTAAACTCATACAACAGAAAAGATAGCTAAGTGCACATGATCACTTCTGCTGTTGAAATAATTCTCTGCTATTAGAGCAAATAATCATCTTAATTACACGTTGATCACTGGGTGTATTGTCTTCATTACTTTCATATTTCCAAGGTTATTTGTATAAAGCAAAATCAGAATCCATCTTTAATACTTAAGTTCAGCTCTGTTAATTTACTAAATCAAATAGCCAGATAAAATGTACAAAGCACCTTGATCTTCCCATTTAAATTAAAACATTAATCTCAGTTCACTGACATGAAAGTGTTGCCACATTTCTCTCACTGCAGAGGCATCAGAACAACAGAAGGTGATTCACATTTCATGTAGGCTAGACCTACATTTTTCCTTTTTTATTAGAAGGACCTCAGGACACCTAAACCTCTGGCTTATGTTCCCCAAATAATGGATTCATTTACATGGCCTGAATGTAGCTTTGGGGGTTAGCTTCAGAACTGGGACTGTAACAAGCAAAAGACTCAAAGCAATGACAAATTACTGAAACCAGTCAAGAGTGAAACATTTGCTAACAATGGTCTACATCAGTGGTACCTGGAGAAGAGGGATAGATGTGAGACGGTATATGGAAGGTATCAGGAAATCACAGTATGGTACGGAATCCATAGGTGAAGACATATGAGGCATTTTAGAGGGAGTAAATAAGTCTCCTTGAAGGGGCACCAGAAGACGTGATGGAAATACTGGCAGAAATTGAAAGAATAGGGAGATGATATAAATTGGTTTAAGTCTCCTGCCAATACCCTCATAACAAGGTTAACAGTGAAAAGTCAATGGGAAGTGAGGAAGATCTTTGCAGTATCTGCTTCGTGACTCCTCTAACATGTCTTCAAAAAAGTTTCAGAAGAAAAAGCCACATACAAGACAGTAGCTGACTACTAGTCGACAGCATCTAAGACTAGATGTTCATCTGCACATATCTAGCAACTACTAGTTTATAATAAAATATGAATTTTAGCTGTTTGTTGTAAAGAATCAACACACAGCAAACAACTACAACATTGATATGCAGTTGCTTAAAAATATAAGCTTATATATTCAATAAAATAAGTAAATAAAAATGCAGTTAATTAGACCCTTAATATCACTAGAATCTTCTGTGGAGAAATATTTTCCAATTAATATGGCTAACTAAGGTAACTTTTGCTATTTATTGCCTTTCATAAGAAGCACAGAAAAATCCAAAATACATTACAGTCTTTGCATACTCTTAAAAATTCCTGTTGTTCGGTCTTCTTCATCTGTTTTGGTTTTATTAGCCACGCTTGTAGCCTCTCCACTACCAAAACCTTGCCATGTAAACCCAATACAACTTCTCTAAAGATTTTATTTTTCTTGCAAAATTCTGCAACTGGAACATATGCAAAAGATTGCATGTCTTTTTTCAGCAGTTTTGGCCTCATGCACTTCCTTATGCATTTTTAAGAACTCTCATTTTCACATAGGGATGGAACAAACCAGACAACCATTCCTGTGTGCTTCTCCAGAGTTTTTCTAAGTTCTATACAAATCATACCTTGAAGGATTTTATCACGCTTCCTGTTTAGTCCATAAACAATTTCTTCCTGGCAACCTATATTAAATTTGCATTTGTTTTACATTAATCATATTTTTCTATGATTGTCACTTGTAATTTGTAAATTACTTCTGTGACTTTTTTGTGTCTTCCCAGAATCACATACCTTGATTAAGAAATTTAACACTTACAGTTACAAAAGTACAATTACAAAATATTTGTATCACTGAGGACACCTTTAACCTGATATTCTGCTTCATGCTTAGAGTAAAACTTCAGTTGCATTATATTTTTTCATAATACCCATTTGTTCTTTTGGAATTCTCATTAATCTTTCATTGAATTTATTATTACACCAACACAAACTGTATAACGTATAACTGCAGCAATTTAGTTTGTTAAAATAACTGTATTGATAACACTATCAGTGGTTAAAAATTATTATAATCTCAGGTAAAATCACCAAATTAGAGTTGAATGAACTGTAGACTTCTTTGTGTTTACAATCAAACCATCTTCCTGTCATCTCGTCACTCTGCTCATTAGTATCAGTTAGGATAACTGAATTTTATTTATTTTACTCACTGTTTCTCTCTCTTTAGACATGCTTTAGAAAGAAAAAAATCAAGAAAAGTATGTGTTTTTTTAAACTTGTTCTTTTCATAGTTTGATTTTTCAAGAGCAGGTTTTCCCTGAAATTCCATTTCTTCTTGATTTTACAACTTCAATGAAAATTTCACATTGCTTTGGAATTCATAGAATCATGGAATAATTTAGGTTGGAAATGACCCTTAAGATCATCGAGTCCAACCCTTAACCTAACACTGCCAAGTCCATGACTAAACCATGTCCCTAGTGTCACATCTACACGTCTTTTAAATACCTCCAGGGATGGTGACTCAACCACTTCCCTGGGCAGCTGGTTCCAGTGCTGGACAACCCTTCGGTGAAGAAATTTTTCCTAATATCCAGTCTAATCCTCCCCTGGTACAACTTGAGGCCATTTCCTCTCATCCTAGCACTTGTTACTTGGGAGAAGAGACCGACACCCACCTCTCTACAACCTCCTTTCAGGTAGTTGTAGAGAGGGGTAAGGTCTCCCCTCAGCCTCCTTTTCTCCAGGCTAAACAACCCCAGTTCCCTCAGCTTCTCCTCGTAAAAGGGAATTCTTCCTTTTTGGGGAAAATTGTGCCACACCAGCCATTTATGGAAATGTAAGCATGCATAACTTCAATAATATTGCTTTCTTTTCTTTTTCTCTTCCCCTCCCCTCCCTTCCCCTTCCCTCCCCTCCCTTCCCCTTCCCTCCCCTTTTCATCTATGATAAAACACATGAATGATCCAATGAAATTTCAACTATTACCTTTTGCTTCAACTATTATCTTCAGCCTCATGAAATGTGAGAATTATATGTTCAAAGCTATTTAGTCTAGAGGGTCTTGGCCTCACTTTTGTACTTGCTCAGATGTACTCTTATTTTTATAATTCAAGGGAGAGGGGGAAGGGAAAAGAAGTAGGGGGTGAGGCAGGGGGGAATGGGGAGGAGGAGGAGGAAAGGGAGAGGGAAGGAACCCATAGAACTGCATTATCCTAGTTGAAGTATTCTACCAGTACTCTGCAGTTACTTTCTTTTTTTTCTTCAAATTTTCTTCATTTTCCTTACCTACACACATATATGTATGGTGTAAACATGCTATAGAATCAGAATCTGCAGAAGACTTTTGAAGATCCTAGCCAAAGGGAGAGAAGTGATGAGGTCAGTTTAACAAATCACAACCTCTTCATGGCATATCAAACCCCATAATTTTAGCCCTCCTGGATACGTTCGTGCATGAAATGTTAGGCATCTGAGTTGCACCAGCTGACTATGCTGAGTTGTCCCCTGTGGTTCTCTTGAATTTGGTTGACTGTTTTCAGGAGTGTGTAAACCTCTGAGGCACTTCACTGAATGGCTGCCCTGTCCTCACTTGTAACTCAGCTAGAGAGATTAAAGCTAACTGCTACTTCTGCATATGCTGCTCCAGACGTGCCTCCACCTTGTGGTGAGCAAATCCCTGATGTAAGGATCTGCTTCTAAAAGCATATATCAACCCCCTATCTCTCTTATTTGGATAATCCATTAAGTATTTGAAGTATCATATATTCTATAAATGGTACCTGCCAATGCTAGCAGTACACAGGGTTTTAGAAGACGAAAGCAAAAAAACTAAGCAGAGAACAGTGATGAAGAATGATAATGTACATTAATGATTGCATTTCTGTGCTAACATAAGCCTCTCCTGGGCTAATTTGTTATGCAGATATTTCCCCTTTGGCTGACAGAGTACATCTGTTTTTGTTAGTCTCCTTGTTGTGCACAGCATATTTTACAAACCAAGCAATTAGAAAGGAGAATTTTGTCTTGATCTCCTGATGCTGTGATGACTTGCCATTGGAATAAGATATTTTACAATCAATAGTTTATTCTAAAATTATATCCAAGAAAAACAAACACATACTCCTTCTCTGAATGTAATTAGTATGAGTCTTGTATCTTTTCAGCAGGGAAAAGAAAGACCCAACCCTGTGGCGGTGTGCTCCCCCCACTCCCCAACCTCACCTGTATTTCACGTAATCCTGCTCAAGTGATAACCACCAGTGGTGGTTGTAAGGGATGTGTCTGGTCGTGACGGCTGCATCCGCTCAAAGTGGATTCGGGGGAGACAGATAGCAATACAATAGCCAAGGGTTAATTTGAACAATGCACCCACCTAACCACAGTGCTCGTCAATGTTGTCCTGAAGCCAAATTTGGAAGAAGGTAACATTCATAGTCAGTAAGCAAATATGACTCTGAGTCAATTATCTTACTCGGTAAACAGTGGACAGCCCAGGGCCTGTTGAGGTTTCATGCACGGCAGTGGGCTGCACGCCAGGATCTCCCCTTGAGAAGGGATGCCTCTCAAGGTTACTCCTCGAGGTTGAGAGATTCCTTGCTGCGACGGATTCTTGGTAAGTAATTAATAGCATGCTAAACTTCAAAATCTTAGCTTAAGTGATATAAAGGATTGATTGTGTTTATATAGTCCTTTAGACATAAATCATTGACCAAGTCTGGGACTAAGAGTGGACCAGGCACACCTAGACTCTTCTCTGGGAAGGAGTTCAGAATGCAGGGGGGTCCTTTCTGAACCTCGTGGCTCAAAGAGAGGGTCTCCCTGACAGTTTTGTCTGACCCTGTCCTCTATGTAGTAAATACCAAGTGTACCTTGCCATCGAATCTTGTTAAACCACTGTCGCATTTAGTATCACACTTTGTTAAATCACTGTTTTATATCAATAAACATATTGCTGCTTTTCTCTTATGAGTCAAGTGCGTCACTCCATCTGTGAAACCCCCCAACACACACATTCTGATTACAAATTAATCCAGTAGCTGAGAAAAATTTCATTGTGCAAAATTAGGTCACTCTTGATAATAAGGTTATTTTTCTTGAAGCTGTTATTTGTAAACTTTTTGTTTAGGGGTGTTGTAGTGACTGTGTCAAAGAATGATTGTTTTCATGTCTGCTTGATAAAGAGAGTATAAACTTTTAATTCAGAAACAGACCTCACTTCATTTATTCCTGCCTTTACCACTACAATTACTTTCCTATAATTTAGTCTGTTTGGAATTACGCTGTAGCACCATTTGAAAACTGAAGATAGTCTAGAAGTCAGCATCCTTTTTATACAACAATCAAGTAACACTCCATTTTATGAGCTGTCCTACTGGTAGCTGTCCTACTCATGGAGCTGGTAGGATTTTGAATTGAGGGAAAATTCTTATTCTGGACATTTTAAAGTATCAAGTGGTCCAGATTTGACTCACTTAACTCTACTTTTCACATTTTGGTAAAGGGTTTTCTAGCCTAAGGGAAAAAAAATCAAGTTTTTAATAATTTCTATTGTAATATCTCCTTTTTTTCTTCTAAGTGATCAGACTACAAAGTGGCTATTTCAACAACTGTGGATTTGATCCTGCTACACTGCAAGAGATGAAATGTGATAACTGTTTTTGAGTGCAAGATGAAATTTTTTGGTCATGGAAAGAACTGGAAATAGTTTTTAGAAACAGATTTCATTTGTATACACCAAAATAATTTTTATGTATCAAAACTTCTTTTATAGTCATTAGAAGAAAATTCTTCATAGCATGCTTCCTTTTCATTGTGAGATAGCCATTTATACAAGTGAGGTGAATCTGTTTGCCTACTTCTGTTGGTTGACTGTAGTGCCTAGAAAACTAGCTGAGACAGAAGGGTTATTAGCGGTTAGATGACATGTCATTCTAGGTGGCTAACAACACGTAATGTTTCACTAATATCAATATAGCTGATGTACAGAAGAAGAAATATTCAAGGTAATAATTATTCATGAAATGTATACCATTGTCAAAATCGTAACTGTTGCTGGACATTACATGAGAAATATTGTATTCATCAATCTAAATATTTGGTTAAAAAAAAGGTTCACCTCTCAGATTGTATATAAAACTGGTTAGGATGGAATAAGGCAATATTAGAAATAATGGGAAAAAAGTAATGCTTTTTGTTAAGATAGTTCAGATTTATTACTGCTGCCTCCTATGCTAATTTGCCACATCTGTTGACGTACGAACCATTACTTCTGTTATCAAAGTGGAGTAGCTGGAGGCAGGCAGCCAATCTGCAAACTCATCTAACAGTGAAGTGTACTTTATAAATACAAAGGACAGTAGTCTTTCTCCAACTTACTACAAATACTTCATAAATAATTGTCAAAGCTATAAACCTGCTTAAGCAAGATGTCTACTTTTCTGACGTAAAATATTTCTTTTTTGCAGATTTACCCTAAGTGTATATATAATTTTGCATTTGGATTTGAGTATAAGATGTTATCTCTTACCTACTTAGAGAGACACAGAAGAATCATTATTCAATTGAAGTACCCAGGGTTTTGTCTTTGCAAATACTATTTTTACATTGTAAAATTGCCTCAGTGCAAACATGCATTCTAAAGCTCAATTATGTTTTAAAGGATAAAATGGACAAATAAAAAAAAAATTTATTTGAGAAGATTATTCAGGTGCTAGATTACTGGAATATGCACACTGGGTGAAAATGTTACCATAATAATGTTACTGGAAATCTTGCAATAGTTTTCATTTTGATTTATTGGACATACTGAAGACAGCTGTATAGGAAATGCATTCTACAGTATTTGTCCAATGCATTTGTCTTTGTTGACTGAAACAGCTCCACAGCATCTTAGAGTCACTACTGCTGTGTAAATATCTGCATTAGATCATATGAATCCCAGTGTATGAGTCTTTGTGTTTTTCTCATAAGAACTTTAATTATTTGGCCAATTTTAGACAAATTGGACAGAGCATATGAGGGCTCAGTTGTAATTATAACATTGTTATAACTAATTATTATTATTATGTGTTGTTATTATTATTATTATTATTGCCATCCAGAGGGACCTGGACAACCTCAAGAAGTAGCCCCATGTGAACTTCACAAGGTTCAACAAGGCCAAGTGCAAGGTCCTGCACCTGGGTCAGGGCAACCCCCGGCATCAATACAGGCTGGGGGATGAAAGCCTTGAGAGCAGCCAACCAGAGAAGGACTTGGCGCTGGTGGACGAAAAGCTGGACATGAGCTGGCAACGTGCGCTTGCAGGCCAGAAAGCCAACTGTATCCTGGGCTGCATCAAGACAACTGTGGCCCGCAGGTCAAGGGAGGTGATTCTTCCCCTCTACTCCGCACTGGTGAGACCCCACCTGCAGTGCTGCGTCCAGCTCTGGGGTCCTCAGCACAGCAAAGACATGGACTTGCTAGAGTGGGTCGAGAGGAGGGCCACAAATATATTCAGAGGGATGGAACACCTCGCCTATGAGGAAGGGCTGAAAGAGTTGGGCTTGTTCAGCCTGGAGAAGAGAAGGCTCTGGGGAGACCTTATTGCAGCCTTCCAATACCTAAAGGGGGCCTATAAGAAAGATGGGGACAGACATTTTAGCAGAGCCTGTTGTGATCAGGCAAGGGGTAATGGTTTTAAACTAAAAGAGGGTAGATTTAGACCAGATATAAGGAAGAAATTTATGATGAGGGTGGTGAAACACCGAGACTGGTTGCCCAGAGGTGGTAGATGCTCCATCCCTGGAAACATTCAAGGTCAGGTTGGATGGGGCTTTAAGCAACCTGATCTAGTGGAAGGTGTCCCTGCTCATTGCAGGGGGGATTGGACTCAATGACCTTTAAAGGTCTCTTCCAACCCAAACCATTCTATGATTCTATGATTAAATGTAGCATTTAGGGTAGAAGAGAGAGCAACTAAAGTACCAAGTTGTGGGAAAACAAGACTTATACAATGAATGTTTATGTACCTCCTGTAGCAAGCAAGTTTGAATCTTTGACAGATTTCAAATACATCTATAAATACATATATGTAAATCGTTAGGAGAATGAGATCTCAGTAATAATTATTTTGTTTTCCAAAGCTTGAAAAATAGAAGGCAGGTAGATGTTTTGCATCAGGCTTCAAATATCTACATTTCTACTTCATCTCTTTTGATTCCCATCAGTGATTTCTGCAATGGCCTGAACATTATAGCTAAAATTCATTGAAAGAAGATGTTATAGGTAAGAGCAAACACCAGACAATAACAGACAGTCATAGTAGTCTTCAGGAAACCTGGCTTCAACTTTTCCATTTCTCATAAATTTTTAGAAGAAAACAAATTGTTACTAAAGAAAATTAATCTCTGCTCCAGTAATCCCACTGGGGAGAAATAAAGAAGCCAAATAAATTAACACAGAAACAAAAATATTTTATTGATAGTATAGAAAAAACCAAATTTGTCTTCATCATTATTTTACATGTGCAGTATTTTAAAATAAATACAGGTGGTAACATTTGAACACCTAAATACCTGATAAATTGATATAAATGAGATGTTTCTTATTGGATCAAGCCCCAATGTGATGATAATATGTTGTCATGGTTTAACCCCAGCCAGCAACTCAGCACCACGCAGCCGCTCACTCACTTCCCCCCCCCCACAGTGGGATGGGGGAG
>JAVKLA010000008.1:9562292-9583479 GCA_034782735.1 Sagittarius serpentarius
GAGACTGCTGGAATCACACCCTGTCTTCCCGGGGACAGGCCTGACAGGCAGACAGGATGCGTGATAGAGAGGATTCCTTATCTCTACCTGGCTGAACGTGGTGACTCAAGGGATAGGGGACAATGGCAACAAGTTCCTGCCCGGCACAGCAGGCGCATCTCCTCTGAGACTGCCCCGCCTTCCCAGGTGCCCTTGCCTAATAAGTACAAGGCTCTGCAAGTGGAACGGAACGGTGATGAGGACGATGGTTCATCTAGCTTGGAGGCATCACCAAGTTTAAGTCAGCCTACGCTCTGTGTCAAAACCACTTCCAAAAAAAAAAAAGATGAGTTATTGTCATAGGAGACTCTCTCCTCAGGAGAACAGAAGGCCCAATACGCAGACTGGACCTACTTTTAGGGAAGTCTGCTGCCTTCCTTGAGCCCAGGTTAAAGATGTGACAAGGAAATTTCCTACCCTGGTATGGCCTTTGGATTATTATCCACTATTGCTTTTTCAGGTAGGCAGTGATCAAGTTTCAATAACAAGTCCAAGCGCAATCAAAAATGACTTCAGGGCCCTGGGATGACTGGTTAAGGCATCAGGAGCACGAGCAGTGTTTTCCTTTGCCCTTCCTGTTGCAGGGAATGATGAGGGAAGAAACAGGAAGAGCCAGCAGATCAATACCTGGCTCTGAGCCTGTTGTCACTCGCAGAATTTTGAGTTTTTTGATCATGGGTCGGTTTACATGACACCAGGCTTGCTAGTGACAGATGGAGTACACCTGTCTCAAAGGGGGAAAAAGATCTTTACACAGGAGTTAGTAGGGCTCATTGGAAGAGCTTTAAACTAGATTTGAAGGGGGAGAGGGATAAAACCAGGCTCACTAAAGATAAGCAGTTGGACTCAATGATCTTAAAGGCCTTTTCCAACCTAAATGATTCTGTGATTCCATGATTCTATAATTCTATGATTTTAGGGTAGTAATAAGGGTAAACCACAAAGACATAAATATTTTAATTACATATATCTTGTAGAGCAATGACCTGAATAAAGCAAATTTATTTGGATTAAAATGAATTTGCTAGAATTAATAGTGCAGAGAGATTAAAAATACATTCATTGTTAAATACGTTCATTATTGTAGCAATAGCAAATGTGCTATTAATTACTTCAGAATGATATGGAAAACATTTGTTTACTCCATTTAGTCATTCTATATTGTGTAATATTATTCTAAATGGCCTGACAGTAAAATATGCTCTTGACACAGAGTAATAATAAAACATTAATGGATTTAAAAATCATAATAATTTGAGATACATTATTTCAGATAAATAAATTGCCATAGTCTTTAAATGAGCTTCTCGTTACAAATCTCTAGAATTCTAAATTGTCCTATAATATACTTTTTATTTATCTATTTTTCATTTTAAAGTAATTAATCAGTCAGGGAATCTCTGATGACTAGAAATGAAGACAGCAAAGGGCATATTATTATTTGTATTATTTAAAATGAAATGAAATGAAAATTATTGATGAATATAAAAAAGAATTATCTAAGAGATTGCATTTAAAATTTACCAGATGTTTTCTAAAAGATAATTTTATTTGAAAATAGAGACAAACATGGTTAGTTGTAACACAGTGGCCTTTTAAAATAAGAAATTAATGAAAACTAGGGGAGGTGGGAGGGGGAGGTGTGAGAAGGAGAAAAAGAATCAGATGTAATTCCCACAAGCAATGTCACCACTGCAAATTTTAGCTGTTCAAGCCTTCAGATTGGGTCAATATTATTGTTTCAGTTTCATCAAGAGTGCCTTTCTGAAGCAAATTTCCCAGTTGGCACCAACTATGCATCTTTCTTGTGCTGTGGGTTACATAATGTTCTTTTACTATGCCCCTCAGATTCCTTCAAAATTTAAATAAGCTGAGATATGCACCTATGTAAGGCACCTATGAACTTTAGCCATTAATGGACACTTAGTCCATGAAACTAGATTTGATGCAGTCTGAAGCAAATGCTTGTGAATGCATATAATGTATAGGTTGGGTTTTCAATATTCTGCTCTGTAGTTTTCCTTATATTGAACCACACTATTTGCTAATGTAGTCACTGCCTAATTTGTTGTAAAGCAATTTTGATAATGAACCAGTGATACTGCCTCAAGCAACAGATATTATTAAGCATTTACTAAAGCATTTTATCAGCATCTGTATGTATCTATCTGCATGTATCATCTATGCATGCATCTCTTAATGGATTGTTATTGCTGTAAGGTGAACTACTCAAAACTATTAGAACAGTAACTTAAACATGTGCAGGTGGTGCTAATAAAACATTAGTTTTGGTTTTTAGGAAACCACAGCCTGAAGGCCATTGAAGACAAATGGGATTTTAAGAAGGGGCCCCAAAAGAACAAGCACAAAATGACAGACGCCTTGAAAGTACATGCACGTGGTGATACTGGAGGTTCAAGAGCTCTAAGCAAAACCTCAAAATGATCAGTCTGTGTTCATTAAAGTAATACAGCTTCTGGAGTGTGGCAAAACCCGTTTCAAGGACAGCTAGTTGACTGTGTTACAAAATGTAAGAAATAATTCTAAATGGACCCAAGAGTGAAAAAGGACAGCCTGGGCTCAGACTTCTTGCAGTAAAGACCTCAAGACAGTGGTGACTTCCTGCATTCCCCACGCCCTTCTTATTGAGGAAGTCTAACACCATTGACCTTAGAATCCAAAAGGGCCTGGAAAGAGTGAGCAAAATGTAGAAGAAAGATACAGATTATAAAAAAAGTGTGCATATCAGTTCTATGGATATTATTTTTGAACAAGCTCTAATAATTGCGTAATTTGGACTTAATGTAACATATCTTGACTCAATTGCTAAAACTTAGTAAGATTATCAGTTAATTCTTGGCTCCACATATAAAGTGTGTTTCTTTAGCACACATAAACTGAACATGTTGTTTGGTCTTGTGCCTTGCTTTTGAGGCTTTGTTGAAATTTGGGTGCAATGAAATGTCCATCCTAGGTTAATCCTGAAGGCTGCATTTTAAGCTGATGATTCTGTTTGTCCTGGCAGAATTAAGACGAGCTGTCCTAGAGAAGCTCTTTATATTCTTTCACAACCACTTATACAAGCTCCCCTTCTTAAATCTGTTATCCCAGAGGTGCTACCACTCTTGCTGATGGGCTCAGCCTGGGCCAGCAGCGGGTCCGTCTTGTAGCCGGCTGGCATTGGCTCTATCGGACATAGGGGAAGCTTCTGGCATCTTCTCACAGAAGGCACCCCTGTAGCCCCCCGCTGCCAAAACCTTGCCACCCAAATCCAATGCAACCGAAGATTTGAAAGCTGACACTTTGCTTTATTGTTGAATCATCCTGACATCCACACCTTCAGGAATCAGTGAAGGTAATTGTTCATTGTAACTGTAACTGACTGGAGATGTCTCAAAGATGTGAGATTGTGTTCTGAGTTCTCTCATACTGTGTCCACAGTATCTTTCTCTTGTCCTTTCTCTCTTTCAGTTAGCTTCTCTTTAACTGAATTACATGGCACCAGGACATTGCTTTGATCGCCTGGCCAAGGAGAAGGACCTGGCCAAGGAAACCAACAAGGCCAGATTTGTAAAATGATATTCTATGCTGAATATTTGGAGCAAAACAATAGCAATCATAGGTCACCTAATATATTCTCAACAATAAGCACATAACCAGAATGGATGAGCCAGCACAAGAACTTAGGTGTTACCTATGTTTTCCAATCCTTTTCTAATTTTGCCAGTTATTCTTCTTTTTATGTATTTCTTTCTGGTTTTCTGCACTCTGATGAGAAGCAAAAATGCACAGCGCAGTTTCAGAAAACACTTAAGTCTTTGTGCTCATGTCATTCTGAAGACACTTTGCAAACAAGTTATAAAACCTAAAATTGCCTAGCACATGAAAAAGGTAAATAATGAGTTTTGTGCTTGGAACCTGCAGATTCACAATGCTGTTCTTGCAAATAAGAAAATCCAGAATCTCAGCGTGGTAAAACTGTTTTAAACTCAGAATTAGGAAATAATTAATTATATTTCCCATGAGTTTTTAGACAGCTTTTAAGTCTTTAAAAACTAGATGTCTGCTTTAGATAATTGATCCTGCAGACTCTTTCTGTAATCACCAGAAATAGATGGACAAACAACCTGTCTGGTCTAATACAGTGGTTTAAGAGAACAAAGAAAATTTCTAAATGTACTGATAAACAACTATTATAGACTAAGTTTTAGATGGCTAAAAGTAGCTCAGGTGACTACCACTGTAAAGTACGGAACTTCTCATGAGAAGGATACCCAACCTTTTGATAAATGCTAAGAGATCTGAACTTTTCAGTAACTTCATTTAACTTTTTGGAGGTTAACTTTCATTTACTGCTTTTGCTTTCCAGTTTCTGGAATAAGTGAAACTAGAGTTATGAAAATACCCTGAAGGAATAATGCTAGATTACAGAAATCTTGTGAGAAAACTTGACTTAATAATTTTTTTCACCTCAGTGCTTGGAACACAGAGCTTCAGTTACAGTAATATGAATTATTTAATTCTATTTATTTTACAATAAGCTGAAATGTTGGGATATTTCCAATGTTGTGAGGCACCAATTCTGCATCATAAAGTGCTGTAAACTGTTGGATTTGTGTCAGGCTCATTCTTAGTTGTAAACAGAAGCACTGAATATCACAGGCTAATTCCTGAAGTCTTAGCTGATCAAAACTCCCCTTGACTTCCTTGCTGAGGACAAAACTAAATGCAAACTTCAGCATGAATAATTAATCCCTGATCCATCAGTCCTATTTAACTGAAACACACATTTTATATTTCCTGCTGATAACTGGGGGGTTTCTGTTGGTTTTTTTGGTTGTGGTTTTATTTCTTTCATTACAAATTTTCATTACAACTTTTGCTGCAGGAAAGTAGTTATAGAAAGGAGAGTTTTATTTCCATTTTTTAAATTAAAAAAAAATAAAAAAAGGAAAAAATCCCAGTATTCACTGGCTTTATTTTATCTGAATTCATTGATATGCTACTAATAGTATGTCCTCTCTGATGCCCTTAAATTAAAGAGCTCAGCTCTTCCTCTCACTATCTTTCCATCCTTTTGGATCAACAATTGTTCCTTTCCACCAACCATCCTGAAGCTGGAAAAGCAAATTGTTTTTCCCCCTGCTGACACTGCATCTCACAAACTTCAGTGGGTTTCTGATTATGTACTCAAGCTCAAGCAGTTTTCTTCCCTCTTCAATTTTTTTAGGGCCTGTTTCTGTATTGCACATGCACCTTCCCATCTAAGAATTCAAATCACTTATGTCCAATAGTGTTTGATGCCTGGGCCTCGCTGTACCTCCTGTGGTTCAGCACAAAATTGCTTTTTCGTCTTCAAAATGGAATGAGAATGTGAGCTCTGTCTTTTTGGTAGCCTAAACACTAAAAGATATGATTACAGAGCTGGAGGAGATTTTATCTTGAGCTAGTATGTGTCAAAATGAACTTTCATGGTCTACTGATTCAGGAAAATCAAAATGTCATTGAAGGAAAGTGATATTTCAGTGTATGCAACCCATCACTTTATTTTAATGTATCTACCTCTGCATTTGACTCTGCATAGACTAAACCGTAAAGTGTTTGGCCTTATGGAGAAACAAAGGAAATGTAATTACTTGAAAAAGCCTAGAAAGTTACAAAAGTTAAAAATCTGATTTCATGAGAAAATAAATATGCAATTCTAATGGAAGACATTTTACAGGCACTTTTACAAAAGACTGTTAAATATTGCTAGAACTACATTTCAATTACACCATTTATGGTTGTTAAGAAAACATACTACTACTAAGAAACTTTCTCTGATGACTGATGAGATCATCCAAATAGTCTTAAACTCCCAAACATTTAAGATGTGGAGTGTAGCACTCAACGTTTTATAGCCTCTTTCTGCAGATAGCGTTAATTACCCAGTCAGATTTTACATTCTCTCATCTAATAAAAGAACATCTTACTTATTGTGTTGGTGGTATTCCAATTTCTATGCATTTTACTTTAATTTACATATTAAAACTTCAGGTATAATAAAATAAAATTATGTTGGGGAGTGGCTGATTGTGTTATTATAAGCATGTCTGTAAAGTATGTAAGCAAATAAGTATGTAAAACACGGGAATGGAAGGAAAAAGGAGGGAAAGGGAAAGACACAGAGAAAATAAAATATTAATTTTGAAAATTCTGAATGCCATCTTAGTCACTGGAAGTCAAAAAAATACAAACACATATATGTAGTTAAATAGCTTGACTTTTAGAGATATTAAGACACTCCTATTGGTTTCAGTGAAAGTTATTTCTGGTCAATATATTGGAAGGCCCAAACCCCTTTGGATTCAGCTGAGTACTTTTATAGGCTTCATTTTTTTGTGATCTAGATCCTTAGTTAAGTACATAATCAAGATATAAGGAACTAAATCTAAATATGCGAGTTTGAAAATACTGGCATGTTTTCCTGTATTTAATTATTTTCTGTGTTCTTCAATCTATTAAATTATTTATGTGCTGAAGTTCTCCGAACATTTGATAAATTTTTTGACCTTTAGAATTCCACCTCATGGCTATGGCATTACCTGTCGTATAGGATATATTTCACTATGTGTCTTTTTGGGCAGAAAAAAAAAAGACAATTTACTTTTATAGGCCAGGCAGAACTGTAATGTTACAGGTAATATTAATCAGTGCTTAAATATTGTTATTGCATTACATCTGAAGAGAACTTACCTCATCTAATTTTGCCATATAAAATAGATTGATTTGAAGCACTTGTCAGTATTTTGTCATCTTCTAGTACAAAACATGTTATTCTATTATATGGTTTGTTTTCCATAACTTTCCATAAATTCTACTATAGGCACAGCTGGAAGTCATAACTGGACTAAAGCTTCTCTTTCTCATTTTGCTGTCTTAGTTGGTCACTAGTCTATCTAGATATTCTTTATTTGTGTCTCCAGCACCATGTCAAATGTGGTCGATTTATAGGGGGAAAAAGAAGGAAGATTTTTATCTCATGTCAATTTTTCAGGAACTCAGACAGACCATAGCTTCATAAATCATTTGGAGTATGTTTCTGTACATCTACAAACACACAGAGACATAGCCTTCTGCTTGAGATCAGTGGTTTTCAAAAAAGCAGATGTGCTTTTATGATCTTATGAGTTGGTAACATAATAGATCACACCTTGAGAAAATGTATTGGTCTATCAGTCTACTGAATGGAATATAGAAAGGTGCTCAGCTGAAGATTTTAAATAAATTTTTACCTTTCCTCTTCCCCGGAAAGCTTGTAAAAGCCCCCCCCCCCCCAACAAATGGGAATAACATTATTTTCCCTGTGTTGCATGACGGTCCTGTTTAGTTGTGCAGAAACTATCCCAAATCATGGCAGTCTGGACAATTTTCCCTCCTGTATTCAGCCATTGCCTGCAGAATAGCTGTAAGCCTGTCTTCCACTGAGGGAGTGTCTTTGGCACCAGCACACCTCTTCTGCAGAGCTATCACTTTCCAGAGTATCTTGGAAGGAGAAAGAGAGAATGTGGCAATTGAGTCTGCAATAAAGCAACGTCAGCAACTTTGGTGGTGGCAGTGAGTGTAAGGGTCCCATTAAATAAGCCTACTAAATAAAAGAAGGTCAGAAATTGATCCCTGTTTCTTGATGAAACAGCTTTATACACATTGCTTAGGGCAAGACCTGTTCTTAGAAGATTTTTCTGGAAATAAGTCACTTCATATGTTCCAAAACAGGGTCAGAGAGAAAGCTAATAAATAAGCAGTATGAACAATCAGGGGTTTATCTAGTGTTCTAGACATACTCATTAGTTTTAAGGGGATTGAAGGACACCACAAAAAAGCCACTGGAACAGGATTCTTTATCTGCATGGCAGCCCTCAGTGGGGAATGACTTTTCCAAGCTCTCAGAGAAAGGTATGTGCCAAGGTCCTTTACAGGGTAAAGCCTGAGACCATATTAAGTTGGAAAGAACATGAAGTGAAAGTCCACTGCCCGTGTTAAATGTGATGATTGCATACAAGATGCAAGCTCTTACATTTTATAAAGAATTTATACAATCTAACAGTTTATAAAGAATTCCTAGTAAGGTAAAAGAGTGGCTAGAAGAAAACAATAGAAAAGAAGGTTCCTAGCCTAACATCATCAAGGAACAGGAACGAGAGATACAAAACAACTCCAAAACCAGCACTGTGGTGCAGTGGCATGGAAGAGCTGATCAACACTTGCCTAATTTTAACTTAGCTTATTTTCACTATACATACAGTTAAATTAACATATCCTGTGTTTGCCAATTAAAAATATCACAAAAAAGGTGATAGAGTGTATCACTCTAACTGTTGTCTAAAGTGAAATTGGTAAATTAGAGTATCTAATCACCTTCACTGCTGGGACCACCTTTAGGATCAGCTATGGAGTGGATGAAAATATTTCCTCATTCAGCTGGCCTGATTGGCATGTGGCAGGATTTTTTGGTGTGCAACAAATATATAACTCATTTTACAATGGTAGTCCTCTGTTCAAATAATGAATTATTCATTTTTCACCTAAACACATTTCTTTTCTATATGAGTTGTCATTAAGAATTTAGAAGGTTGCAATTTTACTTTAATTAGTGTCACCTAATGAAATAATTTTTTTGGAATTAATATTCACCTAAATTCTCCTTAATCCTGAACTAATCCATATCATTACAGTCTGCCCTAACTTAGTGTCATTTAAATAGCGTTTTGCTGTCTCCAGTTTTAAACATTCTGGCCTAGTCCCACCTAAAGGAATTTTATGCCAATGACAACATTAAGTAGTTTCATTCTAACTGATCTACACAAATGTGTCATAAACAGTAATGCAAGGTAGTGAATGGCAAACAGAACTGGTTCTCCCGCTCACTACCTAAAAATCTAGGGGGTTTATTGATCTTTTGGACTCCATCTGAGGTTTGCATTGGATGCTGGATTTAGTACAGGCTTTTTCTCCCTGTGTCACTAACACAACAACTTCATTATATTAATTTTTGCAAAGAGAACTTCGCATGGTTTTGGAAGTTAAATTGGGAATTACAGATGCTATTAGCAAGGAGTTCATTTTTCAACATTCTAGGAAGAAGCATAGCCTCTATAGAAAGGTATGCATGTAATTAAAATGCCTATCAGCCTGCACTCTGCTAGGCCAACAGTTGGCATTCTTGAGCCTGAATAGCAGGACTCCATTGTGGGTCAATCTTGCTGCTACAGGTTAGAGCCAGTCTCTGGGAAATGCAATGAGGGAAATGTGAGGCAGAAACGGAGCTTGAACACGGAAGTGAAACCTATGATGCATCTGAAGGTGCTGTCCATATGTTCTCTGCTAGGGTATGTGATACCTTAGTTGCAAATCACTTAAGTTTGTTATTAATCTTTATAATTTATGTAAGAAGTACACCAGTCAAAATTAGGAAAAACATTGTATAACCTTTAGATAAAGCATATTACTTACTAATCTTTAACGGAAACTCTTATGGAACATTAAAGAAAAGAATGATGATTAAGTTTATTAGAAGGATCAGCTTCCAGGTTAGAGGGTTTACATCTTAACACTTGAGCACCTCCTTGTTATTTGAACTGCTATTAGAAAGCTATTATTCAACCTGAAGATAAAAATGTGATATTAATATAGTGACTACTTGACTTAACCATGTTTTTGCAACTGTTCACTTTCTCCCGCTTTTCTTCTCATTTACATGCATATTTAAATGTATGGTCTTTCAAGCAGTGCTGTCATTCTCAAATCTGTCTGCTAAGCATCTGTTGCTCTGCTCATGCTGTACAAATAACACATAGCAACAAGAAAAATTTGGTAAACAGCGCAGTAAAAATAATGATGATTCAGACAGAAGAATTAATTTGAAATAACAGGTAAAATGGTAATAACCTCAGTATTGTGGACGACAAAGCTGGACTTCTAAGGACCTTTAATTTTTTGTTAATTGGGACTGAATTCAAGATTAAAATTCCACAGCATTAATTGTAAGAGCTTAGTGCTATAGAAGAAAGAAGAGTTAACGCTGATTCCTTAGTTGCCAGTTACTCCAGTTCCTCAGTTTATGATTCAGCCTAATGATGAATCCCACCCCTCTTTTTTGAAACTGAGCAACAGTACGAGTGAAAGCAAATTCAGTCTGCATCATACTCCTTTGCTTCACAGACAATTCTTTAACCACAGAAGCAGAACATCCTCAGTGTTTTATTGTCTCTAGTAACTATATAATCTGTTTTTCCTCCCCCGCCTTCCTTGAGTATTCTGAATACTTGTCAGGTGCTTGTTGTTGTAGATAAATACACATTTGCAGGTAGTTCACTTCTGGAACAACATGAATCATGTAACCTTTGCTTTAAATCAAAGAAACATACGGAAAGCAGTGGGATAGGTCTTTGAATTAGGATATCATCTTTAAATTAAGAAGCAAAAGATCATTTCAGTGAAGAAAATGAGTTAACTTTTATCATGACAACATGATAAAAGTTGCATTGATTTTGGATTCTTCTACCTTAAAGAACTGTCTGAAAACCCTCATGTTATGCATATTGCTTTCTTGTTGTTAATGTCTCTGTGAGACCCTGCAGACTGGTAAAAATTCACAGATAAAGAATCTGAACTGCATGATCTAAAAAGAGTTGTTCAAAGGCTAAGTACCTCTTCATTCAGCAAAGTTATGGAAACCTTAAAAGGATAGTTTGCTTTACAGTGGTAGTGTCTCTCTTTACAGACTAAAAAAAAGAAGCCTGGATTACTAGCCTAAACTCCTTCTACATTTCTTTGCTGAAGATCCGTTAGGAGAACATAAAGATTAATTAGCCCAGTATGACAACTGTGCCACAACCAGGGAACACAAGACTTTAGGTCTTTCAAACAAAGCACATATATTGTTGCATGCACTTTTATTACCGAGTTTCTCCTTAGTACTACTCACAAAGATTATTAGATTTATTTGCACACCATCCTTTAGGGGCAAAAGTTCAGTCCATCCCTAGGTGACATAGTAGCCGCCTTTGGTTAAAAATCAGTAGTTTCTATGACCAACAGGACTCAATGGAATTCGTATGGCTATATATTAACCTTACGGCTAACACCAACTTTAACTTATATACCCATTTAGAGACAACTTTTGAGATGAGTCTTGTACGAAATTGAGGATCTGTAGGAAGTTGTCCCAGGGGGCTGAAATGGGGTCCTTGGCCTTGGGCAGGGTGGGGGGAGTCCAGAGAGGGCTGGGCAGGGTCAGTGAGGCCTGGTGATACTCTCAGGGCCCTGTCAGAGAGGCCACTTAGATCACCTAACATACCTCAGCTTGCACTTACCTGCCGTCGGTGGACAGCTACATTGAAGTACACATTTTTACATGACAGCTAGATATTTAAACCTGTATTTAGTCAGCGGCAATCTAATCACTACAGTCAAGGTACCAAAAGAGTTCTTCAGCAGACCAGATACAACCATGTAGTCTGATGCTTAGGTCTTCAGACCCGCATTTGCTATCTCTGTACTTTAGATAGCTCTGTAAGAGCTAGATTACTTACAAGCGCCTACACTGTAAATAACAGAAGCTAGACGTCTGAATCTGCAGCTTAACCTCACCCTCAGGAGTTAGCTCTGTTGCCTGCTCAGTGGTGTTTAGTGTCATATGAGATGCCTGAGTGTAGCTTGAACGGCTTACACTGCTGTGCCACAAGACCTGGGTCTTCCACTGTTTTTTTGCCACCTTTCCCAGTTTTGTAAAAGTGTTCTCTGTACCCTAGGGCATCTTAAATGGCATTAGAGGTCTTTGTCTCAGCAATGGAATTGAGCCCTAAATGTGAAGTTCTCAATGTCTGAAACACAATTAAATGTCTTCCCCATTCCAACTGTTTGGCATGTTCCAGCATTTCTTTCTCTAAGAGAATTAATCTTTCCTATGGATTCATCCCATTTTTTCCCATCTGCCTCTAGGCAATTCTAGTCATGGTTTGCAGTTCTTGAAAACTGTGTGTGGTTTTGACCCATTCATATCAGAAAGAACGTGTTAGAACATGGGGCTGTAATGAATGACATAGGTCTTAGACCTTCAGTCATCTGTAGTAGCAGCTGAAGGCCAGAAATATACCTGACAGTGCCTCAAATGCCATGAGGTGGCTACATTTGGGCAAATAATCACAGTGTCTAGTTTAAACTAGCTTTAGAGGCTGTCTCTGTCATTAATTGGGAAAGATATGCAATCCCAGATATGTTTTTTGTAATCCTCATCTATATAGTTACTTAACCTAAATAATGTGCATCATTTGAGTCCTAGACTCAGAGGAAGACTCAAGTAGCAGACTGTCTTATTCTTTTTGGAAAAATAATGATCTGCACTAACAAGTGATACCTATTTAATTTCTTTTTAATAGTGAGGACAGGACAATATCTGACCAAGATAGTGAAATTATTTTTGTAAGAATTTGCCCGTGTAATATTTCCATATTGAGATATTATGTAACTGGAAACAATAATGATCATGGTGACAGTAACATTGAAGGAATATTTCTGAATGTTGTCTTTCCTCTCAAGTAAGTATCAGAAATGGCAGAAATAAGGAACACAATCCTCACTCTAAATTTCATCCAAGGCAACTGACCACATTGTACATGGTCATAACTTTATGGTGGTAAAAACTAGCAAACATCTTCCTGTCTTAATGAAAGATGCCCAAGAAGAGAAAATAGTAGTATGTAGTCAAGCATGTCTAATATATCATCCATCTTTTTTAAAGAGAGTCTCAAAATCTGTTTCTTGGCCCATCTTAGCAAAACAGATAGGTACAGTTCATAGATTCTGTTACTGGGTATTGATACATAGAGTTCTGTTTATTAGATGGAACATGTCTTAAACTATATTTCTGTCTTCTACTATGAGGATCAAAATTCTTAAATTCTGATTTCCAGAATAAGGACTCATGCTTACCTGAGCAAATTCAGATTCACTAGGGCAATCACTTGAAATGTCTACTTCTGTGAACATTCCTGCCCATTAAATAGTAACAATAAAATACTAATTCATGACATATTTTGGGAAAGCAAAGACAGAGCATCTTAAATTCAGTTGCAGCGAAAATGGATATTCATAACAATCTTTTAATTTTTTGTTTTTCCAGTATTTATCTAGCTCTATCTGTCGCATTTTTTTGTTTTCCTTCATTTTCCTGAGGGTTTTCATAAGTTATTTTTAACTATATTTTTAGTGCAATTCTTCTTCAATCATGAAGAATTTATTTGATATTTTACAAATTAGAGCCTAACTGAAGTATTCATGGTGAATATTTTTTCTAAAGTATTCATCCTCTTTAGCAATATGTCTTGTCTCAAAATTATGTAGAAAATTACCAGCAAAATGACATAGAAAAGAGGAAACCAAAGCACAAATTTCCTTCTTACTTTAAAGCCTTTTGTAGTATCAGCATCAAGCAAATACTTATTCTTGGCAAATCTTTACTCTGTTAGAAGACAAATTCAAAGTGCTGTTGTAAAAGAGGAAATAAGGAAAACAAACAGTAAATGCACCTACATCACTGCATGTGTGTTATAGAATCCACTTTAAAGGATGTTAATATTCTAACCACCTACAGGATACTGAGTATATTCATGTAACAGGAATTAACCAAAGTGTTCATTTTTAATGAGTATTTGGGTATGCACAGCAATAGAACTAAAATTCCCTGATATAAATTGTTTTATTATATGAATTATAGAAGTTATATTATAGAAATGAAGAAACGGGTATTGATAATTGGAAAGTATGATAGGTACTTTTCCAAGACTAAATTAAAATCAGAATCAGTGAATGAGCTAGGTTCTTTCCTTATGCTTCCATAATATTTCAAAAACCAATATAATTTTGCAGACATTTAAGTGGGAAGTGCAGTATTCTTAACATAAGGGTTTCAGTTTTATATTCTCTTCTTTGATTATCTATAATGAAAGTAACCGCTATAAAGAGATCATCACTTTCCACTGTCCCTTTCCTCCACTTTCAGCCCCTGAATATTTTTTTTTCATATATGTCTGGTATAATATCCGTTTAACAGTATCTTCTGTTCATGTTCCAAGAATGAATAAAGCAGCAAGTCGTAGTTATCAGATAGTGAGGAAATTGGATAAAAATGGATGACCATTTTAATAATACAGATTCAGATTTCTCTTTTTAATTCACAGTAGAATGCAACTTGATGAGCTTTCTTTGGCAACTCACACTGTGCTGAACATACGACAAAATCGAATGAAAATATTACAAGTTAAGTTATAGTAATTTATAAGCTGCTAGGTATTTGGGAATTTATGATGACTATGACAAGGAAGCTTTGCAGGAAACTTCAAGAATGTTTCATCAAGTAATACATTTTATTTTTAGAATTCTGATCTAATTTGCCTATATCTCTATGTATACATACATGCACCACATAACTATACCAAAGTCAAGATTAGAACTGAATGCCTTCTGGTTTTAGATAGAGAATTTATGTTAAAGAGCTGACAAATCCCAGTGAAATTCAGAATCCAGTTTTTTTTCCATCCTAGTCTGTTTAAGCCAAATCCAGTGCACTCTCATACCAAGGAGGACGTGGCTGCTGTTGAGTCCGTTTGCAAGTCTGACAAGCAGCAACACGGAGCCCATGTTGCAGAGGCAGATACTCAAACACATGCACATGCACACCCACAGAGGACGCTAACATGGCTCACCGTAGAGCACTGGCTTAACAGCATCCACATAAACACGAATGGCTCTCATGTAAATACAAGTACAGGCAGCACAGGGCTATTCTCTTTCCAGCAGATCAGGATCCAGGTTCACCAGTGGATGTGTACTTCCCTTCAACCCAAACTACCTAGGTTTACAAGCACACCACAGTCACTTATCCGTTAAACATTGGCACAACATTATTTAAGCCTGCTTAATGTCCATGCCCAGATCCCAAATCACTTACACAGTCATTGGCTCAAGGGCTGGGTTTTTCCAGATGTGGGTCTCCTGCTCATTGGCTGGTCCAGCTTGACATTTGCTAAAAAATTACATGCAGCAGCTGGCTGTAAACAATCAGCATCTCCAGCTGCCAGCACCTAAACCTCTCATCACGCATGCACATAGAGTAAAGACTGAGATCACAGGAAAAAACAGTTTGGAATATGATTTAGTAAGAAGATAGGATAAAGTGCACTGATCAGGGGCAGGGATCAATCAGACAAATGTGCTTGCTTACGGTTGACCAGCTGTTTTTACTCCCCCTTCTCTCTGTTTTCCCATGCTTGTTCTTCCCCCATATACCTTGAGCCTTCCTCTTTCTTACCCTTGTTATGTCCCAAATAATCTGCCAAAAATTACATTTTCTCCACTGGTCCCAGTTTTCCTATATCCATACACAGATCTGGTATTTCTGATACCATTACCAAGGCAATTTCAGTCTTACATGATATTACCAATGGGGTTACCCGAGATTCTCCTCCCAAAAAGCCCCCCAGTGCTCCCTTTGAAAGCTGATCACCTCTTGAATACCTTCACCTGTGTGATCTGGCCATCCCTTATGGAACTATCTGTAACTTCTATTAGCTTCTCATTCTATTATTCATCATGTGCAGCCTTTTTTTGTGTCAGGTTCAGCAGTTTCTCATGGTCTGTTCTCTTAGCTAAATCTCAGGCCAGAATCTACTAATTTGCCTGGATATCCCCACAATTACTACATAAAAATGTTGCATTTTTAAAAGAGGTAAATATAAATAGATGACCTTGGCATCACACTGATGCGCTTTGATAACCCTTTTTTTCTTTATCTTCTACATCATGTATTAAATGTGTTGATACTACAACGTAGAATCTTACACAAGAATTTATAGTATACGGCAGGAGAAGAACTGAAGTTTCACCTTTCAGTTGGTTATGAGAAATCACCAGAAGGAAACCATTTACTCCAAATTAATTTTAAATTCCAATTATCTCTGTTAACCTTGGTTTCTTTTTTGGGGTGCATCTGAGAAAGCTGTATCACCATCTTGAATGTTTCAGAAGGACAGAATTTTCAATGTCTTTAGATTCTTCTTGATAGATTTGTGCAATATGTCCTGTACTTGAACTTTTTTCCTCTCTAGAATGGTATTCTTAAAGAAGTATACTAAGATTAAAATATAATTATATTGCAGTTTCAGAGAGGTTACTTTGTTATTTTCAGTAATTATTCATCAGTAATTAATATAATTTTTTTTTTTCCTGATCCATAATTTATTAATACAGCCTGGGAATAAGAATCAGTTATGCTAACCTTTCTTAGATGAACATTATACGTCTAGTCAAAGCTAATCACAGAAGCTTCACTTGAGGCAATGCAGTGTTAATAGATGGCTTTCATTACTTTATATGCATATATATATTATTGTATCATGATAGTAAATACAAATAAACAAAAAACTCACAGTGGCATGATAAGCTGTAGATGAAAAGCCACAGTTGCATTAGGAAAAAAATCTTTCTTTTTTTTTTTTCTGTTCTGCTGTTGTTTCCTGAAAATTATTGAATTTTAAATAATCATTAACAATGAATAGAATTTTCTGTTGTTGGGATTTTGTTTTGGGTTTTTTTTGTCAGTACTCTTGGAGTTTTTGTTATTATTTGAAGTGTTCCTCTTAACTACAAATACTTACAAAAAAAGGAAAAAAAAGAACATTATAAGACTCTCTCTTTTTTCCTATATGCAGCCTGGAAGTAACATGCATATGAAACACATTTTTCTATTTCAGTACACTAATAGAACAATTTCATAAAGCAAGAGTTTATCAATGATAGTTTTTATGTATTACTGTAAAGAGCTGACTGTGGAAATCTATTTTAACAGGAAATAGAATGATATCCAATAAAAAAGCAAGAACCAATATGAAATATATATTAAAAAGGTAAGAAGAGAAATAAAATATTTTCATATTTTGTATCAAGCATTTTAATCACAAAATTCATCATACACAGATCATTAGTTTGAAAAGAGATTATTTAACTGTATGTCAATCAACATTACTCTTCAAATTACATCTTTGTTAGAAAAAGTTTATTCTGATTAGCTGAGGCCTTATAGTTTCTTAATGAAATTAATACAAATCGCTTTTTTGAGAATCATAAAGGTGTAACTCATTGCCAGAGGTTCAAAATAAAACTGAGTTCATTTGAAATCCTATTCTTTTAGATATCTCAATGAGAAAAAAAAATCTGTTTCTCCCCCTATGTTTGGACAGTTTTTTCTTATAGTTCCAGAAACAGGAGAAAACTTTCAATACACATGATGAACCCCCCAGGTAAATTGTCACCAATTCTGTTAGGCCCTGAATTAAACTATTCCTGACTAAGACAAAAAATTCCTCAAAACTTAATTTCATTATTTTAAAGGACTCCTTTCTTCCAGCATGGTTAAATGCTTTACATATGTTACACATTAAATGCATTTACTTCCTAATTTACCAATGGATAGGTAGTACCTCTTTATTTACATTTTGTGCCACGGTGAGATTAGCTGGCTTACTCATTACTGCATTTTAGTAGCCAAACAGAAACGTACTCTGAGAGTTTAGCACCTTACATACGGATATCATAAACTGTGCTGGATTTATGGGGCAAGGTTTTGGTGGGGTGGGGGGGCTGCAGGGGTGGCTTCTGTCAGAAGACACCAGGAACTGCTCCCATGTCAGGCAGAGCCAGTTCCAACTGGCTTCAAGAGGGACTCGCTGCTGGCCAGAGCTGAAACAATAAACGACGTTGGAAGCTCCACTGTGTTTGTACTTGAGGAAGAGTAAGAAGCACTGTGCAGCGGTTGTGAGAAGACAGAAAAATGTGAGAGAACTAACCCTGCGGACCCCCAGGTCAGTGAAGAAGGAGCGGGAGGAGGTGCTCCAGGCGCCGGAGCAGAGATTCCCCTGCAGCCCACGGAGAAGACAATGGCGGAGCAGGTTGTGCCCCTGCAGCCCGGGGAGGACGCGGTGGAACAGATAGATAGCCATCCTGCAGCCTATGGAGCACCCCACGCTGGAGCAGGCTCCTGGCACGGGCCGCAGCCTGTGGAGAGGAGCCCGCGCAGGAGCAGTTTTGCTGGCAGGAACTGTGGCCTGTGGGAGACCCACACTGGAGCAGTTCCTGACGGACTGCAGCCCGTGGGAAGGACCCACGCTGGAGAAGTTCATGAAGGACTGTCTCCCATGAGAGGGCCCCCAGGCTGGATCAGGGGAACGGTGTGAGAATGAAGGAGTGGCAGAGACAAAGTGTTATAAAGTGACCACAGCTATATCCTACCCTGGTTTAAAATAGCAATAAATTAAATTAATCTTCCCCAAGTTGAGTCTGTTTTGCTCCTGATGGTAACTGCTGAGTGATCCACAAGCTTTTTCATCTTATTTTCTCTCCCTATCCTGTTGAGGATGGGGAGTGAGAGTAGCTGCAGGGCCAGGGGCCGGGGCGGGGGTGGTGTCTGAATGCCAGCCAAGGTTAACCCACCACAATGGCATTCATTTCATGTGGAATGTGTGTAGTATATACACTATGTAATTATTTTCTTCAACATTATGTAGTAAGTTGACTTCAGTTGTGCGCTCTCTGAAATAGTCATATTGTAAACACACACAGTGCCTGCACTGTTCAGATGTATTGTCATAATAGTGACATGAATTACTTTGAGAATTTAAGTAATTATTTTGGTTTATGAGTTGATAAACAATTGAAACATCTAGTACTTTAAACCTTCCAATAGTGTTCTAAAATATTATTACTTGTCAGTTTCTTTCTTTACATACATTCACAGTCTTAGTTGTCTTTCATGGTGACTCAGAGGTAAATTTGAAATTATTGAGTACACATATTGAATTATTGCTGTATTACAGAAAAATGAAAACCCATAACAACCATCATTCTCGTTAAACACAATAAACTCAGAATTTGATTTTCTTACAGAAAGATAGAAGCATTTCAGGCTGTAGTTTCAGAGGAAAAAAAGTGATTTTATTAACTAAATAGGCTTTTACAACATTCTGGATGTTGTGTAAAACATGTTGAGCAATAAACATGTAATTAACTGTAAACAGTTAAAAGTTTTCATGTGTACATAGTTTTTGTTATTGAGTGCACGATAAACAATTTTTTTAGACAGTGAAGTATGTGGTAATTGTGAGTTGATTATATTTATTAAAATGAATAAAATTATTAGTATTTCAAATGAGATTATTGGGTAAATGGTTCATGTGAGGAAAAATTATCCATTCAAATTAATCTTTAATAAGCTGATAAGAAAATGGAAAACACACAGATGAACATAGTATTTTATTTGGTTCTATCTTGGGGGGGGTGTTGACACTTTCAATTTAAGAGACTTCTAAGTATGCATAACTTAAATATGCCTGCATTTCGTATAATATATTTACTTAGCATGCACCACTTATTTTTAATACTTTTTTCTTCTAGCTGATTACATGAACTTCTAGGTGATTCTTGCAACCTGGTTTTGGATAGTCTTTCCAACGTTAACCCTGAGAAAGACTGGGTGATTCTGGCCTTATCCAGCCAATGCATATATTTAAATTTGGGATATTCCTTAAGCCATTTTGAAGGATTATTTCCTCAATAATATGTTGAGAAATGAATACTTCATGTATTTGCAAATGAAATGAACTTAAATACACAAGTTTTCTCTCTCTTGCCATAAACAGATTTAGGTAAGGTTCCAAATATCTATTTATGAGTCCAGTGAAGTATTAAAATAAGTAATTTGCAAGAAAGTAAACTGGTATAGTAAATGTCTCCTCTAAAACTGAAAAGTCTGTGTCGAACATGGAGTCGCCTGCTGTTGCAGAAGCACTAGGGCATACGCAGGCATCTCTGTCCAGTCTCAAGAATTCTGCTATGGATCTTAGTTCTTCATCAAACTTCCTTTTTCAAACACGTGGTGAGTTACAGCTCAGTTACAGCAAAGATCTGTTTAGCCTTGCTGAATATAAAAGGGTACACAAACGCAATGCAGAGCTGTCTCATGCATTTCAAACTGGAAGCAATTACTTTGATCAACAAATTCCCAAAGCTCTGTGTCTGATTTTGGCCTTCGCTTAACGTGTCACAACAGCATACAGAAAACTATATATGGCCTTTTTAAGCTAATTCTGAACTCTGTATGAGAAATCTGGATTTTACCATACCATTTTGTCATCTGGAATGTTTAATCTTTAATTATGTACTTCAAATGTAAAACAGCTTGCTTCAAAGTTTCATTAGGCATGTGTCTAAAAAGAAGTTTGACAAATTTTGTTGAAAAGGCACCTGGTAAAACTGTAAAATAATAATAATAAATAATGCTTTGAATTTACATTCTGCTTTGCATTTCAGTAGCAGTGCATGGACATTACCTAATTAACTTTCCTAACATAGCTTCTTGACAAACATTAGTGTTCTCATTTTACATAATGCATCCAAGGTTATAGAGAAGTTTATCACAGATGCATATACAGAAAGCTTTATCTTCTATTCTTTGGCTTTTCTTTTTAGAAAAAAGAAAACATACCACCCCACCTGCCTGCACGTGAATTCGTATTTAACACATTTTCCTGTATAAGAATTGTCTTGAAATTACAGTTAAGTTTTGTACATACCTCCAAAAATTTTGAATTTCCCTATGAATTGGTAGGCATTTAATAAGGATACAAAAGACCAAGTTCACAATATGTGCAAATGGATTTTTATGGATGTAGGTTAAAAACTTGCTTTCTCACAATAAAATGTATGCTTTCTCTTTCCAGGTGAAATGAAATCTGTGGTAAGAAGTATTCAAGCTAATCTAAGTATTTTTGGTAGATCTGGTACAATGACATTACGTTGACATACCTGAGAGTGTGGTAAGCTCTGAGTGAGGTAAGGACTCTAGAGAAAGTACTCAGAACAGCACCTCTGAGGTACTGGGATGTTTACGCTGTTCAAAAATCTCTTTTGGTTTTGGACTAACCCAGAATTTTCTGTTTGAGCTATAGCTTGTTTGGTTGTTTGGCTGACAGATGGAGAGAGACTTTTTACCAAGGCCTGTACTGACAGAACAAGGGGCACTGGATTTAAACTGAAAGAGGGTAGGTTCAGATTGGAC
>JAVKLA010000008.1:9594205-9643213 GCA_034782735.1 Sagittarius serpentarius
GCCTCACCGGGGTCTTCCCCAGGGGCTGCAGGGGAATCTCTGCTCCGGCGCCTGGAGCACCTCCTCCCCCTCCTGCTGCACTGACCTGGGGGTCTGCGGGGCTGTTGCTCTCACCTTCTCACTTTTCTCTCCGGCTGCTGTTGTTGTTGTGCAGCAACTTTTTTCCCTTCTTACATCTGTTATCCCAGTGGTGCTGCCACTGTCACTGATGGGCTCGGCCTTGGCTAGCAGTGAGTGTGACTTGGAGCCGACTGGCATTGGCTCTGTTGGACATAGAGAAAGCTTCTGGCATCTTCTTACAGAAGCCACCCTTGTAGTACCACCCCCACCCACCCCCACCCCGAAACTTTGCCATGCAAACCCAATACAACTGAAAATGGTTAACTAGATCTACAAAGTTTTCAAATTACTTTGTTTTGTCAATGTTTTGTAACGGAGATAGCTGTCTTGGATATTCACTAAAAGAATGCCAAGTAATAACAGCAAAATTCTAGACCAATAGCCGCGCTCCTTTCTACCAGAAATTAAATTCTAAGAATTAAGTGCATACAAACAGGAGTCAGAAAGAGTTCAAGATGTGTGAGTGTAACAAGAATTGTCTTGGGCATTATATGAAAACCTCAAATTCTACACTTAGGAAACCCGATTTTATTTTTTTTCCCACACAAATACTTTAATTACAGATTTGGAAAAATTACTTATGGGCCATTTACAGAGAAAGGTGACTTTTGGAGGCTGTATTAGTTATGACCTCATGTTATAAGAAAAAAATATTTCTTCCTGTATGTATGAAAACATCACAAGTCAGACTGGTTTTGGGGGTACTTGAACCTGGCATATAGTTTTTACTACTACTACTGCTTTTTTTTCTTTTTTCTTCTTTTTCCTTTTCTTCCTTACAATCACTGAACACTGGAAGTTCTTTCTTACTCTTCTTAATAAAATCTGTTAAAAATCATTTGCAGTAGTTAGTTATTTCTGTTGATGTTTTATGCTGCATCTCCATAAATAAAATAACATAATTATATTTTAATATAGTCTAAATCCATTGCATACGTTCCTATTGATTCAAAGTTAGAAAAAAACTGTATCGAGTTATTCCATTTCATATGTTCATAAAATATTTTCAGTGATTTACTGACAGCTGCTTTAAAACACATGCATTTTCATGGTTGAGACATATTCCTTCTGTTTAGTACACAATTACAAGATTGGTATATAAAGGTTCAGAGAGATTGCAACAACAAGTTAGGCATGTATAAGCTGAAGATTTTTTTCTGGTTTATGGATTTGGATGATTCCAAGTAGGTGATGTATTAGTTAGTCTGTCCCAAGGTCTGCTAAACTAAGAATTCAAAATGAATGCGAAGGAAACCTAAGATTAAGACTCCTTGGTGAAAGGAGACAAATGCTCTTTAACAGTGGCTAAAGCAACACATAGTTTGAATGCATGATAAAGGGACTTTCAGTCTTCTTTCGCAGAGTATTCTGTTACCTAGAATACATTTCCCTCTATAAAATAATTTCTACTTGTGTATTCCAATTAGAAATTGAAAATAGCAATAAAAATTCTTAAACATATTTTTAATCAATTTTAATCAATTAAAATGGTGAAATGTTATGAGTATTTTTTCTCTGAAATTTTAGCAACGTAGCAAATATTAGAGATGTGAGTCAAAATATCCAGAACTTTTTACATATTGCCTTTAGCTGTAGAATTTAGCACTGTACAGGAACATAAATCAGACCTGCAAGTCTGACTTTGTGTAAGCAAAAATGATAATAGGTCATCAGGGTTTCAGAAAGCAAACAGGGAAAATTTATTTCTAAGAAGTCTGCTTGACACAAACAAATGTCCTTAAAGGTATAGCACATATAGATGTTTGACCATTATATAAATTGGCTATGAGAATCATACTTCAATGATCTGAGAATGCTTTAGATATTTTTGGGAATTATCTTTGGTTATTAAGCTCAAGATTCAGTTGTTTATTCATCTACATGGAGAAGTATGTTAGCAGATACTGATGCTAAATTAGATAAATAAGGGATTATTTAGCCAAACCCCTCACTTCATTCTCTCCTTCCTGTTTTCCCTCCTCTCCTTCCTCTTCTTTCCTTCCTCTACTTTTTCCTTTTTTCCTTTTTTCCTTTTCCTTCCTTCCTTCCTTCCTTCCTTCCTCTCTTCCTTCCCCCATCTATCCCTCCCTCCTTCCCTTCCTCTTGATCCTCTGCTCATTGATTCTCCATTTCTCTTTCTTTGACCGTCCCGTACTCGAGTCTGTGGCCGCACTAGGAGCAGGCCCAGCTTTTGTGGCCCGTGGGAGGATGGCAGTGGGTTAAATAAAAGCGGGCTTGATTCCCTGTAGGTTCCTTGGCTGTCTGCAGTCTCTGCCTGTGCTATCAGCTGCCTGGGTAACTGCCTGCAATGGCAAAACTGAGAGGGCAGTATTTCTTTCACTTGACTTTTGATTGGTTTGCATGGCTCGCTATATGAATTGGAAGTGAGTAGGAAGTGTAGTCAAAATGATTATTGCCTGGGGCAGGAAAATAATTAGGACTCGTTCTGGCTGGGTGCCTTGGCACATCAACAACAGTGACCATAGTTAAAAGAATGTTTGGCAAGGCTTTTACTGTTAGACTTTTGAAATACATGAAAAAGCCTTCATGGCTGATGAGCCAGAAAAGACTAGTAAGCTATGAACATGAAAAAAACCCCAGATTTTCCATAAAGCAGTACAAGAAAAAGAATTAATTTAGGTGACTGTAATTCAAGCTAAAGTATGCTATTACTCTAAAATTAATTTTTTGCACAGAAAAAAACATTCTTACAACGAAATATTGTAATGCTTCCACAGTGATAGGTTAAATATATAGATTCTTCTCCTTCTTCTGTACATTCAGAGGGTCATATATGGTTCAGTTAATTCCTCTACTGTGAAGTGATGTTATTTTAGTTTTTATGATAGGTTTAGAGGGTTTATATAAAAGGGCTCACTTAGTTAATAAAAAGGACATTATACCAGATTCTATTCTGCTCTTGTAAAACTTCTGGGAAGAAAGAACAAGAAGATTTAATTTGGTTTTGTTTGGTTTTGGTTTTGCTTACTGGCTTTTTTATTTTCCTACTGTTTTATCTAAATCAGTTTTTTTCTCTAGCCAAAATAGGAAGGCAGAATCTTTAACTTAAGGCAAAGAGAAATTCATTGCACTGACACCCAAAATGGATTATTTCAAGGATACATTTAAATTATTACATTTTAGGTCATGAACTTTGGTTAGCTAATGCTCAAGCAGTATTTAACACACTGTTGTTCTCTATTCCTTAACAATATAAAGAATAATAATGGTATGAATAATAATAAACTTGCAATGGCCAGGTTCTTCACTCCACTTCCAAGCAATATTAAAAAGTAGGTCTAAGTTTCTCTTCTCAAATACAGTTACTCTAATGCAGCTAACGTATGTCTCCAAGAACGTAAACATAACGTTGACTGCTTTGCTCACCTGTAGTGTATTTAAGCATTTATTGGATGTTCAGTCCATTAGAAAGAAAACTACAACATAAATTTATACTTGCTCTTACATATGACTTCATGCAAATATGGAGCAATAAGGCTTCTGTAATTCTTAGAATTGAGCATAGTCATAAGTAAATGGGGTAAAAGGATATAGTTTTCAAATAGCGAGAATATGTTTCACATACTTCCCCCCCCTAAGCTATATGGCCTTAAAATAACCTGGAGTCTGGGTGTAATCTGAGCAAGCAGATT
The DNA here is from genome assembly GCA_034782735.1 of Sagittarius serpentarius. Lineage (NCBI taxonomy): Eukaryota > Metazoa > Chordata > Aves > Accipitriformes > Sagittariidae > Sagittarius > Sagittarius serpentarius. The sequence goes on from JAVKLA010000008.1 coordinate 9,597,979, forward strand.
TACATCCATTAAAGATCTTTGGTTCAGTCTTTATCTTTATAAGGTTCCCTGATGCATGTTTAGGTTGTCTAGCTATCAGTTTTTCCTTTTTGACTTGTCAGAGTAAGAGAACAAGTAGAAAGGCACCTTTTCAGAAATACCCCACTGACTTTATACTTAATTTTTTTTCCTTTATGTGTTAAGCAGATGCTCAGTCCTTTTTTTCTTTGGAGATTGAGGATGATAATCTTAGTGAGAAGGAAGTGTTTTGCTTAAGTATGAAACCCTAAATAGTCTTTCTACTTCAAAAACTGTTCATGTCCCTGAAGGTGTAAGGAAAGAGTTCTTTGGGTCAAAACTATAGTTCCGGCTCTCTCCTAGAAGAATCAGACATTTTCAGAGAGTAATTTTAATGCAAAGAAAACAGAACATAACATTCTGGTGTTTGAATAATCAGTCTGTTTGTTCTCCTTAAACCAAACAAATTGCAAGCAGGGAAAATGCGTCCATTTCAGGCTGAAAAGGTCAGTCCTAGATTCTGGTGTTGATAGATTTGTTAAAGTCTTGTTGCATGATAGCCTACCTGAGAAAAAAGAAATGCCTCGATTAAGTAGATTCTTGCCTGTTATTTGAAGTATCAAAGTCTTATCCTTTAACAAATGGTTGAGTGTGTTTGTGCAGTACAATTGAAAATGCCCCAACACTCAGCTGAAGACAGGAGAAGGCTAATATTTGTCCTGAAGACAGCAATTGCAATGCATTCTTTCCTACTTATAACTTATTATAAAATCTTCAGCTAGAGTCAATGATAAGAAAATTAAACAGAAGGGGGAAGCAAAGAATCTTTCTTCACTGCAAATATAAACCAGGATAACAGGATCACAGGGAACACAAAAAAGTTCAAATGAGCATCAGAGCTTTCCTAGGAGGCAGAAAAGATCATGCTGCTTTGACTTTCCCAGCTAACAACAAAATATAGCAGAAAACACCCTAAAAAAAGTATTTTAAATGTAAATCAGCGTCATATGTTTCACACAGTCAGGGACTAAGTAAATGTTAAAAGAAAACCCAAACAAAACAGGTCCAGTTACGACTGCATGCATGACCTGTTGTTATTAGTTGTCTTAGAGAGGCACAAAACTTATTCTGTCTTAACTGCATGTAAAAGGCTGCCTTACATGACAGTTCTGCATCTTCAGGAAAAGTTCCTACTGAGTGTTTAAAATTACGTATGTATAATTTGACCAATTGTACAGCAGGAATTGCCAGGGGAGTCTCTGGGATGACCAGGTTTTCCACAGATTTTCCAGGATACTAATCAACACAGTTAAGCAATAAGTAAGAACTACCAGTTGGTCCATGTGCGGCAGGAAGGATCACCAAATAGCCACCTGGAGATCTCAGGTAGCAACCAGTTTGTTGTGAAGCCTGCTACGAATTCAGTCAATAAGCAGTTCTTAAGTCAGTCCATTGGCTCATCTAGGCAGACACTAGCTGGGGAGTTTTTGGCTCACTCAGGGAACTGATGGCTAAGTGCACTGGCTATAAAAATAGGCACAGCCCTAGCGACCAGCTACGTCGCAATTGTTAGTGTAGGACAAACTCGAGGTTCATCCTTATATGACAATTATGATGTAATTCCTTAGCGTTTTCACACATTAATAAAATACAAATGTTATATTTTGAAAAAGTTTATGGGTTGAAAAAGTTTACTAGGTGCTAAATAAGAAGTTCCTAGGGAAAATTTTCATTTTTTTTCAGGAAATAAGAAGTAAGAGTAACAGTAAGGCATGGATGGAGATTCTTGAAATAAAGAAATCTGTCCTTTACCGACTTGCACTTTTACACTTCTAACAGTGGGAGTTCACTTGCAATTTTTTTGTTTTTCATAAGCAGATAAGTACAATACTAATTAGAGAAATTGTCTTTATGTTTTAATCTCCTGTTTATGACAGTTGCCAGTAACAGAGGCATTGAGAAAACTGTAAGAGACAGGTTACACAGCAGTTCTTGCCTAGTATATCTTCTCAGTTGCATGGAAATCTCTATTGGAAATTGCAGAGATGAAGTTAGCATCCAGAGCATCTAAACAGCTGATGCATCCATCATCCTGTAATTTGTTTAATGTCTTTCTTAATGTTTGGCCTCCACAGCTTTCTGAGGCAGAGATGTATGAATGTGAAATAGGTATGGGGGTGGGTGGGAAAGCAAGCTAACTCTGCTGCCGTAGTTCTGTAGAAATAAATAAATAAATAAATAAATACTCAATGACTATTCCCTATTTGTTTTCCTTATGCCATCTAGGATTCTAGAGTCATCCACTATACTTCACACTCAGCTATCACTTTTTCTGACAGTGAGAAGCAAAAAGTATATTCAGTCTTTTCTCATATAGAGACCACTCAATATCCATGATCATCCCTGCCATTATGGTAGGTTGTTTGGTTTTTTAAATTTTTTTAAAATTCTAGTATGACTTCTAGTTATTACCTGATCAGAACTGCAAGGGGTCACTACGGTGTCATGAATTTATGTAATGCTTTCATCAGTTCTGCTTTTACTTTTTTTGTTATTATTTTTTATAGCTGAGGATTGCTCTCACCTTTTCAAGTGTTATCTGTATGAGTCTAGGATGTTTTTATTGAGCACTGAAAGATAATTTGGAACGATCCTTCTTTAGATATTCATCATGTTTTCACCATGCATGTTATTTTGAATTTTCTGCATTAAAATTCATAAATTGTAAAATCCTGTACAAAGTAAAACAACTACATATGAGATTCATCCCATTGAGCTTCCAGCATCTATAGCATAAACATTTGCACTGTAGTCTCTATTCGTAAGAGATGGAGGCAAACAGGCATTTGGAGATGAATGGTTCATTTGTTTTCGTTTCTTGCAAGGTAAAAGGAATTGTGCAGTAGAAGCACTTATCTCTCTCCGCCAAACATAATAGCATTCTAGATGACTATGTCAGATGTAGCCATTGATATTGCAGACAGAGTTAGATGAACTGAACTTCATCTCTCATCCAAGGTCTTTCTAAGACGTCTAAGATGGGAAGACTTCATCAGAGATATACCAAGTCTTCACTTAGCATGCTAGTCAGCATCTGTCCACTCTGAATAGTGACTTAAAAGGTTTTACGACATATGAAGTGTTTTGGAATAAATGTAGCCTTCATTCACAGATAAACCACATTCTTAGTTCTTACTACTGGACTGGTTGAGGGTTTTTGTTTGTTCGTCTGGGTTTTTTCAAGTTCATATGTATAATAATATGGGAAAAACATAAAACGGTGTAAATGTTAGTCATGAAACAGGATTAGCTAGTGAGTATCCACTGCCAATATTCTAAAATAAATACTGCTTTCTGTACAGTTGCAGCTGCAGCCCAGAAAATAGTTCGATTATGAAAATTCCTGAGATAGTGACATCTTGAATTTTACAATGGACATTTTATACCTTCTGAGATCGGACCCTAAATCAACATAGCAAAAGATTTTTTCTTATAGAGAACAGGAAACTTTTTTGTGTTATGAAGAGAAATAAATTTGAAATCTAACCCAAGGATCAGATCTAATCCTCCACTCAGCCCCTGTAAGAAATTTTAATGTCTGTCTGAAGAACTGACAACCTTTACAAAATTCCCCTTTGGGAAATAGATTAAAATTTATGTAAGCAAGGCTTTCTGTAGTCAAAAAAAGTTTGTAGTTTCATAAAAGGAAGGGAAGCTTGTGAGTATGACAGCTGACAAGCTCCACAGGGGGTTCATCTTTACAAACACTTGTTTTCAGCTGGGGTTTGTGGAGTGCATAAGGGGAATTAAAAAGAAATGAAAAATGGTTTCATAAAATCTTAGTAACTTAATTAAAGCTCACTGCAAGTATGGATTTTTTGCTGGGATGGGGAAAGTTGGTGTTTTTTTGTTTACAGCAATATCCAGATGTTTTCTGGGGAAGTCACACAGATACACAGTACAAATTCACAATGAAATTAATTCTACACTTTCTGTTTTCCTCAGTCTCAGCTAATACTGTGGCTGCTACACAAACCTTTCATGTAGACATTCTAATTTTCATAATTTATGTTTTCTACTGGCTCAGTTGATCATTTTTTTAGCCAACATATAGTTAAATGATATAATCTACTTTAAAGAGTTTCCAAAAGGGTCATTGGACACTATTCAGCCTATAGAAAGTAATATAAAAAGCTATAAAAAGTAATGACAGTATAAGTGAATAATCAAATAATACAGACATTATAGCCTTATTTCACAAATAGGTGTTGTCAGATATATCAGGTAGATACACTGGGAGATTGTCTCATCTGTATCCTTTTCAGTATTGAACTAAGAAGTTTTATGAAATGAAATATTAAAAGCATTAATAGTAAGTACTAATGATAGCAAGTGTTTGAAAATCATTGAGGCAGTGATGCTAAGGTCTTTTAGGTGCTAATGCACTTTGAGTAGTTGTTCCAGCCACAGCCTTATCTGGAACTACAGACTTGTCTGAAATTTAATTATATAAATGAAAAAAAACCTCCCCACAACAAACCCCAAAATGAAAACAAAGTTCAAATGATTAGTGTGTAAAAGCCAGATTAAGTAAAACATTTAAACAAGTGCACTACTACATACAATGACTATAGAAGCATACTCCAATAAAATAATTCAGAAAAAATCCTTCCTAGGCTTCTTAGATGATTAAGACTTTGGTATTTCCTTCATTACTTAAAATTATATCACTAGAATTCTTATTAGAACAATTACCTTTGCTGAGATACCTACTTAAGCATCTATAGCTACCCTGAAGTAATTTCAGATCTGGAAATTAGGTACTCACATTTTTAAATCTCCTGGAGGATGTTGTGTATTAGGCCTTTTCAAACCAAGCTTAACTGGCTCTACCAGCACAGAATTCAATTAGAAACGCAGCTGGAGCATGAATTGCCAATCATTTACATAACAGCCCCAGTCGAAGGCAGCTTCAAAACATGACTCCTGCAACACGTAGTAAATGACCAAATCTTCAGGCTTACAAGTTCATAGGTATGAAAAGGAGATAGTATTGTGCGTTGACCTTGGCTGGTTGTCAGCTGTCCACCAAGCCATCCTCTCACTCCCCCTCTTCAGCAGGACAGAAGGCGGAAAACACAATGAAAAAGCTTGTGGGTCAAGATAAGGACACTGAGATTACTTACACACCACTGTCACGGGCAAAATGGGTTCAACTTGGGGAAGATTAATTTAGTTTATTTTCAATTAATAAAACAGTAGGATAGTGAGAAATAAAACCAAAAATAATAACACCTTCTCCCCACCCCTCCCTTCTTCCCAGGCCTGACTTCACTCCTGACTCTTCTGCCTCTGTCTCCTGAGGGGCGCAGGGGGATGGGGAATGGGAGTTACAGTCACTTGTAACACTTTGTCTCATCCACTCCTTCCTCCTCAGGCTGTTCCCCGCTCCAGCGTGGGGTTCCTCCCATGGGAGACAGTCCTTCATGACCTTCTCCAACATGGGGTCCTTCCCGCAGGCTGTAGTTCTTCAAGAACTGCTCCAGCAAGGGTCCTTTCCACTGGGTACAGGCCTTTAGGAATGGACTGCTCCAGTGTGGGTCCCCCACAGGCCACAGTTCCTGCCAGAAGACCTGCTCCTGCGTGGGCTCCTCTCCATGGACTACAGACCCTGCCAGGAGCCTGCTCCTTTATGGGCTCTCCATGGGCTGCAGCTTCCTTTAGGGCATATCCACCTGCTCCAGCATGGGGTCCTCCATGGGCTGCAGGGCTGCTATCTCCCCCAGCGTGGTCCTCCACGGGCTGCAAGGGGACAACTTGCATCACCATGGTCTTCATCACAGGCTGCAGGGGAATCTTCGCATCTTCTCCCACTCCTTCTCTCACGTTGGTGTCTGCAGAGCTGTTTGTCTCACGTATTTTCTGCTCCTCTATCACACAGCTCCTGCCAGCATTTTTTCCCTTCCTTAAATATGCTGTCACAGAGGCATCACCCGCATCTCTGTCTTAGCTTTGGCCATCAGTGGGTCCATCTTGGAGCCAGCTTAAACTCTCTGTCCAACATGTGACCAGCTCCTGCTGTATTCTCACAGAAACTACTCCTGCAAGCCCCCCACTACCAAAATCTTGCCACGTAAACCCAGTACAGGCAGTCTCTAATGACCAAAGCTCCAAAATGTTGACATTACAAACAGAAGAAGAAGGGAAAGGTTGTGGTCATTTCCCTAATAAAGCAAAAACACCTAATAAATTATTCTCATGTGTAAATAACTCCCATTCTTCCTTCACAGGAGGCGTAACCTGCAATACTGTATAATGGTTCTATCCAGCCCTCTGATTCTTGCTTTCCTGTCTTTCCATTGGTCCCAAATAGCGGAATATGTGTTCCCAGAATGTTACTGGCTTGTTACAAAATTTTTCTTGGCATCTTAAAGTACCTCAAAATTCTGCAATACTTAGAAGTCTCCTACTTCCTGCATGCATGTTTTAACCCATAGAATATTGTTCAAAACACAGTGTTAGGAGACATCTGTGCCTGCTTCACACAAAGTGTGTTTTAAGAGAAATTGCTAGATTAGGAAACCTTACTCAGGTAAATCCTTTCAAAATATGCGTCTCACTTCTACGGAAGTGCTCTATTGCATTTCCGAGAGAAGCAAGGGCTTATGCTGATGCTAGAAGCGGAAGTCCAGCCTCACCCTTCTGATTTAACGTAAGTTTCTTAACTTGACAGCTATTTTGCACTTGGTGTAGGACTTCATCTATTCAACATAAACAGAACTAACCTTCAGCATTGCTGAATTTTCTACTAAATTTTAAATACTACAGTGTTAAGTAATGTGACGTTTCCATCATTACTCTGTTTCGGGACCAAAAGCAGATTCCTCTCTTTTTTTGGCCCATGTGTAGATTTAATTCCTGTTCAGAGATCTTGAATGGTTGTGTGGCACATCTTAGGACATCAAACTGTGTTTCAGAGGTAGCAAGGTCTGGCCTCATCTTTCAACAACCTCTTATTTTTAATTCTTTTTTACTCCTTTTCCATTTTTTAGCACAGTAAATATGATTTTTGCCACTGCTAATAAATGTCACAGGCATTATGTTGATGTAACTGTGCAGGGTATATGGGCTTGTCTTGCCTGAACTGGGGGAAGTTTCTGAGAGTGAACTAAGACCTAAATTTTCTGGTAGTGTAACAGCAGTCTACTGACCATACATGAGTTTAGGTGACTATGTTGGATAGGGATTGTGTAAATGTCAGATGGGAGCATGAATTATACAGCTAATAGCATATGATTTAGAGGTATTTCCTCAGCTAACTTAAATTTTGGTCATTCAGTTAGTATATTTGAAAAATTGTTGGAGAAAGATGATGAAATTGTTTGGCCTTGCAGAGAGCAAAAATTGATGAAATAGGAGAGAAGCTATATTGTCACAAGTCTATAATTTTCAGAGATTTCAATTATGTTTTCAAAATCATTATCTCTCATTTCTGGTTATCCATGCAGCTAAAGATCTCATTTCTGGTTATCCATGCAGCTCTTTAGACCTTTGTTATGACTGATGCTACAGTCTTGCTATTATTATTAGTGTTATTGAAACTAAATATCTAATGTCATATGCAAAATCTCTTTTTCAGAATCAATATATGCAGTTAAAAATATTCTGCTTAGGGATGTCTAGTCATAACTTGAGATGCTTTTATTTCTAGTCTGGCTTATGTAAGCTAAGTATAGCTATCATTCTACTGCTGCCTGGTGTCAGGCTACCTTACTCTTAGCATTATAATGGACTCACAAGTCTTAATTATTCTTGGAATCAGTAGTATTATCTCAAGAACCCATTGCAGATCAATCATTGTTAAGTGGCATGCTTCTAGATTGGTCCTGATCATATAGCACTTTTTGGAACTTCTGCACTTTTTATGACTTGAAATAAAATTACAGCATGATACATATGACTGAATGCCGTTAATATTGACTATTGGTCTGCTTATCTCCCAAACTGGCAATGACATACTGTGAGAGACATGAGTGTGAAGCAGTTAAATATTCCACATAATATACGTCTAATAAATACACCATTTTCATTAACCATTCTGCATAGATTTTCCACTTCATTCCAACAGTTTTCAATTAAAGTTGTAAGAATTACAATTACTTCAAAACAGTAAACTTTATTCTACACCAAGTATCAGTTATGCCAGCATTAGTTATGTCTAATTCTTAGGAAAAATGAGCTATGGCAGATTTATGGGTTTTTATTTCATTTCCTCACAGGTTTCAGTACGAACTGAGAACTGAGGAAATTATTTAAGGACTAGGCATTAAGTAGCCATAATGCGTGTGTTTACAGAGAAAGATACTTACTACTTACTTACTTACTTACATGCAGGCAGTGGGAACTGCAGGAAATTCAGTAAATGAATTTGTAAAAGAAGGAAGTCTAATTAAAGGAAATCTTTACAATGTGATGGAAGAAACATGGCTTAAATTTTGAACATTGAAATATGCTCAGTTCATAATAATTGTGACTTTATTAGATTTGTTTTCCTTTTTTTTTTTAATTTGAAATACCACATGAATCAAAATCAGAATGTGTCAGACAAATATCATATGCATTAGAATATGAGATTTTTCACTTTCAGGTGAATTATTAACCAGAATATATGGTTAAGCAACATACTATTTTTACTATATGACTACTCTAAGTATTCAAAATGATTCTCCACTCATATTACTCCAAAATTCATCTATTTTAGACTGTTACCACCAATTCAGATATATATGCATCGTGCCTCCATTATTTACTCTTTTTTTTAAACTGAAAACTGATTGAGTAATATATAGGGGAAAAAAATGTAAACATATACCCAATAGGAAAAAAAAAAGCTCTTTCATGTTTGTTCTTGTTCTATGTTTTCTCTCACTGCATCACATTTTTTTTTTTTTTAATTTTTGTCTTCCTTGGTATAGAATTATTCAATTCCTTATATGGGCTAGAAGAAGTTTCTTTTATGTCCATATCTACATTAATTTTTTCTGGTTTTAAATTATATTTCTTAAAATGTCTTCCTTTGTTTTGGTTTGGTTTGTTTTTCTTTCCCCTCTCCCCTTGGATAACATAAGCCCTTGTTTTGTAATTACGGTGATTTACTGCAAATCTCAGGAAATACATTGTTTCTTGATTTATTCAAGTCAGCAAAAGCCTTTACTTTTGAATATGACACTAATTAATTAAAGTTACTATTTATTAGCCTTCAGAATTGCATACTACCACAAGTCAGAACTTAAATCTTTATATTTTGTACCAGTAACTCTTAGGACAGTCAGTTAGATGCCACAGGTTGCCCAGAAAGGTTGTGCAAGCTCTGTCCTTTGAGGTTTCCAAGACCTGAAAGATCAGAGCAACATGGTGTGACCTCTGAGCTGACTCTGATTTGAGCAGGAGTCAGACCTCCAGAGGTTGCTTCCAATCTGAATTCTTCTATGTTTATATGATTTGAAGTTTAGATGGCTCCATTTTGTTTTCAGTAGAACAACCTAAGGAAAAAAAACTGCTAAAAATGCAATCAAGTCTTTTAGGACTTAGTGGTGGTGATGAGAGTGCAGGAAGTTGTTGGTTTTTTTGGTGGTGTTAGGTTTTTATGTGGGTAGATTTTTTTCTTTTTTTCCCTGGCCTTTCTAAAATCACTATTTTTCTATAGACTCTCCTTTTGTTGTCCAACCTATTTTTATTATAGTCTTTGTTCTATATAAGTTGTGATTTTTTTTTATATACAAGAGGCAGAAGTAATTTTGCCAATATTTGGCCATCTGAAATACCTTATGGAGTCTAATCTAATTTTTTATGCTAGCTTAGTAGTTAACAGAAAGAAAATAGCATCTCTAGAGAATGGCTAATATAATCATAAAACAGATATCCAAAATGGGAGGCATTAATTAATTTTTGAAACCTCCTGTCTTCTTTACTGAAAGAGCCCAGATGATTAGCAAGGAACTCATGCAACATCTAGATAGTCAAAGCAAAGTAATGATATCTACTAAGATTGGTTTGCTTAACATTGTTTCCGGATTGTACTTTCTGCATAATTATGTTCAGATATGATCAAAGATTTGTATTCTTGTGGTCCATTTGCACTGGCTGAACAAGACTTACCATGGATATACCCTGCCTGCAAGTGAGTGTATAAACTGAGGATTTTTCCACATCTTAATATGGCTGGTTTATTTAGATTTGTCCACAAATTAGTTGACATGGGATTTAGATTTACAAGTACGGCAGGCATAATACTTACAAGGGAGGTATATTTGGTCACTACACTTGCCTGATTTGAAAGCTATGTCCACATTTCTCATCCCATTCTTTTCAATACCTTTAAGTCTATCCCTGAAGTTGGAAATTTAAGAATCTGGAATGCAAGGAATCCAATATAGAATTAAAATTTTCTAACTATCTATGTTCTACAAACATTTCCTGTATTCTCCATGCACAAAATAAACTATGCATGTTATTTTTATAATGCTAGATAAGATCTGTTACATTATGGAAAATTGAGAATATAAGGGTTAACTAAGTTTTTGGTCAAGGTGCATAAAGAAGCTATTAATTCATTATGTAAATTAGGTTCACATCTGGAATAGGCATTTTGGTAAATGAGTCATCATATAGAAACTCATAAACAGGAAATATTTTTGTTAGAATAGCAATAAGAACTAATTTCCATTGCTGAGTTAGTGAACACCCCTAAATGTGGCAATTTATTATTGTAGAAGTAGAAAGATTTGCTCCTGACTAGGAGAAATGAGGCTACTAAATCCTCAGGGATACATCACTCTCTTGTATTTGCTTCTTTTGTGTGAAGTCTCTTGCATCACTCATATGACTTTCAGGAAAGCTTCTTTTCTACACATAATTCAAATCTAAAAGAATTTTGACTTGATGCCTAGAAAGCAATTTAGCAAGCAATTTAGTTTTTGAAGGGAGTACTAAAGCTATCCCAAAGCTTTTGTTCTCAAGAACAGAAACAACCCAAGTGGAAGACTGTCAAATTTAGTTTTGAAAGAGCACTCTTCAAGACTCTGAAAGGAGAAGGAAAAAAACCCAACCTAGCAGTGATCTGAAGGAGAAAGGAGTTAAAGACATTCCCCTCTTTTCCATCTCTGTAATTTTGTGAAGCATAAGCTTCATTATTGTATTGTTGATTTGATGTCACAGAAAGAAGTTTCTCTAAGCTGCTAAGCTGCTAAAGCTCCAAAAGAGAAAATGGCTAGAAAGAAGAGAAATACATCTGGTACCTAAACAAAGAGGGATTTCAAATGGAAAATGATACCATGCTAATTTAAAAGATAATTATCTAGACAGGAACAAAGAGATTTTAAAGAAAATTGGATATTTTTTTTCTTATTCTGTGACAAAGCAACCTGATACCATTTTAAGTCCCCTAAATGTCAGATGTGTTACAGTTGCCAGAAACAGGTCTGATGGCATGGAAGCTCGAACTCAGTTTTTAAAGAGTCTAACTGAACAGATAATTTTTATTTTTGAGGGTTTAGTTGTAATCATCTAGCTTTTGATTCACTGAATAGTATCTTAAGGCAAAATCTAAATGTGTCATCAGATCTCAACCACCTGGTTTATCTTATTTTGAGAAGAAATAATTTGTATGAAGTAGGAAAAAAATCATCTACAGAATTAATAATTTTAATTATGGGAATTTTACTATTGGTAAAGACAAAGACAACTTCTCCAAATAACAACAGCTTCACAAAACTATTTACTAATGCTGCTAGTATGTAAACAGAGACCTTGGGTAGGTCTCAGTAGGCTTTTTTAATGGAACAGCATCACTGCTGTTGGGTATATTGCCAAATCTAGAAGCAGCAGGTACTACTAATGAACCTTCATCATCAATATACAGAACAAGACTATAAATATAGTGGAATCTGCTTGTTCAGATTGGTTGTCTGAGGTATACTCTCTGTTACTGCATAATGATGAGGCTTTCTTATACCTCAAAGAACTGGCAAATGCATCACAAAATTAAAGAATAATGTTGTTGAATTATGCTGGAAATTTGTTCATGTTGGAAATTTAAAAAGCAAAGCGAGGAAAACATTAGGTCAAATAATAAACAGGGCTCTCCCTCTGTCCCAGGTAAAATGGAAAACACCACTATGGTTAACCTGGGCAGAAATATTGCAGGGCAGAAAAAGATTAAAGCTGCTTCACAGGCAACATACGACAGCATGTTTGGAATAAAAATGTGTATTCTAAGAAGAAAATGACATGTCTCAGTTCCACACATGTCACAACATAACCCCTTTTCTTTCCCCCCGCCACCTTTTCATGATTTCACTGTGTGCTCCATTGAACCCTTGCCCTGGGTGACCGGGGTACCAGAACTGCTCTTTGCTTTAGGCACAGCACAGCAATGCATCATTGTAAAGCTAGTTGGGAAGAAACTAGCCTGTGAGGTTTCAAAAGATTCCCAAATATAGGAATTAATGGTATTCTATTGTTTTTACACTAAAGTTCTTCAGATGTTAGCAGTGCGTCCATTACTTCCCTGCATAAGTCTGCTTGGTCTGTGTAGCTATATAACAGGGATGGAAACATGACATCTATGCATAGACAAATATTTGATTAATTTCTGTTTTAAGGAGAGGTAGCTACTGCAGAGAGTAAAAAAAAAAAAAAAAGAAGAAGACAAAACAAACCTTTCTTTCATATAAACAGTGACCAAAGGATAATAGCTATGCACTACTCACATGCACCTTCTGGTTTATGGAAATTGTCAAGTACAGCAGGATATAGTACTATGCTAGCAAGAGACTTGATCAATGGCACAATATCCTAGGTCCTAAACTTCTTGTTGTTGTCCTAAGAAGCTTTTTAGAATAAATCTTCAATGTCAGGAGGTTTTTTAGGCTACCCAGTGTGTTTTTTAGTTTCTCCCCCCCATTCTTAAAAGATTGTTTTTACTCATCAGTTAAATGGAAATAAAAAAGCAGAAAAGGAAGTGGTAGAAGTGAATAATAAAGAACACAGGAACTTTACAAGATACTAATTAATTAAATAAAATTTTAATAGTTATACACAAATTGCTTCATAATAAATCAAGAAAATAGTGCTCAAGGAAATGCTAAGCAGCTTTCTGTTCATCCATTAAAATTGCACCCTTTAATTAAATCAATAAACCAGCAGGTAACATTATCTTCTGCAGACTTGAATGTGTTTTTCACAAGTAAAATGGAAGACTTGCATCCAATTATGTACTAATGCTTTTGCATTAAAAATTATTACCTTTCTTTTAAAGAACTGGTCATGCTGTTTTTTGAAAGAAATAAATCCACTTTACTTTCATTACTGGGTGTTTAAAGATTCTTGAAATCCTAATATCTGAGGAGTCATAAACCAGACTGAGGAACATTGCAGCTTGTCTCACTTATTCAATCTGAATGAATGGTCTCTTCATGTCCTGACTCCTTTTCAAGACATGTCGGCTGTTCACCAGACTTACTCTTCCTCCAGTCCCTATGTGGTTAGTCAGAGTGGGCAGAGGGAGGGAGGAGGGTATTGTGCATCTTTCAAGCACTATTAAGGAACAAAGAGAAAGGAAGCAGGCTATCATAGGAACATAAAGATAGCTCCAAGCAAGCCCAGAACTGAGGAGGAAGCAACCCCCACCACGTGCATCATTCCAGATTCTTATCTCACCTCAGGATGGTGATAACTACTTGAAAAATCTACCTTCTCCCCACAGTTCTTTAAAGGTCCAGTGGAAGGTTGAGCACAACATCAAGAAATAGTAGTAAATACTTGAATGTGATGTGTGAGAATTATAATTGTTCTATTAATGAGGCATTTCTACATTAATTAGATCATATGGACTGTTAAATCATTAATCGGTCTAATTTGTGGCTCTGTGCATGGGATGTGTTTCCATTTCCCCAGAACAATGATCTGAATGTAACATAACTGAAAAAACGGAATGGTGGAGTGGAAAATTCAACCACTGTTGTCAGATTGAATAAGAGTAAGACTACCAAACAGTGATGCCTTACACCAGAACATGCTCAAAACAAAATAACACAAATGAGATAAGTGATCAAGTATGTTACACAAAATCACCCTAGATGACATCCTGGATTTCAGGTGAATGACATAATATTTTGGATAGTTTTGAATTTGTGTTTCTGTTCTGCTTATGAAAAAAATCTCAGAATACTTGTTCTTATCTTACTAAAAAAACAGGGTTTTTTTTACTTATTATTTTTTATTTCGAAATTTATTAAAGTAGGGAAAAGCACTCTTTTCCTTGCTGCCAGCTCTCCTTGTCATGTATAAGCAACAAGAATCAAGCAAACTATTCAATAATCTATATATACTAAAGCTGGAAAGACTACAGATTTATGAAGAAAATGGGTGAGACTATCTTACCATTTTGGTTCAGACCATGAGTACACTTTTAAAGGGAATCTCCGAATAGTCACATTTACTGAGGACTTCTTTGATGCAAGTGGTAGTTTTCAATACAAGTGAATTAACTGGATGATGAGCTCCAGGAATTCATCTGATGTATCCACTCGATGAATATTCAGTCTAGGACCAAGATTTTATATTTTTTCTTAGCTGAAACTCCAGAAATGCGTATGGTGTTGATATTGAGCCCTCAAAATCCTGTCTGTACCACCACTTTTATTGTGCCACAATGTATGCTAATGTAGATCTACCAACGTTGCACAAGATGTTATTGCAAAAATATGTCCACTAAACATGACTAAGAGCAGGTTCTTTTCCTAAGTTTTAAATAATTATATTCAATTTAAAAAAAAAAAATTCCAGAACTCATCTGCTATCTAGGTTTTGGCTGTAGAAAAAATAACATAACATTGAACATTTAGTCCTTGTCTGCATGAAGATTTCCTACTTAATCATATTCTGGGCCATCTGAGGTACAACTGTACCTTTCATATATTTACGTGTCACTGAAACATAAGAACATACTTACCCATTTCCTGAAACGCTTAATGTGTTTTAAGAGAATTAGATGATTGACAGAAACACTGATGGTCAGCTACAATGGGCTACAGTTTACAAAAAATATTTTCCTAATATTAATACCCACAGCAATAACTGTAAGGCAACAGCCTTGAGTTGATGTAGGTTATCATTTGAGGGGGGGCATCATATCATTTGTCGTAAGAAAACTAAATAAAATTATTGTATTGATTTAAATTTTATTTGGGGTAGAAGAGTAATCTTTCATTTCCAGTACTTATTACAATGAGTCTCATTTTATTTAGAATCTCAATGTATAATAGCCTGAGCTATAAAACATAACAAATTTCACTGAATTCCCCATCCTCAGATTCTAAAGAGTGCGTTTCATAAAAGAATATAACTCAAGGTTAGTATTTTTAGAAGTCTCCCTTCAACTCTGTAAGTGTAGCAATTAGGTAATATTTTTTTCTTATCTATAAGCAAGACTGTAAAAAGATCATATGCATAAAAACAGTGCAAGACCTTTTAAATGTATCCTGCATGAATGCACTTTAGCTTTAAGTCATGTGTGTCCAGAGTTTTTAATGGAAACTACAACCACAGATAGCATGAAGGAAGGATAATCTAAATATCCCAAGTAAAATCCCATCAGCTGTCTAAAGCTAGTTCGTAAGAAAAAATAAGCATGGGGGTATTTCTGATCTGTTGGCAGTTTTTTGGAGTAGATATGTATAGGCTGTAGAACTTCTCTGGACTTATTGCTCAAAACTGAGAGTGAATGCCTGCAAGTATTATCCAAGAAGACAGACAATTTGTGTCTTTTCATTCTTCTTTTCAAATACAGACCTATGTTCTTTAATACCCCAGTTGTAAGATCAATTGCCTCAGGAGTATGAAAAAGATCAAAATCCATTTTGGCCTTGTGACTTTCAAATCCACAATTCCAATTTTCCTCTTCCCATATGGATTTCTTAATCATCGACACATAGCCTACGAGAGATCATGCATCATAGCTTCTCCTGTAGCTGATTTATGGTGAGGCAAAGAACACAAATGATAGAGCATAGTCCCTAGCAGTTGGCTGAGGCTCCTGTTCCTGCTAAAGAGCTATTTGTGCTTATTTAATTGTGCTGGGTCATAGAACACATCCAGAAATAATCAACAGTGAAAAAGTCTTTTTCTTTTAGCCCTGAAGGTTAATGCATTCCATAGCTTCAGGCTGATGCAGAATAAACACTTTTCTGGAAAATTCGGAAGAAGGTAAAAAGATAATTTTTACATGATGGTTTGTCTTAAATGTTGGTCCAGTCTTGCCCATGCAGAACTCTGGAATCTCATTTGTTTTATCCCACTCCTAGAAGGTCTTCCATGGCCAAGACCTTGAGCATGGGGACACCATGCCTACACTTCTCATCTTCCAGGTTATTATCATGTAGATATCCCAAGCATAAGTTGTGGTCAAAGTGTTCTTATATATCCAGGTGAGTATGTCGGCTTTATCCCTGTAGAGGTGGCAAACATAGGGGGCAATATAAGCAGCCTCTCTGAGAAATATTGCCAGACAAACTGGAAATGAAGACCTTCTGATAAAGCCACATTAGTTGAAATACAACATGAAACACTGTTGACATAGACACATAAGTCAGCAAGCAGTCACGTCAGGCCCAGAGCCACCATCATTATATTACTATAAACATATCAATGCATGTTGCATTATGCTGGGTTTTCATTTCATTCCGGATTTCAAGTCAAATTAGTAAGTAACTTTAAAGACAAATAGACAAAACCTTTCCTAAAGTTATGTTCCCTTGTAAGCTACAACAAGCAACCCAAATAGAAGTAGGTGGTCTGTATAGTTTTCAGTAGGAGGAGGTGAGCCACATTATGAAAACAGTTAAGATCTGCTGGAAGATCCATGTTGTATGTTATCCTGACAAGGAATTTCTGACGTGATCAAAGAGAAGCAAATTATAATCAATGCTATTGTAACACTGATGATTTACATTGACTGATACGTCAAAACAAGTTCTCAACAGAATAATGAGTCTTATTCATGTCGATCATTTTTTCTTTCTTTCTTGATTGTAATTCTTCAACTGCACAAGTAAACTGCATTACAACAACCAAAGATATTTCGGTTCCAAGTAATCCATCCACTTACACAATACAGAATAGAGGTGAATGAATGAATCATCAACTTACTGCTGAAGAAGAAATGATAGACAGGGTTAAATTTTACTTTAAATTTGTGTGTCTTACTTTAAATCATGTGCATCTGATTTAAGCTTATCACCCTTTTAACACAGTTCAGTAGTCAGAAATAAATTTTATTTGTCAAAATTAATAGCTGCTCTTGAACTACATTATTGAATGACAATACTGAATACTGCTACAGTTGAAAATACAGCAGCCTATGGATCAAAGTGAAAAGAAACAGTTCATCTCAAAGTCTTCAGCTGGCAGATGAGTTCTAAGTGACTGGTAAAACGTAAATAGACAAAATACTAGTTGTGAGGGGTGCCTGGAAAAACAATGGGTGTTATGGAAAACTTCCAGGTAAAGCTTTGGCAGTTTCAAATGTCGTTATGAAGAGAAAAAAAAACATATAAATTTTTATCAAAACCAAGATATAGCAAAGGCTAAAATGCCTGGCTGAAAACTTGTATTGGGTCTGGCTAAGATGGAGTTAGTTCTCCCCACAGCAGCCCTCATAGTGCTGTGCTCTGTATTGGTAGCTAGAAAGGTGTTGATAGCATGCCAGTGTTTTGGCTGCTGCTGAGCAGTGATTGCACAGTACCAAGGCTGTCTCTCCAACATTCCCCCCTCACGAGTAGGCTGGGGGTGGGCAGGATCTTGGGAGGGGACATAATCAGGACAGCTGACCCAAAGTGACCAAAAAGATATTTGATACCGTGTGATATGATGCTAAGAGAAAGGAGGAGGAGGGGGGTATTCGTTATTACAAGATTTGTCTTCCAGAAAACCTGCTAAACATAACTGAAGCCCTACTTCCCGGGAAGTGGCTGGGCATCCGCTGCTGATGGGAAGCAGAGAATACATCTTTTGTTTTCCTTTGTTTCTGTGTACTGCCTTTGCTTTTGCTTTATTAATTAGGTAGTAGTTGTGGATCTCGCTGCAGATGCAAATCAGGCCCTGCCCCATCAGCCATGTTATCATGCTCAGGTCGTGGCTCCCTTTCCATGCGGCAGCAGCCAGCCCTCAATGCTCCTGGCGGTTAGCTTAATCTATGTCAGGCGCTGAGGTATGTATGTACATGTATAAGTACTGTCATAGGCTCTCCTATGGAGAAAGGCTGAGAGAGTTGGGGTTGTTCCGTCTGGAGAAGAGAAGGCTCCAGGCAGACCTTGCAGCCTTCCAATACTTAGAGGGTGTTTCTAAGAGATGCAGGGAGAGACTTTTTACCAGTCCCTGTAGTGACAGGACGAGGGGCAATGGTTTTAAACTGAAAGAGCGTAGGTTTAGACTGGACATACGGAAGAAATTTTTTATGATGAGGGTGGTGACACTGGAACAGGTTGTCCAGAGAAGTTGTGGATGCTCCATCATTACAAGTATTCAGTCAGGCTGGACAGAGCTTTGAGCAAACTGATCTAATGAAAGATGTCTCTGCTCGTGGCAGGGGCGTTGGACTAGGTAGTCTTTAAAGGTCCCTTCCAACCCGATCCATTCCATGATTCTATGATTCTGTGATACTATGACCTTCATTGGCTGCCAGATGCTCACCAAGCCACTTTCTCACTCCCCCTCCTCAATAAGATGGGGGGGTTGATTAAGTTGGAAAAGCTTTTTGGTCAAGATAAAGACAGGGAAATCACTTACTAATTAGTCACAGGTAAAAGAGACTCAACTTGGGGAAATTAATTTCATTTTTTTCCATTAAAATAGATTGGGATAGTGCGGAGTAAATTAAGAGAACATCTCCCCCTTCCCCCTTCTTCCCATGCTCAGCTTCATTACTTCACTCCAGACTCTGCTACCTCCCTGCCCCTGAGAGGGGCAGGGGGAATGGGGGATGGGATTATGGTTAGTCCATAATAGTTCCTCTCTGCCACTCCTTCTGCCTCACATTTTTCACCTGCTCCAGTGAAGGTCCTTTCCATCAGCTGAAACCCTCAGGAAAAAACCTGCTTAAGCATGGATTCTCCATGGGCGACAGTTCCTGTCAGGACAGTTTGATCCAGCATAGTCTTTCCATGGGCTACAGTTCCTTGAGGAAATACCCACCTGCACCACTGTGGTCTTTCCACAGGCTCCAGGGAAATATCTGCTCCGGTGCCTGGAGCACCTCCTCCCTCTTCCTCGTTCTCTGACCTTGATGTCGGCAGGGTTGTTTCTCTCAGTGAAGAGCTGCAAGGGGGAGAAGAACTACCAACAGTGGATGGGGATTAAATTAGGGATTACTTGAGAGACATTGACCAACAGCAGCGTATGGTTGCTAAGGGGCTGCACCAAGGACACTGAGAGTTGGCTGATATCCTTGAAAGGCCATCTTTTAAAGATCCTAGAGACTGGGGACAGTTCCTGGCAACTGGAGAAATTCAGATAATACACTCATTCTTAAGGAAGTCCACCACGTCAGCCCAGGGAATTACAGCCTCCCTTCAGTCGCTGGGGCAATCATGCACCGAGTCCTCTGGCAATACACTTCTGGGTACGTGAAAGAAGGTGACTGGGAACAGTCATCATGGATTTAGAGAGGATAAATCATGCTTGACTAATCTGATTGCCTTCTCTCGTAAAATGGCTGGATTTGTGAATGAAGAAAGACAACTGGAAATCACTTACTTTGTCTTTCACAAAGCTTTCAATCCTGTCTTCCACACTATTCTTTTATCTGAGTTAGGATGGTACAGTCTAAATAGGAGGACTGCCTCCTTCTTTCAGTATTAAACAAGTGTAACTCTGCTCGTTACTATAGTGTTAGCTCTAACCCAAACCCTGGATATTCATGAGACACCACTCCATCCAAAGATGACAAGTTAATGAGAAGAGTATTATATTGTGATCCCACAGTTACTTCTGGCATCCTCATTTCATTACCAGCACAAACATAGCAGCGGTCTTTCTCCCCTCCTCATCCCTTAGGCAAACTCTAATTGTACTCCTTTCCCTGAACCTAGCTACTCACAGGAGACCCCATGGCGCAAAGAGATGAAAATTTATAAAAAGGATCGTATTTTGGAAATCCCCAGTTTTATTGATCAACTTCCTTTCATTCCCAGTTGAAGGGTACCTGCAGTCTTCCTGCTTCTCTCACTACTACCCTAATGCAGCCTTGGTGTTAGCCCTAGTGCTAAGCCTTGCCCGAATGCTAGCTGATCATGGGAGACACTATGCCATCCAAAGTCAGAAAGTTTCTAAGATTATTATTTGGTCAGCCATGACTCTCTTTTCTCAGCCTCCCTGATTCCCGCACTGGCCTTCTCTACCCTGGCCCCTCATAATCTCAGCTAATGTCCTAGCCAAGCCTTGGTCTCATTGATTGCTTCCTCCCATCATCCTGGGCCTCTCAGTGGTGGCTTGACTCCCAGCTTAGTCTCCAAAGCCTTTTAATGGTGGTTTGATGTCCCCAGTGTGCCCTCAGGCTCTACAGCAATCCCGAGATACCCAGCCTGGCCTGGAAACCAGCAGACTGCATGCATGCTCCAGGTAAAAGCAGGACATTTTGGAACGAATGTCCCTTTGAATCCAGACCTTTGTACAGAGTGAGGAGACATCTTAGGAGGTTGGTGTGAGGGCTCTGAACATGTTCCTGCAATCCCTGGGGCATGGTTGCTTGCGGTCAAACCAATTTACACATAGTATAGCTGGCGACCTTGTGTAGGGCTGTTGTGATGTGAAGTTAGGAGCCTCAGCGAGGGCTAACTTACCCTTATTTTCCTTAGGAGCTGCTTCTAAGCAGAGACTATCCCCCTCAGCCCTTTACCGAGCTACAATTCACCTGTGTTGCGGTCATGTCTCTCTCTACCCATGCACTTCACTGATCTGCACCCTGACACGTGGACTCACCGCACAGGTGCCCCACGGTCTGGGCTGGGCGCTGCCCCCAGCTGCCGCCCTGCGCCTGCCCTCCCCCTTGCTGGCAGCACCGGCCCGGCTGGCGCAAGCGTCCACTCCAGTGCCGGGCCCCCAGGGGACAGCCAGCCTGCACTACATCCTGACAGTACTTGTACGTTTAACCATGGTATTGACATCATCATATGCATTTTACCTGCATGCTGAGTTTTGTTTTCCAACAAAGAAACTGATGTTAACAGCCATACTAAGAGAAAATTTAACTGTGGTACTGGAGTGCTGTGTATAGTTTTTGGAGGTAGCTGTTCCAGATCAGCTGCATTTCCCGACACATTTTCTAAGCAGTCAGGAGAAGTCCACGCAAGCTGAACAACCCACCAACTTTGCCGGTTCCTGGTATGTGCCTTGAGGCAGCCCGTTTAGGCTGAGTCAAAGGCCCATCATTGTCCTGAGAAAGCAGAATGACAGGCTGGCGTGTTAGAATGGAAAAAATGGTGTGTAGTCCAACAAGGCAATCCCACAGAGCGCTCGAGTACAAGAAGCTCTCAGTTTTCATGATTGTATGTTTTACCACTAGTAGAATAGAACTTCATGTCTACATGCTTTACTTGCTGTAAAAAGGGATCATTTTCAGTGAAGGGTAGGGGCAGCAGGCATTTAGTGTCAGTAGCTGTTACTATTGTTCATTCTATTTCTGTGGACATATGCTGGTGCTCTAAGACACTCTTTGTTTCTTAGATACCTTCAAAGGCTCGGCAAAATACGTCTGTGTTTACCACAGTAAAGAAAGGTGACATACCTTCATGCCGTTAGACTTGTGCCTAGCCAGAGCTAGCTCTTGATGACTGTTCATGTGAAAATACTCTCAGTATAAATCCTTCAGTACTACATCTCACTCTAGTGTAGCACATAAATCTTCTGTCTTGGTTTTAGCCTTTCGGTGGGTCAGATAGTCCCTGAGAGCTGTTAAAAATGGACTGACTTGTAACATTACCTTTGACTGCAATTTTTATATGCTATGCTAATGAAATTTGTTTGCAGTCTTCAGCATCCAATGCCCTTTGGAAAATTTCCTATAGTTCTTTCTTATGTCCTTCCCACACCTGTTGCTACCAAATGTAATCAAATCCAGTCTTTTCATTCAGTCTGTTGGTTATCGTACTGCAGCCACAACTCTTGCTTCAGGATGATGCTTCACACCTATCCAGAGCTCTGCTAGGCCAACTGAGAATGTCTTTTAATTTTATTTGTATGAAATGCTACTGAGAAAGGAGGGAAAGCTATGCAGTACCTAATTCATAGAAGTTTCCTAGTATCAGTTTTGATCTTCATAGTCACTAGGTGGAAAATGTCTTTACAGCCTTTTGAAGCCCTATAAACCCTTAAGATACATCTGGTTTGAACTGCAGCTATTCCTTTATTAATCTGAGCATTTTTTGGCTTTGGATCCTGTACATTATCTAAAGCTTGCTCAGCCAGCTGGCCTGAGGAAGAGAGCAAAACTCATTAAAACATGCAAAGAATATGCCTGGCATCAGCATTCTAATTCCTGCATGATCAGCCCACAACCTACAAAGAAATTTCAGAAGGACTTTTTTACCAGGACATCCGCAGAAGATGGGAACAATGCCAGAAGAGGTCAAAGACAATCTAGCTAGGGGTTAGTTTTCTGGATACAAATGAATAATTTGCTGTTCCCACTAAATATTTACCCAGTGATATGGTAAGTCCTTAAACATCAAACCTTTCTCTTTGAATTACTGCGTTTAGCAGACTCGTATGCTTATTCTCCAAGTTGTGGATAGGGAGAATATAAAGACGTTTCTGAGCATTAAGCAGACTACTGAAGATGATCAGGAGGAAGCAGGTAGTCACTTATTCCTGGCAACTGAGGAAAGGTAAAAAAATATAAAGGATAATCTCAGATAATCTTAGAAGGTTTTCTGGAAAGAAAAAGAAAGAAAAAAGTTTGGGAAAAAAAAAATGCTGTTCCTACTCACTCCAACTCAGCCCAATCAATTTCCACAGACACTGAAATAGAGCCTAAGCCTTAGGAATGATTTTGACTAAATGGGCCTTTTTAATTTTTGGAAGTACAGCCTGGCTTCAGTCAGCTACTATTGAAAGAGATTTGGGTTATCTGGTTAACATGGCAGCAGTTGTTAGCAAGCAAAGATTTTTCTGAGTGGTTATGTTAGCTTTAGCTTTTCTATTAATTTCACCATCTTTAACTATGTCTATACTACTAAACTGAACAGTGATGGGGTTATTCCTGCACACTAGCATACTCTTGTTTGTACTGCTTCTTTGTGGAACAGGAGTATTTTACCCATCCCTGGCATGGAATTGCATTGGGACAATCAGTCTTCTCCCAAGCACTTTCCAAACATGATACGGAAGGAATTAGCACTTGCCAGGGATTATTTCTCATACTGACTTTAAAAGTAGTCTCTTTTGGATACTAGGCAAATTTAATAGCACATACAGGGATAGACTGCTCTATTTAGCATCAGGGTAAGAAAACTTTCCCAGGCATTTTCTAATCTCACAGGATAGGCATAGGCCATGTGCTTTTATGTCTGCACAGCCCTTTTTCTCCTCTCTGATCTTGGTATCATCTGGCCTGTGGCTGTGAGGAGAATCTATTAGCATCTTGGCAGAGGAGACACAGATACCTCCATTCTTTGTTCCTTCTTCATATATATTGAGGATAATATTATTTACAAAGTTCAATTCATTTTAAACATCAATAATGAGGACACAAGTTATATAGAACTTACAGATTTCTTTAGAATACTTATAAAAACCCCTGTGCCTGACTGTAGGAATTACTTCTGATCAGGAATTTCCTGGGATCGCTAGTGCAAAGGAGGAAGTGTAACCAGTTTACCATTAAGATTTTGCCATGTTTGCTTGTATGCAATTCAATATTTTATATTAGGGTTTCAGCCTTTACAGTTTTCTGAGCTGACGTATAACTCACTCTACAGTTATTTAAAACCAGTGCATCCCTGAATGTTCATCTTCTCATCCACACACCTTGGCCACGTGTCTGAGACTTTCAGTGTTAGTAGTTGTTCAGACACACAGCCTGCAGTTCCATTAAGGATGTTCATTTTGGAAACAGATTTCAGTTTTTTTTTCCTAGTATAGCAAAACAGTAGGCAGAGAAGTTCTTTTTGCTTTATTCATGCACTAGCAATATAGTCTTGATTTTTAGGTGGAAATACCAGAAAGAAAACAAACCCACAAAACCCTAAACAACACAGTTTTCCTTAAAGTAGAAGATGGGAGGACAATTCCAACCTGAAATGTGTCTATTTTCCTCAGTCACTGACACTTTTTTAACACAATTCCAACAAAAGGCACTCTCCATCCTCATATATCTTTCCTCATGACTGCTTTAGTCCAAGTGTTGGCCATAGACAAATGAAGTGTTACATTAAAATCACAGTGTTATAAATAAAATTACTCCTAGAAACATATTGCCTTAAAATTGAGTTTGTATTTAATATTTTTTTCTCTCTTATTAAATTGGAAAATTGTGTTTATTCCTTCTGCACCTCATATTCTGGACATGGTATTTTTCACATTTCCATAACTTGTTCAAATAGACAAAAAAAATCACAGACATTTATTCTCATTTAACTCAGAAAGAGAAAGAAAAGGGGAGGACTTTGATGAGGAATAGAATTCATGCTCATTTTCAGACTTAAACTTATTTATCTTAATTTAAAATAAAAAAGAGAAATCCAGTAAAGATTAATCGTTGTCTTTACCTTGCTCCTAACTCCTTTGATTTCTTCACTTCCTTCCTATGCACGCAGCTTTCCATTCTTCCAAAATGGCATGAAGGCAATGTGATAGTCAGTTATCTCCTGGTAACTCAGCAGCTACACAGGAAAACAAGTCAGACTTTCTTCAGCTTATACTGAAAACAGGCAACCTCTTTCATCCTTTCTCCTTCACCTCTCAAAATCATGAGGTTTCCACTGTTATTATGTTCAGTTTTAAAACTTGCAGTTGTTTTAAAAGCTCTTCTTAAATATGGAATCCAGATGGGCTTATTGGAATGGGAAGATACTAAAACGACATTAGCATATGTTCCCACTATCCATTCAAACACTGCTTGAAGCTATGTCTAGGTTTATAGATCAAATAAAGTGATAGAAAATCAGTTGCTTAATTATATACCTGTCAGACATTTCTTAGCCTGACCAAGACCATGACCACATCTTGCCCTGAAAACAATTATACATTAGTCTTACGTAAGCAAAGATATTTCGGAAAGGGTGCTGGAAGCATTCATAGACCATTCACTCTTTTTTCTTCATCTTCTCCAAATTTCCACACCATAGGCTAAACTAAACAGTTTTCTTCAGATGACTAACTTCAGGGTAGCTGAATCCTAGTGTTAAAGCCTTGCACATCTCATTTAAGAAGGCTTCTCGTTTCTTTGATGCCATTAGAATAACACTAGAAAAACTGGGTAAGTTCATTCACTTGAGTTCAGTAGCCTTTCTTTTTCTCTTACTTTCTCTTATTCCTGTGCAGATATTACTTTTCACATAATGTGAAATGTGTCCAGGAAGCACGTTTAAAACATGTTTTCATTGTTCTAGAGGTTTAAGATATCCTTGCAATTGTCTTGGAGAGGCAAAGGACTTGTTATTGTGTGAAAGAGAAAACTGTGCCAGCCTAGCAAATGCATTGGCAGTAAATAAAAGAAAGGACGCTCTTTTACACATAGCTGAAAGCACCTTCATTTACTGGCCATTGTGGAAGACAGGAAGAGTTGAGTTCGGTTTTGGGTTTTTTTTTAATTTTCCAAGAAAAGAAGCAGAGAAAACATACACCTGAGTTATTTATGAACACCTTGTAAAATTAGCTGAATTATATGACTGTATCTAGCATCTACCCCTACTACTGAGAAAGGTTATTATTTTCCTGGTTTAAGGCGAAACTTGAAATAATTATTTGGATAATATAAATAAAAATTTTAAGTTAAAACATTTTGCTTTCATGGCCACAATGTAATCAGAAAAAAAACTTTGTAAAGAAATGACTTTTGTAATACTTTGCAAGCATTTAATCAAAATGTCCAGGCTAATTGATTTTGTATTTAATTACACATAGAAATAATCCTAAAAGAGTTGTTAATATTAATGTGGAAGAGTACAATGTATAAGCAATGTGGAGGGATAAAGATGATAATATTAGAGAAAGAGAACATATGTAAGGGTATGGTTACTTGTGCTTTTGCTAAGAAGATGTCTTTAACATCTGTTGTTCATCCTCCTTTAAGTTAAGGATGTCAAAAGTAAAAAAAAAGTAGCAAAAGTAGATGGTAATTGAGCCCCATCTCAATCTCTAATTTGAGAGGTTAATAAATCTCAGCATGGCTTTTACATCGTGTATGTACTGAATACTTAGGTGTATATATATCAGAATACTTAAGACAGATACTTCTGCCTTTCTGAAATAAGAGTGGAAAGATAGCACAGAGTACTCAGTGATGTCATCCAAAGTGGGATGATTGGAGGAAATCAGTACATGTGAATTGACAAATATTTAGTGGTTAGATGGAAAACAAGCTTGGAACCTGCCATAGTTCAGGAAGTTTTTATTACAGAATGAAATAAGGTACAGTCTTTTCTATCTTAACAATCAAAGCCCAATAATATTAACTGTGAGGTTTTGGTAATCTCCTTTTCTTTGTACCAAAAACATAAGGAAATATGCTTCCTTGCTGCAGAGACAGTAATTCAAACAATGTATCAGACAGCAGTGGACAAAATGCAGCACAAATACACTGCATTTACAGAGATGGGAATGCACATAAAAAATATTCCAACTTCAGGAAAAAAAAATCCTATAATTATATTGAGAGGCTGAAGTTTCTGTGACAAAAATAAACAAACTTTGCATCACTGAGGTATCTTCACAGGCATTTTCATATAGCATTCCTACAGGTGCACCACAGACTAAAGCTGATGAAGAAGAGGTTCCCTTGAGAGAGAGATTCTCTGTCAGGATGAGGATGTGCTTTGCTGACAGATTTAGCAAAGTTTGCTAACATCTCTGACAGGGTTAAGGAGAAGTGCTCATTTCTTGCATAGCCTGGGACTTCAGCAAGCCAGAAAAGGGAGAAGAGAAGAATGAATGTGCACTCTGCAAGACAAACTCATAAGAGAAGCAGAAGAAAAGCTCTTTTGCACTAATGACTCCTTAGCTTCTTAAGCAGAGAATGTTTTCCTGAGACCTGAGTCTAAGAGACACACAAAGGACTTCACAGCATGCATGCAGAATCATACCTGGCACTTGATTAAGTGCATCTACATTCTTTTATTCTCCCTGTGAGGTGATCTAAGACCTCATCCCACATTTCAATAGATCCCTACGGATTGCATAGGAAGTATCAACCAGGAAGAAAAGTAAAGTAGCAGCCTTGGTACTGTCATCACTCATGGCTGTTGCAGGTAGGTAACTGGAAGCCAAATTAAAAAGTGAGACAGAGGTAGCTATTCTTATAAGGAATACTACCGCAGGCACTTCTGATATTTGATTTAAATTATTACTTTTCCTACCTTTTTTCTCCCTCATGTTCATACCTTAAAAAGTCTCATTTCCTGTTCTATTTCTATTATCTGTTTTCTGTGTGAGTAGTTATTACAGTGTCAGATGGATAAACTACTGTTTAAAACTACCTTTTCAGGTTCAAAAATCTTTCTGAGCCCTACAGACATACAGTAAATCAGTGGATCAGAATTCAGTTTGCATCCATGTAACTTTTCAAAACAAGTTTCTTTTGTAGCTGGTTTAAAGATTTAAGGGGATAGACAATAGTATGTTCTTACATGTATTTTTTTGTATAATCAATATTATGAAATGCTATTTATTTTGCATTTAAAAGAAGACATCTGTAAAATTTCATACCATTCCTTTGTTTTAAGTATTGACTGACTATATGAAATACCTTGCCAAAGCTGCTTTTGTTCAGGTAAATGCACCTTTTAACAAAAAGGAATATTTTGATGTCTGTGCCTTGACTAAGGACAATTACCCAGAAAATACTAAAGAAGTAATACTGGAATGAAGCTCAGAATAGAACATTAAATAAAATGAAGACAGAAGATTATTTATATTCGGGTACTTGAACAGTTTTTGATACCAAGTCATACCAGATGTTTATTAGCAGAGTGGTTTTTGACAGCACTAAATAAAGTGTAAAGTGCTCTCCCAAAACCAACACTGTTTAGTAGGCAACAATAGGATCAGTTAATGTTTCTTTCACAGTGAATCTAATTAAATAAAGCTAATGTTCACAAAAAGTGCAAATTAAGAGATTAATAAATGTTCTTACTGCCTTATAAATTAGACTAGAGTACATCAAGCTCTAAAATTTCCATTGGATGATTTGCATAAATGAACTGGGATTGTGAAGGCTCTGTGGCAATCTCCAGTGCCCAGCTTCCAGATACAGGCTAAAATCTGCTGTGGGAAAGATCGGTGGCCATCCAGCAGAATCCTAGGAAAGACTTGTAGCTGTACCACTGGGGTTCGTCATACCTGCAGTGTGGAAGGCTGTATCTACGTCCATGTAAAGTCAGTGAAAATAAACAGAAAATTTAAGGATACAAGTCATCAGAGTTGTTTTAGACATCTATGTTAGGCTGAGGTGATTCATGACCTAAGGTTGTCTGTCTCCCCCCATTAATTATAAGTTGAGGTTAGCATAGACAGCTTAAAGGTCTGCTTCAATAGTTCTCTCATTTCACATCCTTGAAACAGCATTTTCCCAAATTCTGTCATAACTATTAATTTCCAAATGCTGCAGGCATTCTCCAGCCATGGCCTCTTTTGGTAACCCAGTCAATTTGGAGGCTGGGCCTTCACAACTGGACACAGCATCTAGGAGATACGCTTAACTGTCCAACAAGTAAGTACGTAGAAATTCAGAAATACAGGATTTTACTTTCAGAAGAACTCAACATGACTATGAAATTTCTGACTGAAGGCAGGGTGAAGGTGCTAAAGCCAGCAAGCTGTGAGAGCTAGCATTTGGATTTATGAACACAAATTCCTCATTGGGACTGCAAGCAGGCAAGCAGCCAGTTCCACTAGAGGTTTACAGCTAGGCGCTAGTGGTGAGGTAATTCTGAACTGGCAAGGAAATCTGGATCCAGCTCATGCTCCTCTGATAGCCTTTGGCAGTCAGAAGGCTGCCACCTAAAATTATTTTTATAGCTGAATGGTAATTGCCAGGGAAAACTTCCGGGCAGATCTTTCACAAACTCACATGGGACTCTGTAAAAAGGTTGTTAGATGTTAGCATCTTCTTTAAGGCTAGCACCTTGGTCTACCTTTATAGCAACTGGAAGGAAAGTGGCAGATTATATTCTCTAAGCAGTCTTTCTCAATTATGTCTCTGTGCTTGGCCAGGACATAGCTTTCGATAAATGCACTCTTCCACTTTTCAGGCAAAACACCAACATAAGCACAAATATTCCTGCCTTTCCTTGGAACCCAAGCTGTAGCACCTTTGGTTTTGATTTTCTGTGACTAGTGACAAATACCAGACTGTCATTTTGGATATCAGTATAAATCCCTAATATGAATATGAATTCCTTATACTATAGGGATCAGTCATCACAGTAAGGAAGACTGATAAGTATTTATCAAACATTATTTTTAGAATCTACATTATTTAGAGTTGGTACAGCACAAATCCCTGACAAGAAAATGAATAAATCTTGGGAGATTTAAGAGAAAACTATTGACTATCAAGAAACTACAGGGGACAGAAAGAAAATACCAGTCAAATTAATTGGTTGCAGCTTTAATAGCTACTGTTTGTCCACAGGTGTTTGATCCACATACAGTCCTGTTTCCTGATATCTGCCAGTGGAATTAAAGAATTTTTTTGCTTTTTTAGAGTCAGTGAGATGGAAATGACAAGCACTTTCAGGTGTATAAAATGCAATAGGCTTAAATACAGCAGCTTTAAATGAAATAGTTTTTACTGTAACAGTTTTAAGTAAAGCAGTATTGGTTTCAATTGGGAGCTGAGACAGTCCAAAGGAAGAATGCCCCATCCCTGCCCCATCCCTGGAAACATTCAAGGCCAGGCTGGATGGCACTTTGAACAACCTGATCTGGTTGAAGGTGTCCCTGCCCATTGCAGGGGGCATTGGACTCTATGACCTTTAAAGGTCCCTTCCAACCCAAACTGTTCTATGATTCTATGACTGAAGAACTGGAAAAAGAGGAGGCATCAAAGCATGCTTAAAATGACACATGCTTTCCCCTTCAGTTATACCTCTTTTTTTTTTCTTTTCTTCTTCTTCTTCTTCTTCTTCTTCTTCTTCTTCCTCTTCTTCTTCTTGATGTATTTTCCCTTTTTTGGAGGGAATGGAGAACTTAAGTGGAATTTTTGCTGCTTGTAAACTATTTCGCATGTTTCAAATGCAGCAGTTTCACAGAACATACATAGATTATAGCAAACAAAGATAAATATACTTCATAAATAAACTAATATTACAATGATTCCATTTTTGTGATTGAATGTATATATATGCATACCTATGTATCAGAGAATTAGAGAGCACTGTGACAGGAATGGTTATGAAAAAGGCAAATCAGGATAGTTTTAAACTTCTAAACAAAATTGTACTGGATTCCTTCATTAACAACAATACTTTGTGCTAATGGTTAATTCTCATGTGTCATTAGTCATCACCAATACATGTACAAAACTGTTAGTTTTTAACAATCACATTCTAAATGAGCTGTGCAGATGCAATCCCACAGAGCTGGCTTCAGTCCCTGGTGGCTCTTAGTCACAGAGACCATGATGATCGGGCTTGAGAGCTCTTTGACAAAAGAAGTTAGAGCCTAAGTAGGATTATCTTCTTTCTTTGGTTTTCCTCACTTGTCTATTTTTTAAAAAATATTACTCTATTGCCTCCCCTCCCAGAAAAGTCAGCTCTCATCTGCTCCTGAAACTGCCTGTCTTCTTTTTGGTTTTACCGGTCATCCTTCCTGCGTAGTTGGCAGGACATCCTGCCTGTCTGCAGCCCCTTGTGCTTACCTGTCTGATGGCTTTTTGTTGCTTGAGTGTCTGCTACATGTAACTACAAACATCCTTCTTTGCCTCTTTGGAGGTCACTTTGCTTACATACTCATGTAAAATGCTTATACATTATGTTTGGTCCTGCCATCACGGTGTTAGGAAGCACCTAAATGCTGTTGTTAGCTATACTATTTTAGTATGCCTACACTTTGTTTCAAGGAGAAGTAATAGTAATTCTATCCTCATGTATACATTTATGAGCGATAGGTACTGCAGGCTTCTGCTCTGGCTTCATCACTGCCCACCATCACCAGACCTGCCCACCAGACGAGGCTGCAATGGGAAGGGCCTTGCTGTGGAGGGAGCATGAGCAGGTTGCCGTTTTCATTTCTGTTTGGCGCACTTGCTGAAGTGAGCTCTTTATTTAATACGGTCCAGCTCCCCTCTCAGCTCTTCTCTCGGACCAGTGTGCCTGTAAGGGAAGAGAAGGGAACAACTCCTCTGTGCTAGATCAGCAGCTGAAGTGTCCTGAAGAGAAAATGTTTGTGCTTGGACCTGACACAGCAGCCGTTTGGCTCACAGTAAGAATTTGAGCAGAAAGCACAGAATAATGCTGAAGAAGATACGGGATGAGCCAAACAGTTCAGCTTCCCCGCAGTCTGATTGTTTGAAACGATCCCATTTCAGTATACAACAGCACACACGAAGGAGGTTTCAGATTCCCATTCGTTGCTTATGTTGTCAGAAGTTCTATGTCAGCATGCCAAACTCAGTGAAAAATGCAGCAACTTAATATTAAATTTTAATTAAATGGGAAGTTAGTGTTGTATTATGGAGAAATTCCAATCTCTTTGGAATTAACATCAAACTTCCCATTAGCGTCTCTAAAATTTGGCTTTGTAGATTTAGAGGTTTTTTTTTCTTTTCTTCAGATACTATTTAATTAAATAAAGTTCTAATGGGATTTTCCATGGAAAAATGTATTATAGTTCATTTAATATTAATTAAATATTAATATTTTCCAGCAACTCTATTAGCAATACTTTGCAAGAGTACAGAACTTTGAGGACTTTTGAGCGCAAACAATTTCTACAAGTCTTTGCATCTTCTCTTCAGCCTAAACAAAAGGAGATAATGACTGAATAAAGGTAATAAATTAGGTTCTAAAGTTTACAATTAACTTGCTTGCAATTAACTTGAACTTTAGGTTTAATCTTCTTCTGGTCACTTAGATACCTAAATGCTTTCAGCTTCTGTCTTGATCTAACAGATTTAATAATGTAGGTGTATGCAAGATCTTTGTGTGTCTTTTCTGAGAACAGAAAATATCTTTTCTTGGATTTGAAAAATGTCCAGCATAAGGCTTCCATGGACTTCTAGAGCTCAGTGCTACTAAAATAACCTATATTACTAGAATAACTGAATTTCAAGGATGAAGACTTTTATCAGGTAAGTGATGTTTACAGCCTTCCACTATTTGTTGTTTAAATAAAGCAAACAACCCCCTCCAAATACACTTTGTTGCATCCTCTCAGCATAGGCAACACTGTAATCAGCCAGATACTTATCTTTGAAAATCTTGGACTCAAACCTGTACTTATCTGCCGTAATTAAATCATCCTAGTTGCGAAAGGTGCTATCAGCATTCTGAGCCTCAGAATCATACAGTTGTTTTAGCTATGACGACCCAGTCAGGGACATCTAGCCTGGACTTTTAAACTTCACAGTTAGGAGGAATAGCTTATCTAGACAAATGATCTGTAATTACAGGTCTAATGTCTTAATAATTATTGATTTAAGATCCTAATAGGAATCCAAATCAGCAATTTGGTCCTAAAGGCAGAGTTTCAGGATAGGTTATGCAAGTGGTACAATTCTGAAAATCAAAATCCAAGTATAAAATGTCAGACACCTAAAAACTAAAGCAATAAAATAAAATTATTCTCACTATCTGTTCTGCCAGATGGAGCTACCTAAAACTCAGAGACTATTAGACTCAAGGATTTAGTTAAAAGTATAAATAAAAGGGGAAATCTGTAATTATCCATGAAATTTTTTTAGTTTGTCTGTATTCAAAATTCTGAACCTGAATAGTCTTTCAAATTAGCCACCTAAACTAAGTGCCTTAATTTGATTTTAATATTCCTTACCTAGGATAATCTCATATGGATCCAACTGCTCTCTGGAAATGCTCGTCTTTTCCCATTAGCTACAGAAGGAACACTGTACCTATCAGCTTTTCAAATTGTCAAGATGAATCCAAGGCCTAGGATTGTGAAACTAGTTATACTCAAACCCAGAAATGTTTCTCTTTTAACAGAGCTGGACACTTAGGTTTTGTCTCATGACCAGCCCTGTTTATGATTAAGAAACTATGCATTCTGGCTAGTAAGTACCTGTTTCTGGATGGTCCCACCATACCAGCTGCATGCCTGTGCTAAAATTATTCCTCAGACAGAGTGTCAGCTCGTCCTTTTCCACATGAACTGAGGCACGGGATGTATTCCATGGCCCTTTCTGGATGTGCTCCTATGTATCTGGCACAGCCAAGAAATACATTTCTGCTGGAGAATACTATAGCTCTCTCTTTAGGAAGACACAGAAAATACCTAATAATATGCTTAACAGACTTAGGAGATGTGGAGCTGGAGATGTGGCACAGTGGAATCTATAGAAATATGCAAGGCAACAAATGCTATTCTGCAGTATACTGATTATAGGCATAGAAAATAAATCAATATCTATTAAATGTCCTGGAAGCAGTGACTGAAAAGTCAGGACCTGCTCGTTGCTACTTGTAGGCTTAATTCCTGCATTACAGAGCCAGGCCCTTTTCTCTGTACTCTTTCTTGGCATAAGGTATTTTGAGTTTCTTCCTGAATTTTTCATAGCTACAACAGAAATGAAGAGTGCCATAATCCCGGAAGAGTTCACAGGCTGATGATTATGGAATAATGTCATGCAAATTTGGACTCTTACAGGTCTCTCTCTCTATAAGTGAATATTCAGTCCATGAAGCTGTTTCATAAAAAAGAGCAGGAGTCACCAGCAGCTGCTTTAAAAGCAAGAGTCTATAACTATGATTAGTCATAATTCTTAACTTGGTGTGTGTGTCTATACTGGGAGATCAACTGAATGTTGCATCACTGGAGCTCAGTATAATTTAGGAGAGGAAAACTATTTGAAATACTCAAAACATGGAAGTTCTGCACAGGCAGAGAAGCATAAGTCTTGATCCTGGAGGACTTCAAAGTCAAACAAGCGCTGCTTATTTTCATACAGATTTTCTGGAACCTAATTCTGTATTTAAGTGCCTGAGTTCCACCTAATATATTGGAGCTATGCCAGGT
Organism: Sagittarius serpentarius; assembly: GCA_034782735.1. NCBI lineage: Eukaryota > Metazoa > Chordata > Aves > Accipitriformes > Sagittariidae > Sagittarius > Sagittarius serpentarius. The sequence continues at coordinate 9,632,440 of JAVKLA010000008.1, forward strand.
GAAACATAAATAAAGAGAAGAAAAACAGAACTCTGAACAAGATAAACAGAGTTTTCTTTACAATGAAGAACATTTTTCTTCTTTTTTAATAGTATACAGACTCCATAGGGATTGTATCCTGTTTATAATTTAAAGGACTATTCATAATAGCCACAAAGTGGTTCATCCACCTTTAATTTAACTTTATATTTATATAAATAAAACATTTCTATACCTTTGGGAAAGTTTCTTTGTGGGGTTTTTTTTTGGTTTGTTTCTTTTTTTTGATGTTTAAATATGTAAGTTCTACATGTGGTGCAAGGAGCTGTTGAATAAAAATCATTAATAATGAAGGTTACACTATTACATATTGCACTCTCTAGAGAGGTGTGCTGCTCACCGGGGGCTTGTGTCAGGGATGTCTTATTTCTTCTATTCCCAATATCCATTCAAAATTCCAGGCTTAGGATCATCTTCCTTACTTGTTATTTTTGTCTCCAAACCAATGGCTCCTCATTTTCTACCTCACTGAATTCAAGCTTTATGGTTTTAGCATTGAAGTTATTCATCATTACTTTGTTCTATCCAAGCTATCATTTTTCTGTCTATTGTGTCATACTGCATAAATTCATTCTGACAGTGATACTAACTTTAAACTGGACTTTTCACAACATTTTCTTTAAATTTCTTAAATATCAAATCTAATTTTTGTCCCTAATTCCCTCTCTTAGGTTGTGTATATGAATAATTTTTCTTCATATCAAGCAAAAATAATCACTTCTACTAAAAGGACTATAAACATGTAACCAACAAATAATATACGTTATCTGCTAAAATATAGTTCATCTGATTTACCTAACAGTCACAATAAATGCTTTCACTCTGACAACTGAAAATGTAGTACACCTGGAAACTGCTATGTACATAGTATTTTTTATATAGCAGCTGTTGTGTGCTATTATCAATTGTCAATTAATTACGACATTGCAAATACAAATCATTCATCTGTCAAAGTAACTAATGGTAAAGCAGGTGTTTCAGACTTCTTTGGTGTAAGGTAAGAAACAGCTTTACTCAGCAATACGTATTTAGTGGACTAAGCACTGGCACAGGTTGCCCAGAGAGGTTGTGGAATCTCCATCCTTGGAGATATTCAAAAGATGTCTGGACATGGTCCAGGGAAACTGTCTGTAGGTGGCTCTGCTTGAGCAGGAGGGTTGGACAATATGACCTCCGAAAGTCCCTTCCACCCTCAACCATTCTGTGATTCTGTGGATGGGCATGTGTGCAGAGGAAGGAGACATATAGGTACATAGAGAGAGACATTAAAATGTAGAAATAATTGTCACAGTGTCTTGGCATAATCAAATATATTTCAAATTCCTCAGTTTTTGATTTCTGAAGCCTTTTGGAGGACCCCTCTGATGACTGTGGGGTGAATGTGCTTTGATGATTGATAGACCCTGATGGGCCCACCTCTCTTTAACTATAGGAGGACAAAAGTAGACAAAATACCTAAAGTTTAGATGGCTGAATTTAAAGCAGACAAATCATGGCCAATGCGTTTAAATAAGCTGAGCTTCCTCACTTTGCCATGTCAGAAGCTGTGTCGTTCTCGACAGGAGGAAAGGGATACACAAAGCCCAGTTGCCCTCCCCATAGCCTTGATGACCGCAAGAACTGTTCTGCTTCCAGTAATGTGGAGGAAGTGTTTGCAGGATAGTGTCAGCATTACCTGCTAATGTAAAACCAGTTGAAAATTACGTCCTTGTCCTGTTGATTGGTGAGGAAGTCAGAGCTTCCAACACTTTCTTCACTTTAGAACAAATCTGCATGATGTGACAATAACTGACAGTTCTTAAAGGAGCATGAGGTAATGGATAAAATAATCTAGATAAGAAGAACAACTGGAAGTTTAAAAGCAAAAAGAATGCATAATGCACAAGTGCATTTTTTCTTCTCACTGCTTTAATCTGCATGCCATTCATTTCAAATTAACAAAGTATTTGAGGCTTTAGAGTGTTTGCACAAGTTTGTTTTTAATTATGTCACGAATTTCAGATGGAATATAAAGAAAAGGTAGTTTTAGTGTAATTCAGTGTGATTTCAGCTGGGTGGCAGTTTAATAATCAGCAATTTACACTATGTAATAATGTACAGTACAAAACGTCACTTAATAGCAGGCCAAATTTCATTTACTTTTCCTGCTTGAACAGTATTATGGATGTCATTGAGGTTACTTTCAGTTATTTGGCAGAGTTCTTTATATTTTCCATTTTTTCTCCTGTCTTTTCTTTGTTCATAAAACCTTTTTTTCTTGTCTTAAAGCATCTTTTATTGCCTCATTTGTTCATCAGGTCCACAGTGCATTAAAAAACTAAAAAGGAAACCTAATCCAGGTCCTGTGCAAGTTTTCCAAGCAAAATGAAATACATTGACTGACTTAAGCTTAGTCAGACTTGCATACAGACAGCTCCATAATTTTGCAACTAGACAGATGTTATCAGCAGAACTGTTAAAAATAAGAACGTTGACAAAGGAGGACTCTTCAGTACTAAACAAATTTGAAGACTGATAGCTGTATAACCAGAGAAGTCAGGTATAAAGAGTGGCTCTGGATTTGAACCAGTGGGGACGATCTAGGTTATCACATGATGCTGTTTAAGGAAGAGATTACCTGCAGTTTCCTGAACTCTGCAAAGAATATTTTTATTGTCTGGTCAGAAAGCCAAACAAATGAAATCATAGAATCACAGGATCATATAAATTAGAAGGAATATCCAGAGGTCATCTTGTCCAATCTCCTGCTCAGAGCAGAGCCAACTCAGAGCTGGCTGGTCAGGTCCATGTCCAGTCATGTCTGAATATCTCCAAGGATTCCAATTCCAAAATCTCTCTGGGAAATTGTATTTCAGTTTCAGTGTGAGTGTTTGATCACCCTCATGTAATTTTTTTTTTTTTAGCTTTGAAACTGTATTTCCTGTGTTACTTGAGTCTGTTGTCTCTTGTCCTTGATTCTGCATGTCCAAGAAGGGGAGTGACCTCCATCTTTTTTATACCTTCCCATTAGGTAGCGGCAGACAGCAACAAAGTGTCCCCATAACTATCTCATTCCCAGGCTGAACAACTGCAGTTCTCTCAGCATCTCCTCCTTTTGTTATGTGCTCCAGGCCCCTGACCAGCTTGGCGGCCTTCTGCTGAGCTTTCTCCAGTACGTCTGTGTCCCTTTCATACTGGAAAGCCCAGCACTGGACACAGTACCCCAGATGTGGTCTCACCAGTTCTGAGTAGCGAGGAAGGATCATCTCCCTCAACCTGTGACTATGCTCGTCCTAAAGCTGCCCAGCATATGGTTGATCTTTTTTGCAGCCAACACACACAGCTGAAGCACTTTCCGAAAAAACAGGCAAAATTTTGCCCCTCACACAAACCAGAAGCTTGCACTCTGTCAAACTCTGGCAGTAATGGATATAACTTAAACTATTTCATATCTTTCAATCATGTTTTCTGACAATCAGTAGGGTCTCATCCAACTACTAATGCTATCCAAACACTCACTATTGACTTCAGTGGGAACTAAACATCGAGACAATATGTAGGTCTATGTTTGATAACATACAGCAGAGAAAGGAAAATTCTGGATAAAATGTAATAGTATGAGTTGTGGGCACCAATATCACAGTGAATTGTGGACACACCCCAGGTAGAAAAGCAAAGGTGATTTTGAATGGTGAAATATAGGATTAAAATGTACAGTGAATAAGTCAAAAAGGAAGCAAAAATGGACTTCAGCATTTTTGAAGATTTTAAATGAATAAAAGTATTTGTATATTTGTTGCTACTTTCATTTCATATCATTGCTTTATAAGGTCCTAGTCTGGAAGATCAAACAGAAGTATTTTTTAAAAATAAGCTTTGTTTCATGAAATAGAAATAGATACGTGTAAGCAGCGGGGAGATCTGACACTGTTTAAGACCATCTTTCTGCTGGAATTATCTTTGAAAGAAAAACTGATCATTCATATGCAGTATATTTCATTTTACAGAACCTCACCATTGTGCAATTTTTATCATTGTACAGTTTCCCTGAAATAAGTGATGCAAACACCTAATTACAGTAGGATGACCATGAGAAGATAAATACGTATTTCATAGTTTCTCCTTAAATGCGTATGTATTTTGATGAATCACAGAGTCCTTGCTTAGACAGCAAAGAAAGATCGTTACCATATGCCAGCCAACTAGTATTTTTCAAAATATAGTGTGAATGCTAATATTTGCAATGTTGGTCAAATAGAAGCCAAGTTTTTAAAAGAGGATATTTATTTTAAAGACCTTATTTAAAATAATGACTTAAATATCTAATTTAAATTCCAGTGGGGAAATGATTCATTGTTCTGAGGTAGTTGCCAAACATCCTCAGATCATCGCTGCACAGGGAAAGGTGCTTCTGAAAATCCACAGCTCACCTGAATTGGATAAGGCACTTCTCATTTGTCTGCCCTCTTTCTGTCTCCCCGCGCCACACACAGTTCAAAAGAAAGAGTGGAGAATGGTGTAATCCAGGTTAATGCATGTTTTATGTCAAGGACTCTGGTACCTGTGTCACCTGTTCCTTGGGGCAATGCTGTAACTGCTAGATTCCTGTGCAATTTATTGTGGACAGACACTTCCAGTGATGTCATCGATTATTAACGCTGGGAACACCACTTGTACTTTCAGAAATTTTTTAGGAGAATCTGAGTTCATCCTAATGCTGATGGCAATGAAGCTGTAAGCAGCAGGCAGGTGATTATCACCATCTCAGAGCAAGTGTTTCTGAACACTTGCGAGCTTCAGTTTATACATCCGCAGAATTTGAGGCTTGGAAGTGATGTTAATAGATTAAGGAATCTGCAATGGCTATTCAGCAATAAAGGGTTCTTGCAGTCAAGTTGTTGGCGGTATTTTGTTTCCTGCTCCTTAATTATAGTAAGATTTAGGTGGACTGTATCTGTTTTAATGAATTTTCCATTTAATAATACTTAAAGTTCAGAGTTGTTCAGACTTTTTTATTGTTAAATTCTACTGATCTCAGGTTAGGTTAATGCACTGTATCTATTCTTATTTGCTCCTGAAATTCTACTCTAGCCTATCTATTAACCCATAGTCTCTATTAGCTTTTGACCCTCATTGTCCTGTTGTGGTTTTCAGTAACTCTCACTTTCAGGCACTCTCACCACTGTAACTTCTTTCACAGTGATTCAAATCTCCTTCTTGTTAAAAAGACAAAAGAGGAAGAAACAGGAAAAAAGTTAATTTAGTGGAAATTGAGATACATACAGTACTATTATTTCAGTCTGTGATATCACTCCATATGTAATGGAGCATGGTGAATATTTAAAAAAAAACTAAAAATAAAATGCACTCTAGCTATTCTTTAACTGAAAAGAGATCAAACTGTTCAATCCTCACTCTATATAGATGCATTGCAAGTGTTTATGGATGTATTAATGTGTGGGAGTATTTGTGGTTTTATATCTATATGTATGTATTTATGTATATATACGTATGCATGAGAGATGCCAAGTTGCATTTCCTTGGTAAACAAAAACTAGTTCTGCTAATGAATAAAGGGAGGAACAGAAGGAATATATTGAGAAGTTGGAGAACATAGGAAGATTGCTATTGAGATATGAAAATCATAACTTAAAGGTGTTTATTTTTCACTAGAAGAGCAGAAGGGAACATACTATAAGTCTTCAAAGGCAGGGTGTTAATTTAGCTTCTAAAGGGAATTTTTCAGAAAGTATAGGAGACAGTATACAGAAGTGCATCAGCATTTTCTCTGTACGCTACAGTAATAGTAATAATGGTGTTAAAAGCTCCACTCTCTCTGTGCATCAGGTTTGAAATCTCACAGGGGCAGATATATCAAGCTGACAGCATAAGTAGGGGAAAAAAAAGTTAAAAAAGAGAAGTTCACAAAATGTATTAAATATCCCAAAGAGGAAAAATACAAGGCTGATTTCATAATGCTGTAGCATAGCACAAAGAAGGCCATCTTAGAATTTTTTCCCTCCTTCAGTATTGTCTTCGAATAGTATTCTATTTATAAACCTTTCACCTATGTATGTGTTATTTTTTGTCAGTAGGTCTCTCTCTCTCACTGCCTCTCTCAGACTTACTTTGTTGCTGTATCTGATTTCACACATAGAAGTAACAGAGCATCTGGGATACAGGGAGAGAAACACTGAGCTCCTTGGACAGTGGGATGCCTACCTTTAAGAAATGTGACATTTACTATGTGACTGTGTGACTGACAAAGTAATGTGTCAGTGAATTGCTGACACTTGACACATATAAAATTGCTGTTATGTAACACAGATTTATATTTTTATTCTGATGAAATATTTCACACTAAACCCAACATTTTTTAATCAAGCGATTCACACTCCTCCAAAGATATGTAATAATTTTCAGAAGAAGGCATCTATTTATGATTTGCCTGTACTAAGATTCTTTTGTATCACTCACGTGTAAACCCAACTCCCAGACTTAATTTGTTTTTAAGCTGCTGGCATGTAGTGTTGGAGAAATACCTCAATTTCAGCAGAAAACTGAAAGATCACTGAAAATGTATTCATTTACCTCTGGTCCTTGTTCTTTAGGATAAGGTGATGGTTTTAGCCACACAGGCATCTTTCCCTTTCGTAACCATTCGCTGACTTACCAGATTTGACTGACCCTTTCAAATCCCTTCCCTTTGACCGGGAGGACTGATGAAAAAGCCACCTGCGTTCCAGAGTCCCTTACTGCCGCTCCCAGGGCTTTGTAATCCTTCTTGGTACTCCTCCAACTGCTCCTGGCTGTATCACTGGTGCCCACGTGAAACAGCAAAGGCGGATAGTAGTCGGTGGAGTGTACAAGGCTTGTGTCACTCCATGTTTATAATAACAGAAATTTGATACAATGCTTTTTAACTGTTATTAAAGCCACATATCACATAACTTAGAGACAGTGCAGTAAAAAAATGAGAGCAGAATAGAAGTGTATCAAAGTAATTCAAAGTATCCAAGAATTACAACTGAACAAGAGAAATAGCAGGAAGAAAATTCCTTATGCTGGAATACCAAGAGGGATGATAAACAAATGTTAGTAAGATAAGAAGAAAATTAAACTAAAAACTTCCTGTTTTTTTTCACAGCTTAATAAGAAACTTCATAAGTTACTCCCTGGTATCCATATTCACTTCTGGATGGAACAAACTGTATGACTGTGGGCTCAAATAGAGATCATAGAGACAATTTTGTCCTAGGAGCTCCTTTGGCGACAATCTGTGCAGCATGGCTGACTTCTGTGTGGACATCTTTGGTGCTCTCAACTAATACTCTCTAGCAGCATAGTTACAAAATTGTCAGACCTGTAGTGTCAAGTTCATGTGGTCCTGAAGAAAAAGCATGAAGTGGACAAGGTATGTTGTGTTCTTTCCTGTGCTGCCCTACTACTTGAAAAGCAAGCAGTTTCATATTTTAGGAAAGAGTAATTGCTATTAGGATAACAAAACAGTTAACTGTTTTGTGTAAGATGTGAAAAACAGTGCAAGGATATTTGTCTGGAAAAGAATAGTTCCTCTGGTAATTTGTAGAGGTCTTAAAGCAAAGTAACACAAATGTGTAAGAATTAAAGAGAGAGATAAACAAAAAACAGCTATGCAAATGTGATTAGGAGTGCATAAAAAAAGGAAAATACATTTTAAAGACATATTTATTTAGAAGGTTTGAAAAGGCTATAGACCAACTGTATTCGGTCAACCTCAATAATTTGTCTGAAAATGCAAGTTGATATTTGGTGGACAATAAAGTATCTGTGAATACAAGATAGCATATAATGATTCGGCCACCTCTCTACACGTGCAAGTACTATTGGCAGATTATTTATTCAACTAATACTTCTTCCATTTTTAGTCAAGGTAATGGACCCAGCTTTGGGAAAAGACTGGAAAGACATGAAAATCAAGTCTCCAAAGGTAGTTTTCCAGTTAATTTTGGAGGAATTCTTCAGTTTACAATTATGAGTTTCTCTAGGAAAGGTACAGGCCTAATTTAAGTTACACCAAGATTAAGGACACAGTTAGAAATTCAGTTTTATATTTGGTGAGGGAATAAAGTTTTGGGCATTAGAACAGTAGGATATGCACCAGACCAAGGGTTAGTATGGAGTTGTGGAACAGGTTACAGGTTAAAATTAAGTCAGGATGCTTTTCTTGGAGGCCCCTACTTAAAAAAAAGAAAATACAGGTTCCACAGGTATTTCAGAGCAGCAGTCAAATTTAGTATGATCTTAGGCAGAGATCTTATAGAAGAGGTGTAGGAATTTCAAATACATTGCCTACAGAGTTTGTTCAATCTAGAGTGGTATGACCTGGTATGGCATATGGATATGAAGCTCACTGTGGAGACTGAGGATGCTGAAAAGCTAAGTGGATATTAATTTCATGTATATTATATACTTGGACAAAGTACACAAGTACTACACAAAAGACCTAGATCTTCTCAGTGGTGTTAAATCAAACAAATAGCCCCAAAAAACTTATGCCAAAATCTTATTATCACTGTTATTTACGCTGGATTCTCTCACTCACCACAAGGTACCTGATACAAGCCATGCAACGTGAGATGAGGCCAAGTGCAGATGTTACTGAAGCTCAGTCGTGTGGACCTACATAACGTAAGCAAAGGGAAGAGGAAGAGAAGTCTTTGGGCATTCATTTTTCACTTTCATGGAATGAATCAGGTTTAGTGTATTTTGTTGTACATCCACTCTGTTCATTCACCCAATGATATTTAATTCTTGTGTAGTCATTGCCATACAAAAGCGAATAACTCTTATCAAATGTAATAGTACTGCTTTTACATTTATAGTACCATAAAGTGTTACAGCTACTTAGCGTTGATATATATTCTCAGACATCCCTGCAGACTTTTATATGTTAGAAAGATTGCATGTCTAGTAAAACTAAGACTTAGTGAATATAAAAATGCCATCCAGTCCTATAAACCAGTTTGACATTTGCAGTATATTTTGCAGATACTTCTCATAATATTACTTACAAAAACCTTATTTGTGTTGTATGGGTTTGCTGGGTTTTAAGCAAGAAAGAAAAAAAAAGAAAAACAATCCTTCTACACTTCAAAATCTGATTGCTAAAGGAATGAGCAACTAGCAAGCCTCTAAATGTCCTTAGGAGTTATGAAAATTTTTTATCCGTTCTGCTGAACTTGCTGAATGAGACGATACATTCGTACAAGTATCTCAGTTGTTGTTCTTGCAGATGTTTCAACCGAGCATAATGCTGAGCATGATCAAATTTAGTTCTTGTTTCTCATGTAATTCCAAGTACAAATTAAAAACTTTTCATAATAAACTTCACAAAGACCAGACTAACAAAAAGATCCACACCTTAGTTCACTATGCATATACTGAAATCTTAAGTATCGGCGTATATGATTTCTTGGGATGGGTAGGTGCGGTTCTGGTGTGCTACTGAGTCACAGACCTCTTATTTTGTCAGTGGATAAAGAGCACTGCTAAAGCAGAACCTCTGAAGACACATACGTAGTGAAGGATAAGGTATAATTATTGGGAGAGCTTACTAAAGAATTAAAGTTCCATGTATTGTGTACATTTTCTGCCCTTCCCAGTATGACAGGCTATATGCAGTCAAGCATACAGCTATTAACGACATAAATGGCTGATGCTACATTAAGTTTTCACTTCCAGTGAAAATGAAGATCAGGAAAACCTCTCCCAGTACGCACTTCCTACTGTGCTAGCCAGCTTCCCCATAGCTCTTTTAAATCACTAGCAATCAAATCATATTTGCCTTGGGTGCTAATTGTGTGGGAGGAACTCTACATGTGCCAATATGGCCAATAGAAGCAAAAAAGGCAGATAAAAGAGAAAAAGGAAACTACATTAAAAATGTGAAGAGAATGGATATGTTTAGATCATAAAATACAGAGCATTTGTGGGATTTTCTGGATTTAAATGGCCTACATTCCAATTTTAAATGGCTCTTATCAAACTCAGATTCTACGTTTTATTTTTGTAAACTAATAATAATTTACTTATACTTAAATCTTCCTAAAATGTTAAGGGATAAAGTGAGGGAAATGAGTTTACCTAAAAATTCAGTGAAAAGTTTAAATTATTGGATTGACATTTAATAGCTTCTAATATTGTACTCTGTGGGGAAAACCAAGATCAAACCACATGACAAAGTAGAAGGTATATAGTTCATTACATCTCCAAAGGAATGAATTATGCAAAGAAATATAATAAGGCAGGAAAGAAAACAGTGGTTTCTTTAATTAACATACTAACAATTGCACTAGGACCTTATGATAAATACCATATTTTAAGAAAATGGTCGATAATGATGACAAATTGTATTGGGTCTGCATGGCAATATTTTGGTAGCGGGGGGTTACAGGGGTGGCTTCTGTGAGAAGATGCCAGAAGCTTCCCCTGTGTCTGACAGAGCCAATGCCAGCCAGCTACAAGTCAGACCCGCTGCTGGCCAAGGCCGAGCCCATCAGTGACGGTGGTAGTGCCTCTGGAACAACATATTTAAAAAGGGAAAAAAACTTCCCGGGTCACAGAAACTGCAGTCAGAGAGAGGAGTGAGAACATGTGAGAGAAACAGCCCTGCAGACCCCCAGGTCAGTGAGGAAGGAGGGGAGGAGGTGCTCCAGGCGCCGGAGCAGAGATTCCCCTGCAGCCCGTGGGGAAGACCCCGGTGAGGCAGGCTGTG
>JAVKLA010000008.1:9651999-9668222 GCA_034782735.1 Sagittarius serpentarius
TTCTTGTTGTTATTAGTGTCATTGTTAGTTTCTTCTTTTCTGTTCTATTAAACTGTTCTTATCTCAACCCACGAGCTTTACTTCTTTTTTTCCGATTCTCTCCCCCATCCCCCCGTGTGTGGGGGAGTGAGTGAGCGGCTGCGTGGCGCTGAGTCGCTGGCTGGGGTTAAACCACGACAACATGATAATCACTTTTGTCCGGCTCCCATCTGCATTTCTTTAGGTGATCGAAAGTGAGTTGCTTAAAGCTGTAAGGTCTATAGTGCTAAGCCTGTGGCCCATGCCTTATCATCCCATGCCTGTGGTCCTCTGTGCCACATCTTCTCTTTCCACTTCTGAAGGCGTCTGCTGGCGTACCAGGGCTGTATTTTTCTACACTACGTCATTGGGTTGGAGCTGTAAGTATCTCACTCTACATAGAATGACTGTTTGTTTCTGTTGTAAGAATTATGCAGCCGCCACCTAGACAATGGTAGGAATTATACAGATGCCATCTCAACAGGGCTCATCCCTAGGTTCCACTTTAATAAAAGAATCAGAGTTCCGTCTTCTACTATGTTTAATATGCAATAGAAGTTAGAGTTCAAGCTGGGTGCCTCTGAAGAGGGACCCCGCCTGTTGATTATTACTGGATTTTATAGTCTGTATAGGTCTTCTGATTTCCTGATGGCACTTCTGTTGGACTTCACTAGGGACATGGTTTAGTGGGGGACTTGTCAGTGCTAGGTTAACAACTGGACTAGATGATCTTACAGGTCTTTTCCAATCTAGGCAAGTCTGTGATTCTATGATTCCATGATTCTGTTCATCCAGTCCTATTTGTGGAGTCTGGGGCCTTCTCTTCTGATTTGCTCTCACAGCCTCCAGGCACAATTTGTGTCTGTGTCTTGAGACATTTTCTTATCTTTTGTTACAGACTATCCTGTAGTTAAAATTTTACTTACGCTCCCTTACCTACCTGTTATATTTCCATAGATAAAAACCAAGACTAAACTGCAATTCATGTAGCCTAAGGCTTAATTTACTTTAGTCACCAGAGCTAAGCTCTGGCACAAATTAGTCTCTCACTACAGTTTCTTGTCTCTGTACAAAACTATGGCTTTACCATCCAATCATACAGAAAACAAATTAGCCATAGACACCTGATCAGAAAAAAGAAATCTGTAGCAGTTAAACCAAGTAAAACAAAGCAGCAGGCAGGTCAAAAAAAGTTAACACAGACAAGGCATGGCAAGCTTCAGTCCTGAGGCCTTGCAAACTCAGTACGAAGTCTGTGGTCTGTTACTGGCCATGGTGATACTCTATACTGCAGGGCCAAAGAGTTACAGTTATGAAGGTTGTCTAAGTTCACCATTTTAGTCCTGATTTTGTTTCATCTACATGAACTAAGATGTTTTACCCTGCAACAAACAAGTTGCAGCAAGGAGCATATTCCCTCAGACGACACATAGCTGAATTAATGTTTGGGTTCTTGCGTTCTAGGTGACCTACTGGCATTTACTTTCACCTCTGGGTATTTTCACCTCTAGGTATACATCTTAATTTATATTTCGGATCAGATTATTTTACTGCTAAATATTTTGTAACTAATAAATTATTTCTGCCAGAAAAAAAAGCATTATTATATGTTTTCAATAAAATTTCAGCACTCTGGAGAACTCTCCAATGTATAACAGAAGTTCATAATGGATATTGCATACTAAATGTCTGCCTGTAACACAGAGATTATATGGAAGTAATCTTTTATGTAATATGGAACAGCATGATGGTAATAAGACAGGGACAATTATTACCACACATTTCAATTAATAAGCCTTGCTATAAGAGATTTCTCCATAGTTCCCAGGTTGTTTGGTTAATAAGGGAGGCACTGTGCCATGTGTTATGGACAATGCCACCAGTTTCTCAAGTTAAGATCTAAAAAGTGGTATTTAATGTCAGCCTTTACTTTTATATTTTTGAAACAGGAATATATTAACATGTATTTGTCAGAACTTACCATGAAAAATGCTTTTTGAGATATGAATAATCCATTAAGGTAGAGTATGTTTGTACAGCGAACATCACAAGGGGATGACAATTTTGACTGGACCTTTGGATACTTAGGCAGTTCAAACTGAACAAAGATATTGGTAATCAGAATCTGATTTTTATTTAAGGCATTCCTTAGCTTTAAATTATAGTGACCTTTTCCAACATTGTATGCAAATTGTTTGGGTTCTTTTTTTAAAAATTAAGATAAATACCTCATAATTCTGTAGAATTATGAACCACAGCTATATATACTGTTATTAATAAACATTACCTAAATAAATGATGAGGAAATAGAAATGCTTTACCCTTTAGGGAGACAAATTTCTGTGTGATTCTGAATGGATTAAAACATTTAAATATGAATCATGCTTCAGTCCTTCTAGATTTCTAGTCAGGAAAAAAGAAAAAAGCACTAGAAAAAGGAACAGATGACTCAGGAAAAAACCTCAACATTATAAAGATTGTAAAGCATTCTAAACACTGCTACCAAAACCTCTAAGGTTGTGGCTTCCTAATTATTCCTCTGGTATAAAAAGTAGTCTTTGTTAGTATTAATCTAAGTATGGCAAAAGTGAGTATATTATATTACATTGCAAAACCCAGCTATCTTCCTGAATCTTTATTGTTATTTTTTAGTATGAAATTAAAACCTCTTGGTCAGCTAGCAGAAATACATACATTTTATTTATTCAGTGAATATCAGCCATGTTTTATTCCTTTATAGCTGTTACCATTTCCAACACAGTAGTAAAATTATGGATTAAAAATGGACCTGCAAGTGTTGTCGAAAGTCGGCTAAATACGAGCCAGCAGTGTGCCCAGGTGGTCAAGGCGGCGAACAGCATCTTGGCTTGTATCAGAAACAGTGTGTCCATCAGGACAAGGGAAGTGATGGTCCCCCTGTACTTGGCACTGGTGAGCCCGCACCTCGAATACTCTGTTCAGTTTTGGGCCCCTCACCACAAGAAGGACATTGAGGTGCTGGAGCGTGTCCAGAGAAGGGCAACGAAGCTGGTGAAGGGTCTAGAGCACAAGTCTTATGAGGAGCAGCTGAGGGAACTGAGGTTGTTTAGTCTGGAGAAAAGGAGGCTGAGGGGAGACCTTACTCCTCTCTACAACCACTTGAAAGGAAATTGTAGCTAGGTGGGCGTTGGTCTGTTTTCCCAAGTAGCAAATGACAGGATGAGAGGAAACGGCCAGGGGAGGATTAGACTGGATATTAGGAAAAATTTCTTCACCAAAATCATTGTCAAACATTGGAACAGGCTGCCTAGGGAAGTGGTGGAGTCACCATCCCTGGAGGTGTTTAAAAGACGTGTAGACGTGGCACTTAGGGACATGGTTTTTTGGTGGACTTGGCAGTGCTGGGTTAATGGTTGGACTCGATGATCTTAAAAGTCTTTTCCAATCTAAATGGTTCTATGATTCTATGATTCTACAATATATGTGTAACTTTCATTTAAGTCAGTGAGAAGAAAACGTGATTTGATCTGTAAAAATGGTCTTTGTTTTAACACTGGAAAAAGTTTAAAACTAAACAAGCATTTGGCCTATATATTCACCTTGGGTAAATAGAGATATTACCAAAGATTCATAAATTCACGCTATGTTGAGGAATAGCCTCTGTGTTCTTACCTTATTTTCATTTTTATGTATGAAGAGCTGAAATCCTCTGCTTTTTTCCATGCAGACAAGTGCCCAATGAGTACTTGTGGACTAAGTCCATTTGTTTCAGTGTTATGCATAGGAATGTGTAGAATTTGTCTTGTAGTTTCAAAAATTTTTAACCAGTCTATTAAGGCTGAGCCTTTTACTTTCACTGAGTATTCAACTATTTGGTCTTTGAAGATCAAACATCAACTTTAAGCTGTATCCTTTATCTTCTATAAACCTACTACAATAAAATGCAATTAAAGAAGAATTATCGTACAGGTCATAGGGAAATCTATATTTAGGAGTTGAATATGACTTTCTGAAACAGCATTTTTGTTCAGGTAATGTAAGATATACCCTGTGTTTGGCTAATCTAAGATATACCCACATTCAGAGAACATGCAGTCGTGCAGTGCAAAGGCCATATAAAACATAATGTTGCTGAACTTGAGTGGGAAGACTCAGGCAGAAAGCACACACATACAAAGTTCTTTAAAATACTGACTTATTTAACCCAATTATATAGTAAGAGAGAATACTTTACTTACGATGCTTAGTTACAGGAGCAAAATGTGATGAATGGCAAATCAAAAGGCAGGGCTGTTAGTCTACGAGACAGAAGGGAGGACTTGTTGTCGGTAAGTAGTGGTTCTGATTTGGTGGGGTATTTGTAGCCAGGGAGACAATTCTGAATCAGTTCCTCTCTGTTCTTTTGTTCCCATTCTTGTAGGGAGCAATCTTGTTACCATCTATGTATATTTACCATATATGGGTCATTTTACTTATGTTGGATTCATGTTCTTTGTTCTCCCTGTTACTGGTTCTACTGAGATCTCATGGTTACTTTCCTTAGTAACTGGCCAACTGTGATTGGTGTTTCTACTCTGGGGAGCCCTGATGTCATCCTGTGGTTGTACTTCCAGGAGTTTCTGCCACAGTATCCACTGATAGAATGCTCCTGGCCAGTTTTCAAAGGTAAGAACAAAGACTCTTTGAAATTATTCCTACTACCTCACTTCTAGGATATTTCTCTAGGTACTTGCAGAAAGAATTGGACTATAAGGTGAAGAAACAAACCCCAAAGTAAAAGAAGTAGGTACTTTTCTCACTACATTCTCCTTTTTCCCCTCTCATTAAGTAACTTCAGCATCATCTAAGTCTACTTCAGAGACTGGTATGTTACTACAATCGTTTACGTACAAACCAGTTTCAGCTAGCCATGGAGTAAAACAACTAATTTCTCTGTGAGTACTTTTGAATGGACATGAGTTCAGTGAGATTAAGCTTAAACTCTGAGCTATGATTGTAGGCTAACAGAATATTTAATGTTATTTGCCATTTTTTCCTGCTTTGTATTGAATAGCTTGTGCGATTTTAATTTCTGTGCAAGCATATTAAGTTAACTTGTATACAAATAACTCTACAGAAGTCTACTTTTTACAGAAATTACTACTTCTGAACTTAGTATAAAGATATTATTGAACAAATGGGGAAAATAAGTGATAAAATTTATCTCAGAGGTAGATTTGAAGTGGGTTATGTCTATACAGAAAAGCATAAGAACTAATGTATGCCTCTAAGGAAAAAAAAAAACCTCTTCTACCACAAAACTGATAGTAAGGAAGCATCTGGCTTCAAGATTAAATTAAAGAGCTAAGCAGGTTTGGTCTTATGTACTATTCTTATTTTATGATGATATATTATGTAAGATGTCTTAACACATGTGCACATTTAAAATGTATAAGTATATAAGGACAGTTTACAAGTAAAGTCTACTGAGTTGATAAATTATCCATCTTTGAAAGAAGCAGAGCACATCCTACATCAGCTTGGACAATATGATTCTCTCTTCAAACACAATGACAACAAACAAAGAATAAAGTGCAGAACACAGCTCAGTCCAGAATAGGAAAGCTGTAATTGATTGCTCTGTTGCAAGAGGCAGCTTGGTTTGTTTCTAATACTAAACCAATGTGGATAATATTGGAGTGTCAAGGGTCATTTTCACAATGTAAAAATCCTTCTTCATCTGATATTACTGTCTTCACCAAGAGCCCTGATGTGATATTAATTCCCATTGTGTCATCAGCATTTAATAATTCTTTAAACATATGAGGTAGATTTTGCCCCCATACAAAGGGCAAGCACAGAGATTATACAATACTTCAGTATTGAGTCGGACAGAGATTTTAAATCATACGCAATTGGTACACTGGAATAGTTCTACATAGCAGCACATAAGCAAACATGTCTCAAACATACGGAAGCAAAAGCAAGATTCAAGTAACTGGTTTATTCTAAGAATAACAACTCTTGGGATTATTTTAGCAATAACTCATTAATGAAGACATCCCTTCCCTTTGTACTGACTGCCACCTAATAGGAAGTGATGGTACTGCCCTTCCTCTATGTTTCTTCTGTACTCCTGGTCCCATGCAGAGCCATATGTCTTGTTCTGCCACCCTCAGCTGCAACCTTCCTGTGTCATGTGGCTGACCAGTACTGCGTATGGCAGTATCCTTCCTCCATGAGCTATGCCACTGGTGTGTTGGATTGTTCCCTTCCACTATGTAACCTAAATTTTGGGCCATCCTGTAACTGAGCACAGAAGGGGTTACATGTATTGACAGGCCTCTAATTTTAAGGACCTTATGCCCCATATGGCAGATGCCATCTGTGGATGTTGAATTCAGCTCCTGATTACAGGCACCTAATCTTAAGTAACTAAACACATGTAAATTTTGGGGAATTGGGTATCTAAGTTCAATGTGAACTAGGTATCTAAGTTTCCACTGGACATTTAGGGCTGTTTCAGTTAGCATGGTTTGGGCCTGGCTGCCAACACCGTTAGCATATACTCCCATTGGATGGGAGGGGCGTTAGAGCTGTGCTTTGTTTCCCCAGACTGAATGACACCAAATCATTTGATGAAAAACCCAAGACTAGAGTCTCCAGTGGACTTACACCATTATTCATTTCTGTTCATTGTACATCATTTTTATCAGTCTCTTCAGGAAACACTTTCAGGGAAACACTTTGGTGAATACACACACACACAGAATTGTCCAACAATTGCTTAATAATTCAGCTTATAGTTTGTTCTGGTCTTATAAATGGGACATACCCATGTTTAAGGACGTAAACACTTGTCCCTACCCAGGCTTTGTCATTAACTCACTTTTATTCAAACTACGTCAGCTATGAGTTGTAATTTGGGTAACTAGAAGGTGATGTTGGTAATGCTCCCAGCACAGAAGTCTATGTACTGTGAAGCCAACAAGCTTGTGCCCTCTCTTAAACCCACCATTATTCTAATCAGAAGTGTATCTGCATAGCTCAGATTGTCAAGTCTAATTCTTTATTCATTAGTGCCAGTGTCCACAGGGGGAAAAGTTCTCTTATTGTAGGCAATGTGTAGCTACTGACATGACTTTCCTTCACTCATGCATAATAATTACCTGCTATATATTTGAATTCCCCCCTCCCCCAAAGAAAAAGGACAGTGTGTCACTTAAAATCTTGTCATGGGCATAAGGGAACATAATATATATATATGGAGTCAAACATTTATTGTTAACATAATTAAAAATCTCAACAATTTAATCAAAATAAAATAATTACCATTAATCCAGTTACAATAATACTAACAGGTCAAACTAGTACAGAAGCATCTCATTAATAATACCTTAAATTTGTTATACAAGAAAAGTGACTAACACCAACCCCTCTTCTCTGGTGTTATGCATCCCTACTTGTGTCCCTGGGGTCCCCTAACCCATGGAAATGGTCTCCCTCAGCCTCAGGGTGGTGGGTGTTGCAGTGAGGGCCAAGTTGCCCTTGGGGGTCTCAGGGTGCCCCTGCCCTGCTCTGTGACACAAAGGGCAATTGTTTGTCACACAGGGAGGGTAGAGGGCAATAGCAGTGTTCTGCACCAGAGCTCCCTGAGCCCTGCTGTGTTTTCTCAGCTTATGATCCATAACTGTTGCTGGTAACTAGCCCAGAACAACAACTCCTTCTAACTGCTGAACAAATTTGTTTGGTAGAGGTAATGTGGAACTGCTCTGGTTTTGCTCATAGTTAAAAGCTAGGCTTAAAGCACAAGATTATTTAATGATTCCTTGGTTTCTTAATTGTGCTTATGTTACAGAATTAAAAAGAAAGACTTTTCCTTCTTTTCACATTTACTTTATTTAAACTACTGTTTTATAAAGGTTTTATGCCTGAAAATATTATTTTAATTTGAAAGTTCTTTTAGTATCCTTTTTATGTTGTACATGTTCCTCAGTAAAGGTGTTAGCCAAATGCAGAGACCTCACTTCTCTATAAATAGTCCCAAGTTTGGTGCAGTCTTAGTTTGCAAATATTCATTTCTGTCTCTTCTTTTTTTCTGTGCCATACTCCCTTGTCTCTATAAATAGCAAAATGGGCATACAGTTTAATGAATGGCAAATCTCTAATCTATTTATTTGAAACTTTCTTCTGTGTGTTGAGTCAAAAGATAACAGACTGATGCCTAAAACTGATAGCTCATTGCATTTTCTTTGAGTACTGAACTATTGTAGTTACGTTGATATGACACGTTGCATTTCAGTCGTTAGCCATGTTTTTCTCACCACATCTACTTGTTTGAGAAACACAAGATAATTACGAAGATAATGAAAAAAAAACCAAAACCAAACTGTCTGCTTATTAAAAAGATACTTTAAATAAATTTCCTTTGCGCTACATAATCTATACCATTATTCATTTGTCATGTGGAGCATAAATGGATATTGGTTTATAGAAAACCCTCTGTGATTTATGTTTTAGCTTCCAGATTCCTCTATCATCCTTCCTTTGTGCTATTGCTATAACTGAGATCATCAAGAATAATGAACCAGTAAATCCTAGCCTGAAGAAGCAGGGCTACTTCAAAACATAGTGTTTAACTCTGAAACGGGCTTATAAAGTATCAAGACCAATGTTAATAGTACTAGATAAATGTTGTCAAGGTAAAGACTGCAAAATTTGTGGCAATAGGTAGATCTAATTATAATTTAGACATAACAGAAATACATTTCTCCAAGATCAGTCACTGTAATCTGACTGCGCTTTTAAAGATATTTTTTACA
Organism: Sagittarius serpentarius; assembly: GCA_034782735.1. Taxonomy (NCBI): domain Eukaryota; kingdom Metazoa; phylum Chordata; class Aves; order Accipitriformes; family Sagittariidae; genus Sagittarius; species Sagittarius serpentarius. Next base: position 9,660,798 of record JAVKLA010000008.1, read on the forward strand.
AAACCATTTCTTAGCAGACAAAAATTCCAAGTCTTTATATTCATCATCTTTTGAAATTTCTGATGGTAACTACAAGAAACATGAGAAGATTCATGGGAAGAGATATAAGAAAAACGTGTCCTTTACTTATCATAACACATTGAGATAAGAAATGGGCATATTTCAATATAAATTAATCATGAAGGAGCTATTTCAATGGCTATGTTCATCCCTCAGAAACAAATGCCTTCATATGGTGAGCTGATAAAGTTTTACAGGCATTCACAATGGATAAATAATTTTGAATTCTAACCCTGTACCTGATAGTAGCTCTAACAAGATAGACTGTTTCAGTTATTCATGAATGTATAAACAATGTTTTTGTGAATTCTAGTTTGAAAAATTAAGGCTTTTGCAAGATTAATCACACTCACACACTTTTGTCTTAGATACTTTTTGTTAAAAGGTAAATAAAAAAATTGTCAAGTTTAGCCTCAATGATTTTGCCCACATTTTACACGAGAAAAAAGATGATAGATTTTTTTTTTAATAATACTTACATTGAAATACCTATGTAGCTGTTGGAACAACCATACATTTCCTATAACAGAATTACAGAATCAGGTCCAAATGGTGCCTGTACAAAATGTCAGCACCAGCTATGAAAAGTCTGAAGCATAAGACCTATTTTTATCCCACCTTGCATGTAATATGTATTTTCATGGTGCAACACAGATCAAATTTATTTGAAATGCTAATGTGTATTTTTCTTCAGTTCTACTGAGGTCAATAGCTATGCAACAAATTATAGCAAGAAAATATTTAGCTTAGTTCATGAAGTATAAGTGTAATATACTGCCATGGATGTTGGAGAAAGTGGAAAGTTCCTTTGTAAATATTTTTGCTTCAGCTGCATAGCAATAAATAACCACACAAAATACAGAGCAGTAGAGAATTCATGTCTGTGTGAAAATACAACCCATTACAAATATAATGAGAGCCTATATTTGCCTTTATACATAATCAATGAATATTTAATGAATGTACTACATTTGTAAGTTCAAATTAAACTATGAATTATAACTATTGGTAACATATAAGGAGCTTTTTAATATGTTGCAGTAGTCTTTGCAAGAAGTTTTAAAGATAGTTGCATTTCCTTTTGACTATTTGAAAGAAATGTATAGCATTGAGTGGAATCTTAAATGTATGTATGAATTTCACTGTTACTCATTTCAATGTCTTTGGTCACAGTCTATTTTTCCTGTTTAAAAGAGATATGGTTGCTACACATTTCTAAGAAAATACATCAATACTGTTGTGTTTACTCAGGCAACATTTTCTTGGAATCCTTATCTACGCATTTTTGCTCATGTAACCAGAAACAAAATGCCTGAATTAAGGGCAATAATTAAATGAATAAATTGCCTATGAAAGAAAAATATCTGAACAGTAAAATCTGAAAAAAGTGGCAATCGTAATATGGAAAGTCACTTTCTCATTCTGTGTACAGTTTGTGCTGCAAGTAGTTTCATTTTTTTTCTTTTGTTGAAGCCTGTAGGGTGATTCTGCTCACCTACGTTTAGCTGCCAAAAGCAAGGCAGATTAGGTAGAAGTGGTCCTCTTGTCCTTAAGCATGTAAACAAGTTATGTTCCTAATGTAAACAAGTTATATGAGTATATATACTCAAAAGACATAAATCTCCAGGAGGCAATTGATTTTCCTTGTCTTAGACAGTTATTTTGGATAGAATCAATCAACATTTGAAGGTAAATCTCTCTCCCTTAATTACCGAGGGATCTAGATGAGAATTAACCTTTAAGGGGATTAATTTTACATAATTTCGGATGTTTTATTTCAGAAATCAGTCATGTAGTCTAAGATAGTCATCAAAACTCTCTCTATTTTTAATGAAAATTTATTGCCTCTTCCAGTTAATTAATCCTTTCTGTCTTAAGCATTTTTTTTTTGATTGAACTGAGTTTTTTTCTGCAACTACATATTTCTTTCTTTTGATTATAGAAATAATTTAGAAGAATTAGAATAGACAAAAGACAGAATTAGGCAAGATTAATTACTCCTACAGTCATTTGTTTTTCTGGAAATTTCTGTTTTCCTCCATCATCCACAGAAAAGTTGCAAAGCTCTACCACAAATCTGAAGTATCCATAAAAATCTAGACATTTCTTTGGAGCTATGCAGAAGAAAAGAGCCATCCATGAGATTTATTCTGTAATACAGTATTTTCTTTCATTCCCATCTACCTCTTCCTTTTCTATGAGATATGGGATGTACCCTATTTTATGGTATTGAAGCTACTGTATCAGTATCTCCCCTGGACAGTTTTGTTCATACATGACTCAGTGATCTTAGTCCAAAAGCCTTAGGAGACATTTAGAATCAGAAGATACTTGTCCTTTGCAAAGACTTGAGGATGATGTGAATTGCTCTGTGGGGTTGTTTGACATAGAAATTGAACTATATACAGCAAAAGGAAGTTAAAATCAGCTAGCACTTAGTCATTGAGGCTGAATCTCCAATGTTACTTGCCGGTTCACAAAGATGTATGTCTCATGTCTCCATTGCTCAGGGCTAAACTGTTCAAAAGCTGATGACTGCCTCTCTGAAATAGAGCTACATGTATTTGCAGTACACCAGCATGGTATTTCATAGGATGAAGCCAAGAATACGTGTTGCATCTCCCGGGTATGACATGAATATGTTGGGAGGGATTTAATGTAGGATTTTTTAGTCCTTAACTTGGCACCTCTGGGCTTAATTGCTCTCAGGGATACAGTCTAATGGATATAAAGCCGATATCATTGTCAAGTGGAACGGAGTTGAATTCAGTATAGACGCCAATAGATACATTCATTCGAAAAACCTAAAGGAGACCTAATTTCTCATAGTACTCTAGAGCATCCACAGAGAAGAAAGGAGCAGGACAAAGTGGGGGAGAGAGGCCCTGAAGAACAAAGTGCACTGCTTGAGGGAGCACTTGCATGCATAGATGATTCCCATCCATTCTCTTGAAGCTGGGACACCATGCAGTCAGCACCAGTGAATGCTTTAAGAAGGTTGTGAGAGATTGCTCTTATAACAAAGCAGCCTCTGTTGAAAAAGTGCAGCTTCTAACCTTTTTTTGTTTAGCTTATACAATACTGCAGATGGAAAACTTTTTACTTAGGGGGTCCCAACAAATCTTAGGAAAGAGCCATTGTAAATTTTCAGGTGTTCACAAGTGACCTGTTAAAATTAAATGGTCACTGAGTAGATGGATATTAAACAGCATAATTTAGAATGTGAAAAATATGATGCAGAGGTTTATTTCTAACTTTTGGGTATTCTACTTTATGTAACTTGCAACTAATAACAGAGAAGAGAAAAAAAAAAAACCAACTCAAAAAACAAAAACCCACAACTGTTATTCTTTTTGGAGTACCTATCATCTTCATCTAACTAAGGCCTGGGTCCAAACAGAAAGTGATTTTTTTCTGTAAATGAAAAAAATGTGAGACATGCAAACTTGTCAAACAACATGAGCTGTGATTAAAAGAGCAAAACCATTTTAACTGCTTTCAGGAGCAAAATAACTAGTGATCTGGACAGATACAAAAAAATAACAAAGAGCAAACAAGTGAACACAAGATTCCTACATTTCATTGGCAACTAAAATACCCTCAGGGTTTTATATAAACTTCGTTAAGTTTAACTGACGTTTACGTCACTGCTGATACTTGTTTTCACCCTAATTTGTCTTTTCACTGAACAAGACTTTGCCTTTCAGCTATAAGTGATGGTTGCACTATCTTTGCAGGATAAATGGAAAGAACAGTTTTTTGAACACTTTCCAGTCACTGCTTTTGGGTTTTAAGGCTGAGAAGATAATGAGGAAAGGCTGTCTTAAACAATTAAGCAGGCAGAATGACGTATTTGAGAGCAACCTCAACTATTACTAAGAAAGAAAATAAGAAGAAAATAGGACAGTTTAGAGCAGCCCTAATGAGATGCTTGCGTATAAACTGCATGTAAGAAGGGGGAAAAAATGGGTCATCTAGAGGTCTGTTGTGTTAGTAAGGAAAAGATATATGGAAAGAGCCATCTAACCTGTTAAATCCATAAACTGCGTTCTCCAGAAAGTATGTCATAGCTGCACCAGCCTTTCATAATCAAATCAAAGTCTGTCTTAAGGTCAGGGTTCTTTATGAAAAAAGTCGTCTGGAATTTCTCTTAATGTTTACTGTTTCAGCTTTCTATAGAAAACAAAAACAAAATAAAAATCAAAATCAAAACAAAAAAAAAACCAAAACAACCGAAACTGTTCACTCAATCTTTATCACACTAAGTTTAAGAGTTTGTTTTTAATTTTCTATTATGTGACAGATTTTGTATTTCCTTGATTGGCCAAAGGAGTCTTTTCTTCTTCCTTCAGTTTGAACTTAACATCTTTTAACACTGGGATAAAATATTCTAGATGAAGCCTTTGCAGTATTTCATAGAGTGAGATGCGTATGTCTCTAATTCAACTGGAAATAGATAATATTTTCTAAAATGTCATTTATCATTTTCAGCTTTGCATTTTGATGGTTTATGTTCATATAGTAATCATTTAACATTATGTTCTTCTTTACAGTCATTCCTAGTTCAAGAGTCCTTTGTTTGGAGCCCTCAATTCTTTTCAGTCATTCTACAAGTACAACCTTGTCTTAGATCCTTTAGGTTTCAGTTTCTTGTTACTTCAGGTTATCCATTTTTTTGTGGATTTGATTATTCCTTTGTGTCAAGATTGTGTCTTACCACTGTGACTTAGAAAATTGCCTTCATATATTCCTACTTCTTGTACTAGGATCACAAACTAGAATATATGTCAAGTCAGTCTCAACATAGCACCCTGAAAACCTCCAGGTTGCTGCCTCCTCTCTAATCAAAGATTTCTTTTCTCCTTAGCTAATGCTGTCTGTAATTTACAGTTCATGTGCTATCAGAGCCTTCTCCAGTTTAAATAAACATCTCTTATTTGGCATTGTATCATAATCTTTATTTAAATTCTGATAAATTAATTTTCCACTTTTCCTTTTCTCATTTTATTTTCTCAAAGACATATATTAAAGAATCAACAGAAAATCTAGTAAGACAGCTCATGTAATATTTAGATATATGTGTAGCAAAACTAAACAATAAAGATGACTTTAGCTTAAAATCAGAGTAAATCGTACAACTGTGCTAACAAGGCAACAAATCTAGCTTACTATGCAAAATTTTGTAAAAATATATTTGGAAAGTTTTGCATATACCTAATAAGTTTTTATAAAGTCATGCCTTCTGCAATTATGAAGAAATAGACTCAAGACTGAGAGAGGAATTCACAATAGCAGTATGTAGATGCCCATACAACAGAAGAGTTGTGTGTTAAATTATGATTTATAGGAACCAGCACACTAAATACTAACTTAATTAGGGTTCTGAGACTAAAACAGGGAAAAGAAAATATCATGGAGAGAGGTGTTTGAAACTCTGTTGCCTGAATGAGTTTACACTTCTGTTTCAGGACTGCAATACCTCTGTAAAATTAGGATCCTGATCCTGAAAGAGAGTTCTAGTATTAGACTTTTACATCACTATTTTCTTTGTAGAAGTGGCTCTCTTTCCAACTAAACACCCTATGAGGCATCCACTGAAATTGGACAAACAGCTTAATTTCTTTTTGCTGCTCTGTCTGGCCACAATGTGCTGGAAATAAAAGGTTTAGAGCATTTATTTTTCTTTTCCATTCTAAGTGTAGAGAAAAATGTATTTTAAATGCTCTAGCACCAATGCATTCCCTTAACTGCGAGTCTTTTTTAAACTGAAGCCAATATTCTCAGCTCTTACACTGTAATTGTCAAGATGACTTCAGAATTCAAGTAGATTTTCAACAGTTTAACGACAGTAATCCAAGATTTTATAGCACAGAATGTACCCAAACCACCTAACGCAAGGAACGTAAGCTTGTTACCAAGGAATCCAGGAAGTTATATTACTGATGATTTAACTATTTGGATGATTTAGTCTTAGTACTTGTAGAAAAGAAATGCAATGTGTAATTAGATCATTCCTACCTTAGTCACTTTTCTTATTAGCTTTATGCATATAAGAACCTTTTGTATACCTAACTTCCTGATTTTTATCTTTGGCATCCAATGTTTTACATTGGTAACACTATCTGGATGATTTCCCTCTGTTGTAGAACCTTTAGGGAAATAATGGAAACTGATTTTCTTTTTTTTTTTTTTTTGTTATGTTTACAGAAGTATTTGGCTTCCACAGACCACATGTATTTGATATCAATCTAACCTGAAGCAAGCAAAATCATTTTAGAATAGTTCCAGTTTCTGATTGAGGTTTAAGGGATGGTATTAGACAATACCTCATATGTCCAGGAAGCCTTTTTATCTACTTCTGCAGGGACCTAATCTGTCACACTTTCAGTAGACCAATTATATAAGGCCTCTAGGAAAGACTGTGAGAAGATTAGGTTTAAAATATTATCGTAATAATCTATAACACACACACACAAAAGAAATTGAAATTTTATATGGAAATTGTTTGGAACCATGTAGTGGAATACTGAAAAGTGCAGGTATATTTTATTTCTAGACCATAAAATGTTGAATATAAATTAAACACTGAATGACATTGTATTGGGTTTACGTGGCAAGGTTTTGGTAGTGGGCAGAGGCTCCAGGGGTGGCTTCTGTGAGAAGACACCAGGAGCTGCCCCCATGTCTGACAGAGCCAAGTTAAGTCGGCTCCAAAATGGACCTGCTGCTGGCAAAAGCTGAGCCCATTAGCAATGCTGGTCACACCTCTGTGATAACATATTTTTAAAAGGGTAAAAAAAAACCCCACTGTGCAGTATCTGTGATAGAGAGGGCTGAGAAAGATGTGAGAGAAACAGGTCTGCAGACACCAAGGTGAGAGAATGTGGTGGGTCGACCCTGTCTGGATGCCAAGTACCCACCAAAGCTGCTCTATCACTCCCCCTCCTCAACTGGACAGGGGAGAGAAAATACAAGGAAAGGCTCATGGATCAAGATAATGACATGGAGAGATCACTCACCATCTCAGGCAAAACAGACCTGACTTGGGGAAAATTTATTTTATTACAAAGTAAATCAGAGTAGAATAATGAGAAATAAAAACTAAATCTCAAAACACGTTCCCGTCACCACTCCCTTTTTCCTGGGCTTAACTTTACTCTTGATTTCTCTTCCTTCTCCCCCACCAGCAGCACAGGGGGACGGGGAATGGGGGTTGCGGTCAGTTCATCACACGTTGTTTCCGCTACGTCCTCCTCAGGGAAAGGACTCCTCACGCTCTTCCCTTGCTCCAGCGTGGGGTCCTCCCCGGGCTGCAGGTGGAGATCTGCTCCGGCGTGGGCCTCCCTGGGCTGCAGGGGCACAGCC
>JAVKLA010000008.1:9668443-9679930 GCA_034782735.1 Sagittarius serpentarius
ACGGGCCGCAGGGGAATCTCTGCTCCGGCGCCTGGAGCACCTCCTGCCCCTCCTTCCTCACTGACCTGGGGGGCTGCAGGGCTGTTTCTGTCACATATCTTTTCTCCAGCTGAAGTCGCTCTTATGCAGGTTTTTTTCCCCTTCTTAAATCTGTTATCCCAGAGGTGCTACCACCGTCACTGATGGTCTCAGCCTTGGCCAGCGGCGGGTCCATCTCAGAGCCGGCTGGCACTGGCGCTCTTGGACACAGGGGAAGCTTCTGGCATCTCCTCACAGAAGCCACCCCTGTTGCCCCCCCCCTGCTAAAACCTTGCCATGCAAACCCAATACCGAGTAGAAGGAGGGGCAGGAGGTGCTCCAGGCACCGGAGCAGAGATTCCCCTGCAACCCTTGGAGAAGACTATGGTGAAGCAGGCTGTGCCCCTGCAGCCCATGGAAGACCGTGGTGGAGTAGATTTCCACACTGCAGCCCACGGAAGACCCCACACCAGAGCAGGCTGGTATGCCTTGAAAGAAGCTGCAGCCCCTGGAGAGCCCATGCTGAACCTGGCTCCTGGCAGGAGAAAAAAGAAAAAAAAAAAAAGTTGTTTTATTATGTTCTATGTTGTAACTACTACTCAGTGATTAGGAGGTGGTGATTTTTTTTAGGCCTGGTATAATTTGAATATGTATGTATATTTTAGAAGTTACTGGAAAAAAAAACATACTCTGTTTTCTTAATAAATGCTATTTATTATGTAGCATGTTCAAAGTACTTGCCTTGAGCTTTAAGGTTTTGAGTGATTTGAGTTCTGGTCACCTGAGAGAACCTCTGTTCCTTTGATTCCTGCATCAACAGAGGACATGTTAGAGCTAGCAGTCCCTCTGAATTTAAATATTCAGAGGTAAGTTGAGGTGAGTTAAGGTGAGTTGAGTTTAGGGCCCTTATCACTGTGGTTTTATAGCCCAGATATACCCATCTGCAGAAAAACAAAGATACTTACTTCATCAGGTAGGTGCCATGAGGAATGATTCTGAATGTTAAAATAATTTAACAGTTTATAATAATCCAGTGTTGATATTAATAAAAATAATAACTAAAAAAATAAAAAAGTGCTAGTTGATTAACTTAAATGCCGTTCAATATTCAAAGATAATATGATGGGTGCTCTTCACATACACCTACAGAGACACCTGTGGCAGTCAAATATAACAGGTTTTTCACTATGTAGCAGTGTATTACATTGTCAAAGTCAGTGAGATATCTGATAGAAAATAAAGACAGGCCTGGTCTGAAAATTTGAATCTATTTGGATCTCAGGGGTTTCTTCAGTTCTTCATTAAAAACAGTATGTAAGACCGTTCAGTTTGCTCTTTTGGCTACGTTGTGTTCTTGCAAGACAAGAAAATCTTCTAATTAAAGCACATAGAGAACATTGCTGGTATCATTAATGACAACGTTTCAAAAATATTCTGATTAATGCAACACCAGATATGTTTAGAATCGAACAGAACAGAATAGCATAGACTATTTCACTTGGAAGGAACCTAACAACGATCATCTAGTCCAACTGCCTGACCAATTCAGGGCTGACCAAAAGCTAAAGCATGTTATTAAGGGCATTGTCCAAATGCCTCTTAAACACTGACAGACTTGGGGCATTGCCCACCTCTCTAGGAAGCCTGTTCCAGTGTTTGGTTTAACTCTTTAGCCGAATTGTCTTTATATTTACCAAAGAAGCCAGAGCATATTTTTACGCCTTCAGTAGACTGTAATGGATAACCCTGAGAGCAAGAAATTACTTGAGAATAATTACTTCCTCTGAATTGGTTTAGGTTCCTTTTTTTTCAGTTTAAACCTTAATTTTTGTAAAATTGTTTTTTGTTTCTGCCAATATTGTTGCATTTTTTAAACTCTGATTATTTAGAGATATGGTTTTATTATTATTATGAAGTCTGAAAACTTAATGACATCTCATTAAATTCCAGTTTATGGAAAATGTATGTAAGATGTATTTGAGCAACTAAGTGAATGTGAACATTGAAGTGAATTGAGCAGGCATGCTAACTTATTGAATTATCATTTTCCAGAAGTAATTTCATACAATATGGATGAAAATTAAGTAATTTTAAAAAGTAGAGATGAAAACTTCTAGCAAATACAAAACTTGAAAATACAGTATGATGCCCTTTTGGGTGATGATTTTCACTGAAATTTTCTTGGTGTTATGTATTTGAGAGCCAAGGGTAATGTTAGGGAAAAAATATAACAAATATAGATTGTCAATATTGGACATAAATACTCTAAATCTAACAGGCACAAAAATAGATAATTATTATTCTTCACATATTTATGGTCAGTAAAATAACTAAATAAATGCAAATATATGCAGTCACTGTAGCAGTCACTCCAGGTAGACAGAAAAATATAGAAATAAGTACTTCCAAAAAACTTGGTCAAAACTACGTGGGAGTCACTACATTTAATTGGCAGAAAGTACATGTAGGTTTTTTTGTGCATGTGCACTTCTGTGCATGTGTCTGTACACATGTATTTATGGAAAGGTAGAAGGCAACACAAACCACTCATGAACTGAAGAAAAAATACATGGAAAAAAACCTTTATATAGATACAGAAGCACCAAAATTTCCATTAAATGAAAAAAAGGAGATAAACAGCTGTCGTAGAAGAGGAAAAAAAAAGTATAAACCACAGTTTGATTTATAGCCAATCTATGCAAGAATAATAATCTTAATATTCTGCAAAAAGGCTATCAGTACATTTTCACTTACAGCCATTGATCATCTCTGAATAATATAAATTATGTAAATAATATAAATAATTATCTCAGCAACAAGATTATACTCATGTGCAAGTAATTTCCGAAGAAGAAGAGAGGATCTTTTCCATCTTCTCTGCTTGGCGCTGAGCCCCTTCCCTGAGTGTACAACTCAACTTTTTTTTTATTGTCATTCTTTTTCCAAAGCCAGGCTATTTTCTCTTCCCTGCCCTCTGTCATGGACTCAGAGTTAGACCTTTCCTATGGAATAGAGTGCAACACATCTGTTCATGGCTATTCCCCAATACCTACCAAAGGAGATTTTTCCCCAACACAGAACAGGAATTTATTCTCACCTCACAGCAGTACAGAGCTAAATTCTTCCAGATAAAGAAGTTAATTGCCTCTAACTTCAGAAGTCTAAAATGTAGATGTCACAATTTCAGCTCACTGTCTGAACTCCCTTTATGGTTAAAGGGCAGAAATGGGAACTTCTAGAATGACTTTGATTTCATATTTACATATACAACAAAAATAGGTCTGGTGAATCATTCCTGACAAGTACCATTTTTTTGCCATTGATTTTAAGTGCCATCTAAATTACAAGCGCAGATATAGATAACTCCACTGCAGATTGTGAAGGACAGATGAAGTCAAAAGCAGTCATTATGACCATGATTCAAATGATGTGTAGAACAGCAGCAAAGAGAAAAGTCACAAAAATAAGTTGTTGAATACACTTTCAAACTTCAGTACAAAATTTGTGTTATTACCCTAAAATTTTATTTTATTTTTTTTGCTCATGGGTAATACATCTTTCTATTTAGATGACTGCTTTAGTTCTTAGAATATTGACTCATAAGCAGATCATGAAGTGCTGACCTCAGATGTAGTAGCAAATAGTAGCTAGGAAGACTATTACAAACCATTGCCAGTTAAAACAATACAATGTTGTCTTCCACTTCAAATTTGTCATTTGAGTGTACAAAAGTTTAATCTATTTTAGAGAAATTCTAAAAGACTAAAATTATTTTACTTAACATTGAACATAAGAGTATACATTTTACTGTTTCACTACTATCTACCTTCTTTGTACACAACCAGATACTTTAATCCTTTTAAATACAAAATGTTCTTCTCTACTATGAGTTTTCTTCATCACACACACACACACACACAAACACAAAAAAAGTGGGTATATACATACACATGAACAGAAATTTGGCAAATATATGTCAATTTTGTATTGTTTATATCAATAGACAGCTAATATATAATTCCTCTTTTTTATTACTTGTTACTCTTTTAGATTGTTTTACTCTTACAAAATGTAGTTGTTTCTGGGCTTCCACCCCAGCCTTTGTTTTAATAATTCATCCTCAGTCATAACAATCGTTTCTGTGATGTCAGTGCTTTGGGCAAAACAAATGAAACTCTAAATGGTATTATCTTGTACTTCATTCTTAATAAATGATGAGCAATAATGCCACAGTATGGTGTGTGAATTCAGGCTGCTTAATTTAGTCTCTGAGAGAGTCAATGCAATTGCCATAGTTTGGCACCCAGTGGTCTCTAACTGACACAAGATACCCAAGCTACCTGTACAGGGCTATTCAGCATGCCTTAGGACATATCAGAGGTCCTTACCCCTCTCTCTCAGTAGCTGGAAGCCAGGTGGGATGCCTTCGAGACTTCCTGAAGGAATACTAAATGCCACTATTTAGGCAAGTGAGGATATCCCAAGTGAACACAGTCAATGGGGTCTAGAAAGCTATTTATTTGGCAAACTGTAGGTGTCTAAGGGGAGCTCAAGAACTCCATGGATTCCATTTACTGAATGGAATGAACAGATTTAATTGGAATTATATTTGTAGATGTACATGTTTAGATACCTAGCTACAGGCACTTACATTTTCAAAGTGAATCCTCACCCTTCAAGTTCTTTGTAAAGCACTGTTAATAAAGAAAATCCTGAATATGTCATACAGAGGAAGAGCTCAGTGGTTTTGAAGGGCTACAGAGAAAACTACTTTCTGCTTCCAGTTAAGTATCTCTGTGACAATTCCTCTGCGTGGTGTGAAATCCCAATAGATGTGAATGAAAGGCTAACATTAAAGACAGACTCCAATCTTCCAAAACAGCTTAGGTGCCATGTTATCTGCTAACTTGGAAAATCAATTCACCTGTATTGGCAGGTAAATGGGTGACCGATCAGCTGACTGAGGTTGTCAAATGGCTCACCTAACAAATGAAACCAAGTTAGAAAGAACTTTTTTTTTGTACTCTGAAAGACCAGAGCTCTCAGACCACTGACTGAAGGGCCGCTGAAGGAACCTCTCAGCTGTAGCCTTGGAGATAGTCAGCTGGAATTTTGTAACTGGTAAGAAGGGGAGGGAAACAAAATGCTCACAGGTCTCAAAGGAGAGAGCAAACTTATTAAGGAACACTTGTGGGTACTTGTGTGATTATCTAAAATTTACTATGGGAAACTTATCTGATTGTGGGAATGTACAAAACTTATTATGGGATGTTCAGGAGAAGAGCCAAAGGGAGGGATCAAGGTGGATCAGGAAGAAATAAGTGTGTGAAACTGGAGAGCAAGGAGGATAAAAGGGGCCAACCACATGTAAATACACCGCAGATGAATATGTTTGTATGGCCAGGCACTGTTCCTGATTAATGCAGTCTGTCCTGTTTTATTATTAAACTGTATTCCTATTTAGTGTGTGACCTTACTCTCCAATTTCAGAGGGTGGAGTGGGGATTTGCTGGTGAACACCAGCTTAAACCAGCTGGCAAAGTAGGAGGAGGCCATAGTCTGGAAAGACTCAAGGTTGAAGCTGGAGCCTGGATGAACAGGGTCTAGGCATGGATTATTATGGTCTGGTCCAGGTTTTGAGGGATTCATAGATGTGGGAGTGACTCCAAATCAAAGGAGAGTATTTGTGTGTCCACTCATGATCTTCCATCCTTATCAGCTGGAGGGAAGGGACTGTAGGTATTGCTCATACATAAGTTATACAAATTCTGTGTGTATTGTGAGTGTGTGTAGCGAGATCTCTGGCCTATGTGTTCCACCTTGCTACTGGCTGGACTTGCAAACAGGAACAGCAGCAATTAAGTGAAAGAGAAGGAATCCCTTGAGCCTTTAAGTTCACAGGAGTCAGCTTCCCTTAACAGTGTCCACTTCTGTTAATATTGAGCGAAAAATCCTCTGTACTCAGATATACTTTAAACTGACATATTAGTATGGCTTAATCTCCTAATCATTGTTTTGCCATACTTGTCTGATCCTCTCACTGAGAACTAATGTAAGAATTCCAGGTTCTTCAAGGATTTTCTTTTATTTAGTGTCATTATAAATAAATGTTGTCCCAAGAAAGACTCTAACATTGCACAATTGGAGGCACCAGGATCTTTCTTGAAAATAAGCATTCGATCAAGCAAGTGGAGGAAACAGTAAGATTAGTTGATTAAAATGACCAAGGTGACTAAGAGCTGTGGGGTTTGTGGGTGGGTTTTTTTTATAACTCACATCTAGGAATGCCTATGGAAATCTTGACATCAAACAATATTAAAATCTGTCCAAAATTATTTTATTTACTTTGATTTACTAATTCATGCTAGAACTTATTATTTCTGAAGTAAATATCTCACTGAAGTACCACATATTGTAAAAGATAAAGAGAAAATCTAAGAAAGGTAAGATATCCCTGTACAGTTTTCATACTCAGTTTAGAAATTTTTCCTGCCATGATTGTTAATATGCAAAACATATAGCAATACTTGATGTGTAAGGATGTGCTTGCTGTGACAGAGAGATGGCAGCAAACATGTAAGAGACTATAAAAAGCAGCTGCGTGTCAGCTGTAACTGTATGAGCACTGATAATGTGCTTCAGTGCAATGGTAGATGAATTTGAACTTTCATTGGCATTGCTTGAAGTAACCATACTTGACTGTTATGAATCAGACTAGGCAGATTTAATTTGCTATTTCTCCGCTGACACCTACTTAAATGATGTTACAGCTGTAGCTGAGAACTCTGGGAAAAGTTAAGCATGATAATTTAAACCACCTTTAGGGGTAATGCCAACAGTTATTATTTTTACCAGTGAGATCTTCTATTCTGTTTTCCTGTAATTTAATAGTTGGGCATTGGTTCAAACATCTAAATCTTTTGAAGAGTTTTCTAACTCAAGGCTACAGCTCTGGTTTATTCCTTCCACTTCAGTTTACAGGTGAGTGCAAGATATTTTAAAGGACATGGGAAGAGTTCAGAATTGTTCTAAGTGTTCATTTATAGTTCCTTTAAATACAGATATTATAGGGATTGCCTTCCCAGTCACTGTCCATAAAACAAAGTGTTTGGCTCTCATCTCCTCTTATTCTTACAGGCCAAACTTTCAGACTCTGAAGTCATTCCTGAAAAATTATTATTGAACATGTCATCTTCCATGTTAAGGTCTCTTCCAGTTCTTGAAGTCATCAGAGCCTTACTTTATTGAGATGCTGACAGGTTGGATTTTTTTCCACATGCTGGTAAGTTAGAATAGGACTTTTATTATTGATATATAAGTTTAAATTATCAGATAATGATGGGTAAATAGTTAATAAAATCAAGTATTTTTGTTACCATTTTATTGATATTTTACCTGCATAGAAGTAACAGTCAGAATTATGACTGACTATAAGTTACTAGAGAATAAAAACAATGTTAAAATGCTGCTTCTAAGATTTTTGTAACATCCTTTTCCCAGTGTGCAGCTCATTTGGATCTGGCTCAAGTCAATGAGCCTGTGTCATCATGGTTTACTCATAGACCACATAACTTACACGGGATATTTCAATCAAGTTTCTAGGATACCAAGGTTTCCACCATTACTGATGTTAATTAGCACTTTCATTAGTTCTCAGAAGAGAGAGACCAAGGTTTAAATACCCATAGAACATGGACGATCTGATTTTGCAGTCAGTGCTGTGACACGTTGGCAGTGCAGTGCAGAGGCTTTGCACCACAGTCTACAATCTTACTAGAGCTTTCTCAGTGATGGCAGTCTTTGACCTCAGTATCTAAAGCCTTCAGTTCCTCACCTTTCACAAGTAACAAAGCCCATATGGGTTTTTGGAGCTAGCAAACCAGTTTGCTGAAATAGGATTGTTGCTATTTGTAGTTAAATAGTAAAATGGTGTAGCTATGTGTTGATTTGTATATAAATAACTCTGAAGATAAATATGACGCAGACAGTGTCCCGAGAACCAGCCAGCTTATAATAACATATACATACTGAAAGAAAGAACAAACATTCGTAGGAGAACAAATGTTAAGATAGGAAGAATTAACACTTGGCAACCAGAGACAGTTCTTCCTGGATGTATGAGAGTTCACTTATATAGCTATTATGTCTTACTGTTTTTTTTTTTAAATTGAGATAAATTATTTGATGTCTCACCTCTAAAAGCCAACACAATGTCTTGAATAAAGACACAGCTAATGACTTTCTTGACCATTATAGGGTTTCATGGCAGAAGAGAGGAGGTAGAAATCAGTCAATATTCAAAAAGTAATTGGTTAAGAGGTTTGCACAAAGAAACAGGACAGCACATACAGAAGTGCAGGAGTTGCATTTTCTTTTATCCTTAGATGTTTTAATTTAAATTTAAATGTGTTTAAAAAATTGTGTCTTCTGGTTTAGATAAACCAACTTCTTAAGTTGCTTCATGTAACAAAATGTCTATGACTTAGAACTCTTTTTATTAAGCCATTGCAATATATAGTAAAGCTGCTACTTCTTGACATAGCTTTAAAGTATGAAGGTAGAGTGGCCAAAAAATAGTTTAGTACTTTCTTTAATTGAATTACCTATGTGTATTTCACAAAGTTGTTGGGGGTTTTTTGGAAGTCTCATCATATTTTTTGCCTTGAAATTAAGAAAAACTGAGAAGTCTCTCAAGCAGTTCTTTCGTTCTCTTTTTTCTCATTTTCCTCAAGCAATTATTTATTATCATTGTATTTTTTTCCTTGTGGCTTAAACATTTAATCATTATAGACATAAGTATTATTTCCTACCTTTGAAAATACATTAGTTATTACAGACCTTAAAGCAACATTATTGTGTTGCTGCCAAGTCCATTCGATCTCTAAGAGACTGGAAATTTTCTTTTTTTTGTTGTTCACATCATACTCATGTCATCAATTAGTTGCAGTTAAAAAAATTAAAAATGCAAAACCACAAATACAGTTGGCATACCTGTGAAATCTAGATAAATCTATAAAATATATTGTGAGAGCAAAAGTAATTCCTTTGAATGCGTTGACTTCTATGCATTTGTTTGTTAAGACGTTGTCATTTGGGATATCAGGTTTTAGCTGGTTTTGCAATTCCCATATAGGTCATTTATGCAGTCTGTTGAGCAAGGGTTTTATTATTGGTCTACATGAAAAAAGAGGGAGATCAAATGTATAGTTTTTCAGAATCAATAAAAGGATTCAGACATACAGAGCCATGTGACTGAAAAATCTAAGTGTATAAACATGTAATGCAAATTAATAGACATATATTAACAAAGTTGATACAATCCTTTGAGACACCTATTATTAAGTGTACAGTCAGTTTTATGTGGCACTTTCCTGCTTATTCTGCTTCAGCAGCAAACCCTCTGTTTCAGTTATATCTCAAAGGCCACAAAAAAACATTTTTTTTCTAGCTAAGAAGTTTTGACATGAATGCAGCAACTTCAAACTTTGATTTCTTTAACTTCCTCCACTCCACTGCTTTCTGAACACTTTACAAGGAGTAACTGAGCAACTACAAATTTCTTTAGAGTTCAAAATGCCTCTCTGTCAGTCAGCCCCCTGTTCATTTAGACTTTATAGAATGCCTACATGCATAATCCTTCCATATGTGCTTATTTGCTTTTCCAGGTCAGGATGCTCTAGAAAGTCACTTATGTTAGTAAGTGAATAATTTTATACATAACTTATCACACAAATAATTTTCCATGTGCTTTAGAATCTTCCCAAACAACCCCAAAATGTTTGAGTAAAATACAAGGTTGATTGGTCCCTGCAAGCCAACATTCCAAAATTTATTTTAACACTTAATCTTATTTTTCTAAATATGTAACTTTGAGAGCTAGCTGACTGCATTGTGACTGAGCTTATCTTGTGGATTTTTTCCCTCTAAACAATATGAAAGACAAGCTAGCTTTCTTCTGTGTGTCAATTCCTATGACTAACTAACACCCTAGAGATGAAAACATCAACTATGTATTTTTTCCAAACAAAGAGACTGAATTAGCTTTGAGTATACCTGAACAAAAGAGATGGTGATATTTGCTGTAGCTGATCACTCATTTTTAAATTGTATTTTTTAATTGCATATTTTTAATATGCTAACCAAAACATACACATAAAATTATTTTCACACATTATTAGATGATGCTGTGTTACTGCCTTGTTCAAATCAGCCCCACCTCAAGTGCTGTGTGCGGTTTTGTGTGCCTCACTATAAGAAGGACATCAAACTACTAGAGTGTGTCCAGAGGAGGATAGCCAAGATGGAGAAAGGTCTCAAAGGCAAGGTTTATGAGGAGTGACTTGGTTTGTTCATCCTGGAGAAGAGAAGGCTGAGCAGTAACTTCATCACAATCTGCAACTTCCTCAAGGGCGTCAGCGGAGAGGGAAGTGCTGATCTCCTCTCTCTGGAGACCAGAGATAGGGCACAAGGGCATAGGATGAAACTGCATCAGGGGAAATTCAGACTGGACATTAGGAAAAGGTTCTTCTCTGAGAGGGTGGTCAGTCACTGGAACAGGCTCCCCAGGGAAGTGGTCATGGCACCAGGTGTGTCAGAGTTCAAGGAGCACCTGGATGACATTATTAGTCGTATGGTTTAGTTCTAGGTAGTCCTGCAAGGAGTTGGGCTCAATGATCTTTATGGGTCCCTTCCAACTTGAGATATTCTATGATTTTGTGAATGCTCAGTGAAAAAAAATTAAGACTCTTCATTATTTGATAATTTTGTTGGCATGTTTCAAAACATCTTAGGTTCCTAGAAGTTGTAAACAAAAAACTAAAGTGTGCTAAGGTATATTCTAGGTCTGTTTGCTTAGGTGCTCACCCAAGCATCAGTTAAAAATACCGATTTATTGGGATTTTTTGCGTAGGGTAAAGCTGATGTAGGGAAGCCAATCTCTTGAACAGGATGGTCAATTGCCATCTGAATGGTAACGAGAGTCTGTGTTGCAAGGGTCCTTGCAAAGGCACCTTTGACTGGATTGGATAAGACTTACTGAACTGATACGCTGGTGACCTCTTATAATGCAGCTGGCCCCTGATCCTATGTAGCCACTTCCCCCGCCACATGACCCATTGATCTTGATTATCTCGAACTGCGTACACCAACTGTGTACAAACTGTGTACATCCTAACTTACTTTGACTGTGGACAGAAGACTGTTCTTGACCATTCCTGCACATGCAGGAGCAATACCTATTTGACTATTTCAGATTACCCTTCTGCTGTACAGTCTGGTCAATGCCATTTGTCTACATCAGGAAGTCCCTGAGGAAGTCCCCTGGACAACCCAGTTTCTTTTCAGAGGGAGTTAAAGAACATATTTAAGCATGTAAATAGTATCTATTAAGTACGGTACTGTCCTGGTTTCGGCTGGGATAGAGTTAATTGTCTTCCTAGTAGCTGGTACAGCGCTGTGTTTTCAGTTCAG
>JAVKLA010000008.1:9680030-9703430 GCA_034782735.1 Sagittarius serpentarius
CCCACTGGGTGGGGGGGGAGCGAGTGAGCGGCTGCGTGGTGCTGTGTTGCTGGCTGGGGTTAAACCACGACAGGTACACAGAGCAAGAACTGCCTGGAGGTATTTTGGGGACTTGGCCCAGACAGCTCTGGTATCATTTAGCTAGTTGCTCTGCTGTTTAGTGGACTAGAGGTTCAGACAATTATCTGGCTTCAGATCCCCATGTGTAGATTCAGTGAGTTATTTTGCTGTAGATCAATCCATTGTCTTATCTAGGTAGAGACTCGGGATTTCCTGGGCCTGATGGCTCACCTGACCTGGAACTGAGGGCTAAACACTCTAAGCATGCACACAGACAGTGCCCTGCTATGTCAGTATTCCTCATCAAATGCCCTATTTTTTTCAGGAAAGTACTTTTAATTCTATTTTTTTCCTGTTTTCTTAGTACCAATCTGATTTTAACATTACCAGGCGTTCTAAAGCAGTAGAAAAAAAATATACTTTGTTTCTTTCTATGAAATACAGACTTGATATAACCAAATTTCCACTAAGAACTATGCGGTCCAGTCTCTCCAACAAGTTACTAGAACGTGTTTTTGGAAAGCATGGGTAAAATGAATAGGGTAATGGGTGAGTGAATATTTCTGTTCTGACTAAAAGGGAAGGACCACCTGGGAAATGGGAAGTGGAAATTAGTTTGGGTAAAATGTAGTGGGATGAATAATCTTAAACACTAATCTCAATACTACAGACAGAAATGTGCTCTGAAAGTTGCCTTTACACTTCAGCTACACACAGACCTTTGGGTGAGTTTCAGCTGCTGACTCAGATTTGTAAATTCAGGTGAATGGGAGCAGGCAAACCCTTATATACTAAGGATTCATTATAGTCTAAGAAAATATCAATATAGTCAATGGAGTCTAGAGAATTTTTCACATTGCCTAAATTGAACAAATCCAGCTGGTCAGCTGAACAGGTCTCTAGACTCCTTTGACTGACTGGTTCTCCCAGGGATCTCGTTTCAAATTAATTGCTAAGCATTACACAGAGTCAGCAGTAAAGCATGTATTGGAAATTGAACTTTCTTGACTAAAACTATGCTATAAATAAAATCCAGTCAGGCTCTTTGTCCCTAAAAACAGGTAGTAGGCCACAGTTTATAGGTCTGTGATTGAACTTACCCCCTCAAAAGCAGGATGACCTTATTCATGCTGTCTGTTTGTCAGAGTTAGTGTTGGTGCTAGCTCTTCAACTGTTCCCAAGCCCTGCCTAGAAAAGTGCTAGCTAAGCAGAAGAACCAGATGCTGGAAAAGTGTCTGCCTATGCCTGAAGAGAGTCCTTGTTCAGTTTGCTAGTGTGGAGCCCTTTAGATTATTATGCTAGATGCAGGGTTGAATTCTTTAATGTAAATCACCTTAGCAGAGAATTTCCATTTATTATTCTCAGGCCTCTGTTGCAACACTTAGCATACTAGTATTTAACTCTGGATACCATCAACAAAAAGACAAGCAACAAAATATTTCTGGAGGATCTGTCTCCATTCTGTTATACAGGTGTTATCTACATATTTCATGTTGAATACTAAGTCAACATAATTGAAATTTGCTATAATTATTTAGAATGAATGACCTTTAATAAAGTAATAAATATTAAACAAAAACACACTGATTAAAACAAAAGCTGATCTCTTTTCCAAAGCTCTGATAAAGATGGAAGAAGAATGATTTTATTTTGAAATGCAAATGAAATTTACATAGCCTGAGGGGGTATTAAATTTTTATTGTAGTAACAAATAAAATGATTCTTGGGTAAAATCACATAAAATCTCCATGATTCAGCAATATAACATTTATCTTGAGTGCCAAAAGAATGCACTCAGAATTCTGTTAAACTTATTTCCCATTTAAAACTCGGGTTAAAGAACATGGCAGTACAAAAGGCTTGTATATGACACTAATGTATTGATTTTTGTTAATTAAATTGAAATTTCCTTGAAAACATGCAGCTCCATATCCATTTTGTGCTACCAGGAAAGCTAAATAGATAAGCTAGTGCAGTGGGTTGACCTAGGCTGGCTGCCTGGTGCCCACCAAGCTACTCTCTCACTCCCCCTCCTCGGCCGGAGAGGGGAGAGAAAATATGACGAAAGGCTCGTGGGTCAAGATAAGCATGGGGAGATCACTCATCAGTTACTATCACAGGCAAAACCAGACTCAGCTTGGGGAAATGAATTTCATTTATTGCCAATCAAATCAGAGTAGGATAATGAGAAATAAGAACAAATCTTAAAACACCTTCCCTCCACCCTCCCCTTCTTCCCAGGCTCAACTTCACTCCCGCTTTCTCTGCTCCACCAGGGACCTCCCTGGGCTGCAGGGGCACAGCCTGCCTCACCGTGGTCTTCCCCAGGGGCTGCAGGGGAATCTCTGCTCCGGCGCCTGGAGCACCTCCTCCCCCTCCTTCCTCACTGACCTGGGGGTCTGCGGAGGTGTTTCGCTCACATATTCTCACTCCTGTCTCCTCAGCTGCTGTTTCACAGCAGTTTTTCCCCTTTCTTAACTATGTTGTCACAGAGGTGCTACCAATGTCTTTGAATGGTTCACTTTTGGCCAGCAGTGCATCCGTCTTGGAGCTGGTTGGAACTGTCTCTGTCAGACATGAAGGCAGCTTCTAGCATCTTCTCACAGAAGCTACCCCTGTAGTGTTCCAGCTACCAAGACCTTGCCATGTAAACCCAACACAGCTAGTGTTCAGTGCATCACATCTGAGTTCACAAAAAAAACCCCCCAAACCTCGTTCTCTCTAACCAAGCCATGTTCAGATGTTAGGATCTCAATTCTTTCTTTCTTGTGCTGAGGAATATGAAATAATAATTATAATTTCACAATATATTTATAAGCATTCTCCATTTACTTAAGCCACTTACTGGCATTACAATTTTGAGGAGCAGGCTGGGGAAGTGTCGTGGGATGGCGGGGAGAATCAGAAGAAAAAAGGTAAAAGCTCATGGGCTGAGACAAGGACAGTTTAATAGGACAAAACAAGAAGAGAAGTAATAATAACAATGATACTAATAAAAGAATATATGAAGCACGTGATGCACAGGGCAACTGCTCACCACTCAGAATCTGATGACCGGCCCATTCCCAAGCCATGATCCCTCCTCCCCCCACCAGCCGGCTCCCCCAGTTATATACTGGGCATGATGTCATATGGTATCAAAGATGCCCTTGGCTAGTTCGGGTCAGCTGTCCTGGCTGTAGCCCCTCCCAGTTTCTTGTGAAAATTAACTCTATCCCAACCAAACCCAGGACAGGAAGAAGGAAAGCAAGTGCAGTAAGGTAAAATCCATCTCCCCAGTTAACAATTTACCTATTTTTATTTTAATTATCTGATAATTTGTCTTGGCAGCAGGTTTTATATATGTTTACTGGACTGGCATGTTTAGTCAATTTTTAAGGTCCATGAAGTCTATCTTCAACCCATGCTTGGACTTCTCACCTTGTAATTACTATTAGAAAAGAAACAGAATAAGCATGTACAGGCTACTGCATACCTTGTTTCTTAATTCTCATGTGTAATAACTAATTTTTTTTGCCATCTATGTTATGATATAGAATATCCCTATGGAAATGTTATGGAACACAGAAGATCAAATTTCTTTGTTTCTTTGTCAATGAAAAGGCCATGATGTAGCAATATATAAGGTGCCTACCTTCTTTAAAACACATGAGTAACCCTACAGAACCTTAAATACAAGAAATATATATAAATGTATGGTATATGTTATACAAAACAGGTGGTATCTAGATAATAGAAAGTTTATTGACTGGCTGTTGTCCTATCACAGAGAACAGGAATGTGTAGAGTCCAATTCAGGAAAGTTGTGATGGGTAGTGATTGTTCCAGAAATGACTGGATCACTGGAGAAATGTAAAGAAAGATCCTCTACTGTCCATGTACTTAGGGATAGCACATAGGCCTAGTCTTGCCCTAAGAAGTGGTTATCGCCACTGTCATACAATAAAAATCTGAATAAAAATCCTGAGGCCTGAAGAATTTGCTTTCTCCCAGTATATCCATAAATATTAATGTCGTGATTGTTGTGAGACTGAAAAACCTAGAAGTCAGAAAAATTGTGCTAACTCTGGATCACACCTTCCTTCTCCTATGCAGAGATGGCCTAAGAAATCATATTCAGCTTCACCCCAGTCAAGATCACTAAATTCCATTCAAGGTTACTCAGGATCAGAATACAGCCCCCTCGTTCAGAAAGGTGACCGGTTTTCTTTGCTTCCATCAAGGGAACTGTTGTCAGCTACGTATCTGAGTAATTTATCACATCACCCCATTAAATTTGCCTACCTTTGTCAAGTTTCCTCTCTCCGCAAATGCTATGCCATTTCAAACTTTCCTAACAGTAATTGTGTGTGGTTTTTTTCTTTTCTCATTTTTCAACAACGTAATATGCGTATTATTCCATACGTATACTGGTATAATTTTGCATTGTTATGAACAGAGCTATGAACATGGTGTTTGGTACAGACCCTTCTTCAGTATTGACCATACGAAATTTACAAAAACATTCCTTATTTCTTTAACTTATTCATTCCATTTTGTGAATTTTGATTTATACAGAATGGCAGTGATTCTCTCTTTACATATATACTTTGTAACTTAAGCAAATTAAAGCAACACATAATGAACTAACTACAGAATTGTATTAATAACAAAAAAGACTTTTAAAGATACTATGGTACTATAAATGTAAAAATAGTAAATTCATTAATTTGCTATCTTCAGACAAATTTATCTGTCAGAGGCAGACATTTTTAGCTTAAATAGAATATTCTGACTGTTATAATTCAATCTGTTGAGCTGTTTGTTTATCTCGATCCCTCTAAATTACAAAATACATTGGTTTTCACCTGCACACCTTTCAGCCTTATATGCAAAAATAGAGATTGTCTGTGATGATAGTTTCAGATAAAGGTAGAATGAAAAAACTATATGTTGCTTAATATTCTGAGCTTTGTGCCTTCTGTATGCTGCATTAGCTAGGGTATTTTACTCCCATTTCCATAGGAGCAACACAATACTGAATAAAAAAATTCTCTGAAGCCAATTTGGTGCAGTAAATTAATCTTCTCTGCTGTATATAGACAGAACAAAACCATCAAGACTGAACAGATACCCTCAAATAAATTCTTTAAGTTTCAGCCACTGTAATTAATTATAAGCCTTACAGAAAGGAACATTCCTAGTCTGGACACTGACTATTACACAAGCATGGCATTTCCCAGAAAAAGGCTCAGAATACAAGTGTGCAAATATTATCAAAAGTGTTTTAGACAACCACATCCAGCCAGGAAATCATTCTCTGAGAGGGAAGAACAGACTAGCAGCAGCCTGTGGAACAGTCAAGTAGAAAGGTATGATATTTTAAAGATGTTATTTTTCATTAATTCAAATATTTAATACTTGGTGTTGTGTTAAGTACAACCACCAGTGTCTTAAGATATAACCATGATTTGTGGCTTTTCTTATGGATGAGGATTTCTGACTGGGTCTTGTTCCTCAAGCAGCATACCTAACACATTCAGTTTAGGGCACTGTGTAATATTGGTCTTCAAAAAGGATGTGAAAAGGACTGTGTAACTTACTGATTCAGCAGCATTGTATTCTACAGCTCCACCAGTTTTACCTCTGCTAGCGATATATATCCAAAAAAAGAGGACTTTTTTTCAATAGTGGGAATCTTCAATGAGATGAGGGCTGACACTTCGTTTTGTTGTTATGACTCAGCCTGTTGTTGAATGTGTATGAATACAGAGCATACTTCTATTATATATGTTTATATCTCTGGTTTTTATTTTAATCATTAGGACACTTCCTATCTAATATTTACCTGTACATCTGGAGAAGCACCTATTTTCTGTCAACATATTCGATGGCGATGATATAGAAGACACACACTGTCAGCTAGAATAATGCTGTCATTCTTTCTGTTTTAAACCACTACTGCTTCTATTTCTTCTGCTTTGCTTTGGAATTTCCCCTTCTGATAGAGTGCGTAATGTATTATGCTTCTCTTCAACAGTCCATCTTGTCTCTGGCTTTGGTAAAGGTTGCTTGTTTCTCAACAGCAGTAGAGTTAAATTTAAGTAGGTTGATGCTGTGATTCAGGCCTTACTGAAAGCTATGATTTATTCATTAAAATTAAAACTTCTGTTGTAGGTATTTGGAATGGGAGGCAGGGAGGAAGGGTGGAAAGAAAGAGTTTGCTAAATGGATATTTTTCAGTGTATAGAATAACTGAATAGGCTAATTTTAAGCCTTTTAATTTCTCTGAGCTTCAAGAACTCTTTTTCTGAATGAGAACATCTGCTCCAGCACCATTTCTGCCCCTTTGAGCTCAAATCATTCCATGACTATGGCTAATAGAAGAAGTATTTGCCTCTGCTTCTTCTCATCAAACTTTTGGGTTTTTTTAAATCACACAATTTGTGTATTGATTCTCCCACCTCCAAACCAAGATCTAATTTTGTGTGAAGCTAACTCATGGCAATAAATATATAAAAACCCCACCCTCACCAATTATTCAAATTAGGTTTTTTAAATATTCAGTTAATTAAAATATTTCATTTCATTATAGTTATTGGTAATAGTTAAAATCTGAGGGGGACTTCTGCTAGCCGTTCAGGTTCTTAAATCAGTTGCTATCTATAGCTTTCATTAGCTTAACTGGCTAAAAAAAGGTCAAAAGGTATGCTTGTGCTTAAGACTGTTACTTTGTTTAGTAAAGCCTCATCTTTATGTCATAAAAGTATTTCCTAGAGGAACTGATTACAAGACACTGTTCTTTGAGAATGCTCTTCCCCTCATAGAATGAAGCCCTAATAGGCCTTATACATTATGTTTATTCAAAACATGCATTTTCCAGCAAGCTTCGACTGCGGATTATGTTAAAGACAAGTAGGTTTTGTTTATTTAACTGTGTTCCCAAGGAAAAAAAAAAAAAAAGATTATTTTATCTGTGTTTGTTCCCTCACCAGTAATCTCTGAATCATCTTTTTCTCATTCCAGGCAGAACTAGGAGTGAGTCAGGGCTCTCTGACAGCGTTAGCTTCTCAGGAGCGTCACAGAAGTCAGTAGCTGTTACAGAAAACACAAGCTCTTGTGCATGAAGAGGTTCTTTGAATACTTTTTGGCCCTGTAATCCAATTATTCCTGCTGCGTGCCACGGAGTACATGACACTTAAAACAATCCTGAGTTAAGACAATATCAGTATATGGAAATACAACTATAATTCTCTTTAAAAAAAAACAAAACGAACAACAACAACAAAAAGCCAGCCAACAGACACTTAGATGTAAGAAACTATTAGCTTCATTGCTCATAAAACTACCCATGTACCTGGTATAGCGTAGTTGTAACAAGTTCTTGAGCTGGAAGCACCCTTACTGTAAAATGCAAGGAGAAAAATAGTTCTCTCAAAGCATTTTGCAGCTAGCATTTTCAGGGCCAAATATGACGTCATTAAATAAGCCCAGAGCATAAAGAGCCCCCGATGGTTTTTCTTGTCAGAACCAGAAATGATACCTTTAATTAGCATCTGTCCTGCCTACCCGGTTTTCTCCCCACATGATTTCCTCCCCCCCCCCCCAAACCCACCTGAACGTTTCCGTTCTGTTTTCTAATATGAGAAATAAATACCCTATGTGAACTACATGGAGCTGGTTGCAACTGGTTGGAGCTGGTTGGAGCCGGTTCCCCGACCCTGCACTCGGGCGACTCTCGGAGCCCATCGGGAGGTGCCGCTGGCTCGGGGAGCGCCGCCGACCAGCCGGGGCAAGGGCCTGAGAGACCCCGGGGCGGGGGCAACGACAGCCCGTTGTGCCACGGGATGGGGGGGTGCCGGCCTCCTCCCCCGTGGGGCCCCTAGAAGGCAGCCGGCGGGTGGGGGTGGAGGAAGCCCCAGGAAAGCGTCACCAACTTTAGCGGGGACTGAGGAAGAAGGGCCCTGGCCGTGAAGCTCAGGCTGCGACCCGATGAGCCTTGCCAAGGCGCTGACAGCTCCGTGCAGCCCTCCCCGGCTGCTCGGGGACACGGGAGCAGCCAGTCATAGCACCCAGGGAAACCCTCCTAGCATCAGAGAGGGGCTGTAAATACCTGTCGGGGGAAGGGAGGTTGTATAACAATTTTAGCTGTCTTATTCATGAGGCGCTGCTGTGTTAATCTGGACTAGAACTTTCAGTATTGTTGCAACCGGACTATGAACATGTTGTATTTCAATTACATTGTAAATTTTTCAAGTGGTCTAACAATTAATTCTTTTTCCACATTTTTTTAATATTCTTCTTTTTGCCCGTGACAAAATTTTGAATGCAACGGTCTGTAGTTTCCAAGATCCTCTGTCTTTCTTGCCTGAAGACAAAAGAGGCACTGCCTTTTTCCAGCCATCAGACACCTCCCCTCTGGCTGCCACCACAACCTCTCCAGGACAGCCGAAGGCAGCAGACTCTCAGTGGCTTTAGTCACCTCCTCTATGTCCTTGGATACGTCCTCTTCCACCCTGTGAACCCTTATGTGTCCACTTTGCATAAATGATTCCTACTTTGGTTCTTTTCCAGAACACGTGACACTTCCCTCTCCCAAGATCTGTCACCAGACACAGCAAGAAGACTCGCTTGAGAGCAGACCTTGTCGAAGATTCAAGTAAAGAAAAGAATCACAGCTGAAAATGTGCATGTGTGTATGAGTGCATGCATTGTTTCCATCTCGCAGGAGCCCTTAGTGCTTGGTCTCCACCCTGGATTACATACATATAAATATATAGATCTGAATCTTGCAAATAGCTGTTCAGAAGACTGACAAATCAGCCCAATTTCAAACAGCCCGATTTCAACAATATTTTACTGGGTTACTTCCATTAATAACACCTATTTTCAGTGATTAGTTCTTACTCATTATCAAATATTGCTACCTGTTGAAAGCAGTTGGTCCTTAACACATCTATCCTGCAGTAGCTGTGAGCATACATGACCACAGAGACAATAATATCTGCTGATGGCTGTGGTTCCTAAGCGTTCTTAACGAGGTCAGTGTGATCTGGTTGGAGACCTCTTCCCTGAGGGAAGCAGGAAATGGAGGAGGCTTGCCTTCTTTCTCCTTCTCCATCAAATCCTCCTTCTACCTCCACTCCAGATGTTTCCACCTCCAACAGTCCCTAGTGCTGGCGTCCATCCTGGACTACATATTGCAGAACGTTTTCAGGGGTCACTTTCCCAGGACAGGGCAGGCGACTTACTCTGTTGCTTGATGATGGTTTTGTTCTTGCTTAGCTGATGCTGCTTGCCTTTTAAAAACAAAATCCCCTTTGGTTATGTTTAGGCAGGGACCAACAATGGACCATCACGGAGTTGTCTATGGTTGTATGTCCTCTGTTTTCTGGCTGTGCTCATATTTTCAAGGCCTTTGGTGTTACCAAAATCTGAAACTGGACAGCATAGCAAGAGGTACCTGGTTCCAAAATGTGGCTTAGACAGCTGGTTGTCATAATTAAATCCTACCTAGTGTTTCTAAAGTTTTGAGTAAAACAGGCCTACTATCATAAGCCTATCTAATTGTCTAAATAAGACCTCATTTTAGCTCTTCACTTCTTCAGGTGATCTGTACCAGACGCCCACCACCATGCCCTCCTTGATGGCCTCTACTCTGGTAATGATCTCAGCTGTCTGTAACTAATACATATTATTACATTTCTGTTCTTACAATACTGAGACATGTATTGTTCTTATCATATATATCATCATCTGTTTTACAAGCTAAATATGAATGTGAATTTAATAGTTTTAAAACATAGTATGTAATGGATAAACAAGAGCCTAATTTTGGCAACTGGTTCTCATTCTTGTCAATACTTTTCAATGTAAGGAGAGAATGTACTGTTAAGAAATGGATCTTAATATGAAAAGAACATAAAAACATACCAACTGTGTTTTTCTGGAAAAAAAAAACAACAAACAAAACCAAAAAATACCTTCTCTATTAATTTTGTCAATTTATAGTATAGCTCACTATTTCTTATAAGAACTAAAGGCAAAAATTCAAACCCAGCACCATTTGAGTTTCAGTATTCAGTTTATTTATTAAGGGGAAATGTATTCCCCTTAATAGCTTTAAATGGGAAAACAGACAAACAAACAAACAAACAAACAACCCCAACCCCCCAAAAAACCCCAACAGAATTTACACTTCTAGTCAGAAGAACAAAAACCAAAGATCCACTGGTCCAGTATTTCAAGGATTTTCACTGTAACTCTGTAGAATTAAAAAAAAAAAAACACACCACCACCAACTATTTTGATTTCCATATGCCAAAATATCAAATCAGTAAAAGTTCTGAAATATTTACAAAGCTTTTAAAATCCCTTTTAAAATTTGTCTGACCTGTTGTTTCCTGAATACCTCATAATTCTGCTGCAATGAGCAAGACTGCAAAGAACAGAGATTATAACCAAGGTGAAAAGAATGGAACAGATAGAAGGAAAGAGAAGGGCATAGTGGTTTTTATGACATGGAAACCATGACTGACACCAAATAAAGTACTAGTAGGCCTGTCTTGGATATTGAAAATCCCTTCTTTGGATGAGATAATCTAGCAGCTCTGATACACTTATTAGACATTTGGAAGAAGGACTCAGGAAAACCTGAGTTCTAATTTATATGCAGATTTGCTATGTGACACCAACAAGACAGATGACAGACCTACTTCACAATTATATCATAAAGATTTTTACCTACTTGTATTTTAATTTAGCAATGTCCTCAATATCCTCTGTTGTAAGTAATCCAGTTTTCTCTGGTGGGACTTTGTCTAGCAATGAGAGGAATACCATTTATCCATATCCCATTTTAATTACTGGAAAATATTTTCAGTTCTTAGATACTGCCAAACATAGTTTTTACAACCTTTTCCATCTGATTCTTTGCTTGAAAACAGTCTTGAATAAGGGTTGTGTTACAGTTATGCAGATACAGAAAATCCTACCTAACATGCTTGCATAACTGAGTTTTACTGTGCATCTAGGCTTTCAGGATAATTTCTTTCATATATTGCTAAACTTTGCTATTAGACAGTAGGATGTCTGTCTTTGCTGAGATTACTGCGTACTGTTGGCGGCAGCTACATGCATCATAAATAATGGTTGTCCGTGTACCTTGACTACAGCAAGTACTTGGTGAGGGGGAACCCAAAGAAACCACTAGCCACACAGAGGAGGAGTTGTGCATCCAGCCCCTATGGTCCCACCTTTTTTTCACACAAATTCATACTTCTTGAAGCAAAATTTCAAACACCACAAGTCAGGAATCATTGTCATCACCTTACCTACCTATCTCTATCCTCCTCAGCCAATTGCAGTTAAGCTACCTACATGAAGATACATAGCCACAGCTTTAGCACGCAAACCTATGTGCAGGTAAGTTCTGGAGGCACCCCTGCCAAGTTATGTTAACGCTTCCAGACTGAGCCCCATTCTCCTACCGTCAGAAAGTAGGAGGTCTATCATCAGCCTGAGTTTAACTATATATCTGACCTAGGATCCTAGGGTGACACAGGGTGCAAAAGTAACCCCAAGCCTTTGAAGCTTAACACAGAAAAAGTATGGAGACTGTGAAAGCATCTCTGCTTTTGGGGATTTGGTTGTCTGGTCTCAGAGCCAACTCAGTGGCCGTGTCACTGAGGGGTAACTCCCAGCCTCTCTGGTGACACCTCAGCTAGTCCCATGGTGACTGGGGACTCCTTTGTGGTGGTCCCAAACTAAATTGCTCCACAGCCTCTGAAATATCCTGTGGTGACTTCTGGGCTGGCCTGGGAACCAGAAGGCAACATGCGTGCTCCTGCTGCAACCAGGGTGTTTCAAATGACGTGCCTCTGATACTAGATCTGCGTAAGGTGTGAGGGCAACCTCTGTGGAAAGGGGTGGCTGCTGTCAGGGCCCTGGTTGCATCCCCACCTCCTCGGGGTTTGGCTGCTGGGGCCTGGAGCCAGCAGAGAGACCGTGCAGCTGAGGGCTGGCCCCCTTTCCCTTTGGTGTCCCAGGGAGCCAAACCTCCATGATGAGGAGGAATGTTTACAGGGCCCTTACAAAAGAATATTACTTCTAGGCATATTTTCTGCAGACCTGCTTCACTCAGATGACCTTACAAATAAGAACATTAAGAGAAGGTGTCTATCTTTTAAATAATAACCCTCTGGCAAGAGTGTTCATTCCGGTTATCAGCATCCAGATTGTCAGTCCCCCCTCAGCCTGAAGCAGTGAGTCAACCTCTCCTACCAAAGCTCCTTACCCTCAAGTGATATGGCACTAGCAGAAATGACCCTCTCCACCCCACTTTTTAGCCTAGCTTATTGTTCCTCCAAGAACACAAAATGTTTTAATATTTATTTCATAATTTCATTTTCTATCTATTTCTATTTCTCTTGCTCTGCTATATTCAAATAATATGAATGGGTGTAACTAGTATGAATATGTCACTTTTTTTACAAGTAGAATTATTAGAGTTTATATACTATAAAAAGGTAATATATGTCATGTAGTAATATGTCGAAATGGTAAACTTTTAGTTTTCTCAAGCAGCATACATATTTACATTTCCATCAACACAGCAGGTTTCTAATACTGTAGAGAATACAGCTGGGAAAAAGCTTGTAGGTCCCAAAAATGTGGAACTTTCCATAAGCATGTTTTATAAACTAAGATACATATTTTTGTGTGAAGTTTCAAAATTCAGGTCCCTAAAATGATTTATATTAAACTCATGAACAGGCCAAACTCAATTAAGTATCTTCATTTAATTGTTTACTTTCACAGCTGTCTTGTTTTTGGGTTTTAGTGTGTGTTTTATAGGAGAAAATTATGTAGACCATCATTCTATCATAATTATCAAATATTTCTCAATATTAAACACTGTAGCGAGTTGTTCTTAAATTTCAAGCACTTAAGTTTGAAATGACTGGTATTTAGCTTTCAATCCATTTTGCAGCATATTCCATGAATGATCGCTTTAATTTCCTTGTGAAGTAAGTGTTCATGTAAGTGTGGATGAGTTGTTAAACTACTTCATTAAAGCTCTTTATTTTATTTTTTTCTGACAGTCTTGAAAGGTATACAAATACAGATTACAATAAACACATTTCACACCAAGGACCTGACTAGAATTCATATAGGAAACTTCCATCAAAAAGTAACATAGGCAATCTGTTAAAGAAAAATTAATTATGGATGTATGTTACATTGCTCTGACAGCATGTCGTCCAAGGACACACTTAATAATAAAATGCAACTTCTGAGAAATAAATCTTAAAAAATAGGAAAAGAGTAAAGAAGATGTGGGTTATCATAAGAAGAAAATGCTCTAAGGTAGGGAACCATTGTTACAAAAATGATACGGAAAAG
This sequence comes from Sagittarius serpentarius, assembly GCA_034782735.1. NCBI lineage: Eukaryota > Metazoa > Chordata > Aves > Accipitriformes > Sagittariidae > Sagittarius > Sagittarius serpentarius. The sequence continues at coordinate 9,693,474 of JAVKLA010000008.1, forward strand.
AATATCACCATATACTGGGAAAGAAACACGATTTTAAGGATAGTAAATTAACTGACTTCAACAGTAAGAATGTTTGCCTTTTTAAATTATTGAGTTGTCAAAGCAAGATGGCAGAGTGTAATAAACACTATATGTGCCTTTGAAAATCTTGCCCAGGGATTTCACAAGTATTTAAGCCTGAGATATATTTAGTGGAAGTAATAGGTGAATAACATATCATCAAATATTTAGCTTCATCAAGGAAGCAGGCATTTGAGCATTTAAAGGATAATTAAGGATAATAAATGAACCAGCTTCAGCATATATATATTTTTATACAAATCTGCGGGAAAGTTTCAAGGAATATTCTCAAAGTTACTACTATTCCTCATGAAATTGATACCATTCCTTATGTTGTTTAAAGCAAAATATTCGCTAATAGGCTTCTGTTTCGAAATGACAACACATATAAATTGACTCTTACATATAGACTCAGGTGTAAAGTCATAAAAGGAACTAAAAAATTAATTGGCATTGAGAATCTTTCTGAACACATGTAACACATGGAACTTTCTTTGACATACAAGATTGAGACTTGAGAAATCTGTCTCTTTCATCCTTGCTGTGAAGCAGATTTCCTAATTGATGTTATGTGTCCCTGACTGTAAAACAAATGTAATAATATAATTTCATAAAGTTTCATAGAAGTTTGGTATTTTTATCGAGTATATTTCATACATTTATGATGTCAGCAGCCAGAAAGGCAACCTGGTTAGAAGGGAAAATTACTGGGAAAAAGAAAATGTCTGCTACAAATTAGTGACAGAGAATTTGCCTGCCAGACTGGGAGCTGTGAGCCTGGGAACTAGACCTCGGAACCAGGAGCATCCTTGAGAAGCGCAGCGGGCCTCTTTGAAGTACAGCCAGGGTACCTTGAAAGCAGAGACATCCTGAGAGGCTATCAATAAGTGCAAAACCAGGAAACTCTAACGGCAGCGTGTCATCTGAAAAAGTATAAAACAGTCTGGAAAAATAAAATTGGTCTGAAAGAACAGAAAACATCATCATCTGTTTGCTGTCACAGGTGAAAAATAGAAATTAACAGCATCTATCAGCTGCCCAAAGTGGGGGCGTCCTACGCTCTCTTATGCCTCTATTATATAAAAGGGACTTTTATCTAAAATGCAGCCCCTCTCTCCCAGAACTTCCCATGCTGCAGGTACTTTCCCTTTTCTAAACAGGCTGAATTCTCCACATGAACTGTCTACAAGATCTTGGATTCTCCCTGGGGACACAGGGCTGACTCCAGGTTCTGACACAGATCATCTTCGAAGCGAGGCTCTGTCTGTTATCCAACTGTTCCTCCTTTGGATCCACTTCTGGAGTCAGTTTGGTTTGCCTTCACACTTCTGGGATGGTTAGGTCCCCTTCTGGGTTTGGTTTGTCCTCCCCTTTCAGATGATTTGGCCACTTCTGAAATCTGTCCAATTCGTTTCATACTGGTATTATAAGGAAGTAGATGGACATTCCATTTAAACTTTGAAAAATAAATTCATTATTGCTAATAAATACTACAGGGAACATCCCTAAAGTCTTTACTGAGATCACCTATTCCACCTCTCTAAGGAATGCTGAGCATCTTTACAGAATATACCAGATTAAAAAAAAAAAAAATCAACTCTTTCTCTTCCTTCTTTTTTTTTTTTTTAAGGTTGAAATTAGGCCTTAGAGGTTAATATTAAAAAAGAAAAAACAGATATGTAATTTATGATAACAGTACTGGGAGGCACACAGCTAAATTCCCAAGAATTTTATTGTGAGTGTATCTTATTATCTTGAAGAAGATTAAAATAAAATGATATAGTGAGGAAAACAAAATTAGAAATTTAGCATGTTTTTTGTCTCTGTGCATACTTGCATAATGTACCCCTGATTCTGTGATATGTGTCTTTTGGGATAAACCTAATACTAATAAATTAACAGAGGAGTAATAATGCCCAGCAGTGTGATTAGCAGTTTAATATGCAATACTAATAAAGTACAGCTGTAAAAATTATATGCAGTGAGCTAAAGGATGAAATAGCAGAAAGTATTGATTCAGAAGTCCTAAAACTATTCAGGCATTTATGTATAAGGCTTGCCACAGACTTCTACGGAATTATTATCAGTAAATCATAAAGCCCAGTAAAGGAAATGGTTGAATTATGAGAAAGTGAATGAGAAATGCATAAAAATAAAAGATAAATATATTCTCCCTGACTCTACAGGTACTGGTTTCACCTAAACCAAATTAAAGTAAGTCAGTTTCTTAATGTTTAAGCATACTTTTTTTCTTATAGGCAAGACAGAATTATTAAAAAATAATGCTTCTGTTGTTTTTAACAGAAGTGCTGGAACCTACTTGGCTAGGTGACCTCACTGAAAATTTTCAAATGAATGTTTTAAATAATGGATATTAAAATAATTAATAATAAATATTTTTTTTTTCACTGTAGAGTGTCATTGCTTGCAGTGAAACAGATACTGCATTCTACCTTCAGTATTGCCTCTTTCCAATGGAAACTGAAGCCTTTTTTTAATCAGCTGTGTGTAAAATCCTTGTGAACAGCTATAGTATGTCAATGGAATCTAGTCAGATATCACCTAAATGTGTCTTTGAATTCACTTCTACGCAAGAAACAACTTCACAAGGACGCATATCCTACTCAGTATTATGGCATACAACTACACAGCACAGTGCTGCATCGTTGGATCAGTGCTTCTATAAAAATATTGTGAGTTTGCCTATTCCAGATTCTTAAATACAGAGTAAGGGCACTTGTTCAGACCCTGTTAATGGTTATCAATATAGAGTTAGCAGGACTAACTGGAAGTGGTGGTGCACCCTTCCCACATTCCCGTGGTCGTTATTCCTCTTCGCAACACAACTCTCCCACTCTTACCCCTACCTAAAGAAGGTTTTCCACTTACTGAAAAATTGGGTGCTCCATTTGTCAGGCTACTTCATCTCAGCTTACTTTTATGAGGATCTCCATCCCATTTACATATGTTATGCATATTCTGAGAGTGCTTACTTGATGGTCTCCAACCATTTCACTCCATTTTCTCAAACACTCAGATCATCTGATGAAATGTGGACAATTTGAGGAGTCACAGCTGGTGAAATAAGGACTACCAGGCAGCAGTTCTTCTCATGCTAGGTTAGACATAACTAACCATGCCTGAAGGCATTTCTCTCCATTTTACTGCAAACACAACATAAAGGAACCCAAAGTTGACTCTGCCTTAAGAAAAGATGAGAGTAGATAAAATCCTGAGGTTCCTTCCAATTCAAATGATGGTGATTTGATAAAATTAGACAAATCTCATCTTCAAGAACTTAGGTTTGGTTTCCTGACCAGACTTAAAAGTAAGGCAGGATGACTGGCTACTGTCTTGAGAAATTTAGGCAGCTTGGGCTTCTAAAAGAAAAAAAGTTTGATTTGTTACTATCCGAGCTGTACCAGGCCCATCTCTGGCACGGCCTAGCTACAGAACGAGGGCTTGGGCTGCTGAGAACAACCAGCGAGAAAGCGCATAAAGGATGAGAAAGTCGCAGATACGGGTGGTGGAGGGACTGGTGAGATGGGATCAGTAGTACCTCAAGGATGGACAAGGGAAAATAACAGAAATAAATGTGTAAACCACCCAAAAAAAATGCCAGGGAGGCCAGGCAGGTGGCTTGGTCCTGTCCAGAACTGGTTGGGGATGGCTGGTGCCAGGTCAGGCCTGGCCATTAGCACCCATAGGATTGACAGTGCTGGGGCAAATAGGGATGTTTGTCAAAGTATAATTTCATTTATTACTAAAGGTAAATTACTGATAACAAGAATTAACTAAGATGATTAATAAAACAAAATAAAATTACCCTTTAAAAGGTTATCAAGACTGTTTTCTTTAGAGGAACTACTGTTTTAAGATTAAGTCATTTTGTAGTGCCAGTATTAGAAAATCCTGCATCAGCATGTCAGACTTGTTCTTCTGGTTTTGCCTAAAGAAGAAGAGTATAATTTAAATTAAAAATATTCCCTTCCTTGTGTTCTTTCCAACAATTCCACCTCAGATATATAAATGCCTTCAAAAATTAACTTCATATACTAAATTTTGTAATGTTTATTCACAAGTAAATTTAATTTGTATTTGTTTATAAATCTGGGGTTATTTTAGAAAGGTATTTTTTTCTTTGTAATTTTCTTTTTCTTGTGTTAATGGCATAAGTCACACTGCAAAATATGCAGCTTTTTTCCAACATCCATCTATTTAGTTGGCCATATTGCTTTAAAGGACATTTATTAAGAATGAGACCAGAGTGCATTTTTGAGTGAACAGCTATCTTTAGTTAAAAATAAAAAGTGAATTGCGTTTGGTTCTCATCTTTTGAGGCAGAATTGTTCAAAGAACAAAGGCATGCAAAATTGATCCTGAAACAATGGTATTAAGCATCATCCAGTTACTAATATATAATGACTGCTTTCTCAGCCACATCTGCTTAAATAAATCTTTTTTCTTTTTAGATTTAATCTATGCAGCCTATCTGAGATTGGAAAAACGACATAAAATTATTTTGTGATTGATACTGCACATAAGCTTTTTTACTTTCTTTTTTTAATTATTTAAGGTTATCACCTCATTTCTGAAAATACTGATTATCCTTTCTTCCTTATCAATCTGTTCTTTTGTCGATACTCTCTTCTCTGTTGCCAGCTCTACTGGGCAAAAAGTACAGATTTATACAATTAGTGTATCTGTCTTCCGCTCCAGCACTTCTACTCCAGGTTTAGACAGCGATTCCAGGTGGATACAGGGCCTTATGAAGACATGCATTATTCATCCTTTCTTTATGTGATAACTTCATTTAAACTCAGATTTAGGCACCTTAATGCATACTAGACTTTTACCAGTGACTAAGAATCTTACCCTACTTATTTAACCAGTGGACTATATAAATACGTAGTTCTGTTGGAAGGCTTGCATTTCACATTTATTTTTGTGAACATTCTTCTATTTTTTTTTATTGTAGTTGCTGTAGATAATCTGTTCTTTTACTAAAAGTTATGCTTCGAATTGTTTCAAATTATTTAAACAAAATTACACTGCACTCTGAGTTTAAATAAATGAAAATTTGTTAATAACAAGCACTTGGCTTTTTTTTTAACAAAACAAGAAAGTGAACTGCTTTGTCAGTGTAGAAAGAGAGCAAGCAGTTAATCCTAACTGAAAGTTGTTGCTGAGAAAGCATTTAATGAATTGCATTTTATTCAAGTGAAACTATTTTTAGCTTGATACAAATGTGTTACTTTAAATGTAAATGTTTAGGTTTTGTTGGGTTTGTTTGGGTTTTTTCCTGTTTGGGTTTTTGTTTGTTTTCTCTAGGGAAAAAAGTCAGAAATCCATAAATGCAATCCATTTACTTGTTCTATGCCCCATGTTTTTGACTTGATAGCTTCTGAAAACATTTTGAAATGAATTTTCATTAACTAATTTTACAAGGGATTTCTTGGTAGAAACGTAAGGTTTTTTACCTAACCAATGGCTTATATGTCTTGTAAAATTTCTCCTGAGAGCGTTATATTACTGTCTGTCACAGATAAATTTAGGGGCAAAATAGCCTAAAAAATAGAAGCACACCACCCAGACATAAAATCTAACATTTTTCTCTTAAAGTTGGGTGGGCATAGCAGGTGGGTAGCAATTTCTGTTCTACAAAACACACGTACATGCATACACACACACACATGCACGCATGCACATGCACACACACAGAGTCTGCACAGAACATGCTCACATCAGCCAAGGCCTCTGGTCCAGGTACAACTGGTACTATGGTCTCCAGGGAAGGGGATGCTCGCTCCAGCCGCTCAAAGCGTGGTCTGGTGCCTGGCCTTTACATGGCTGAGTTCCTCCTCAGACTCCGCCTTCAGCACGGTGCGGGACACTGATGGACGTATTTCCCACCAAGAGGCTATTGTTTTCACTGTTTACCATTTTATGACTTAGATATTCAACATAAATGGACAATGGCCTTGTTGGCCATGTCACCCCAGGCCAGTGTCTCTTACTTTCTTGATATCTAAAGCCAATTAGCAGTCAATAGTCTGAAGTGTATTATCACCTTTTGACTTTCCTGTCCCAATGTGTTAGAAGGAAATAAAGTTAGTAAGAATTTCTCTCTCATTTGTTTCTTTCCCAGGCATACCTAAATCATTAGAGTGCAGCAGGTGAAGTCCAGAGCTTTTGGAAACCCTCGCCCTTAAAAAATTAGCTGGTTTTGTTTGTTTTTTTGTTTGTTAACACATACCAGAATCATTTAATTAGTTGGAACTGGGCAGATGCAGTAAAAATCTCATTTGTCTGAGCACGCTTCTAGGTAAGCTTCACCATATGACAATCTTTAAATATAACCAACCAAACACCCAAAAATGTTGTATAATATTTATGAGCTATTTATCATACCTTTATATAACAGCAGCTGTTTTCAATTTGTTAATATTATCTAGTATAGGTTAATGCAATTTTTTAGTTTTGCTAAATAATATATATCTGTGAGTCTGTAGCTAGCATTTGGCAAAGAATAAAATTCACTTCACCTGAATAGATGATGAAGTACACAACTTACTTGAGCTCTAGTGAAGTACCAGTGTACAGTACTTTAGCTGGAATAAGCAACCAGCAGGAATATGTATTTATACCCAAAGGTAAAAACTACAATCCTCCTTTTTCATTTTTTATATGATTAGGAAGCTCTGTTTTCCATTTAATCTTCAAAGCAGCCTCATAAATGAGGTCATGTTTTGTGCTTCATTTCAGAACACTGTTCCTAAAAAAAAATTAAGTTTAAAAGACTTCTTTTTAATTTAGAAGCAATTTCATGCAGTACTTCTCGTTCCATTGCACTAGGTTCCAACCTTTATGTCACTTATTTTTGTATCCAATATTCCCACGTTAATTTATTTTCATCAGATTCTGCCTTACTTTGCTTTTTTTTTACTTTTCTTTTTTCTTTTATTCTTTCCCATGTGCTAGTGTTGCAAATGAATCAAAGCACAAATGCACCCATGAAGTCAAGGAAGACACAGTGGATCTCTATTCCATGTTTACAAACTAATATCCTAATATTCATACTATGTTTAATTTCTTCCAGTTCTGATGCCTGTTAATTTTAGCAATATTCACAAAAGATTTTGACATGCAAGAAAGTAATGAATATTAAGATTACTGTTGGTTAGTATATGTTAACACTGCAGAAGGCATATATTGTTATCAGGATCCATTGTTTAAGATTACTATTTATTTGAAGTTTTGACATAAGTTTCATACAGATTGATTGTTTCTCAACTATCTGTTGTGCCATTTCATACTTCTTTCTCTTCCTCAACTTACTGTAGTAATATGACTTCAAGGTCATTTCTGCTATAATCCTACATTCTTTTTTTTGTTTGTTTTCCTTTTGGTTTTTTTTTCTGGTTGGTATGCATCATGATTCTTCCAGTTAAGTACCTTCCATTTTGGGTTGGAATATCAAAACCTGAAAGAACTCTTCTGCCAATAGAGAAGCTACAGTAGAAGCTCATAGTAGTACAGCTGCCCCTGAAGGCCTAGTTCCAACTAAAAAAATCCACGGCTAAAACTACTTGTTACTTATTTTTATATTCTCTTGAACTGAAGAATAGTTAGTATAACCAAACTAAAATCCTGGAAGCCTAAATTTTCTAATTTATAGGAATAAATGCACATTTTCCTTTAGCTAGGCAAGTCCTTTAAAGCTGAACTGTTGTCAGTCCATTTCCATTGCTTATCTGACAGAGTATAACTTATTTTAATAACAGAAAACTCTCCTGCCATAAAGGAAAGGTAACGTTCAAATTGCATACAGCTTTTACTGGTAAAAGCCGCCTTAAAACAAATCTATCTTTTTTATTAGGATGCGTAGTTATTACTATAACTTTTAGCCTTGTTCTTCCTATTCTTCCTTTTCTTCTTATCCTTCCTTGGAAAAAAAGACAGTCTGTCAGTTTGGGGCCAGCCTCAACTATTCATGAATTCACCGCCTGGTTTTCTTCCACATAAGAATTAAGTGGTTTGGGGCACGTTGGGGCAAAACCAAAAAAAGACAGTGCTGTCTTTATGCCAGTTCAACACATTACTCAGTCACTAGAGCACTCTTAATTCTCACTGAAATAATTTGTTGAACAGAAGGAATTTTATGACACATTCCCCGCCTTCTGATGGGAGTCACATTCAGCCTTTCCACTTGATGCTGTTCACTTGGCATTCAGTGACCTGAATGCAGAGCAGTATTACACCACGGCAGTGAGTTCACTAAGACAGTAACTTCAGATCTTCTTCATACTCGGCTCAGAACAGAGACCTAAAATCAGTTCCTATAATATTTAAGAGAAAACTGACACCAAACTCTGAATGAATTTCATACAGTGTCTAAATCAACAAAATTCAAAATACAAAATGTTATTTCATGAGGAGTAAAGCATAGGTAGAACATATACAGAGGAGTCCATTGTTGTGTATCTACTGTAGTAACGCTTATCCTTAGGAAAGCATTTGGCACTGTCTCCCATAACATCTTCATAGGCAAGCTGGCAAAATACAGGTTAGATAAGTGCATGGTGAGGTGGACTGAAAAACGGCTGAATGGCCTGCGCCCGGAGGCTTGTGATCAGTGGAAGAGTCCAGGTGGAGGCAAGTCATCAATTTCGTACTCTGTGGTCGGTGCTAGGACCAAGGCTGTGTCACATCTCCATTAATGACCTGTATGCTGGGACAGAGTGCGTGCTCACCAAGTTTTTTGCAGATGATACAAAATGGGGAGGAGGGGCTGATATACTAGAGGGTTGTGCTGTGATCAGGGGGACCTCAGCAGTCTGGAGAACTGGGCTGAGAAGAATCTCCTGAAGTTCAACAAGAGGAAATGCAAAATTCTGCAGCCTGGGAGGTGACCTCAGGCACTGGTACATGCTGGGGGCCGGCTGGGGCACTGAGTGGCCGGAAAGCAGCTCTGCCAAGAAAGAGCTGGGATGCCTGTTGGACGGCGACCTGACCGTGGGCCAGCAGTGCACCTTTGTGGCAAAAAAGGCCAAGAGACCCCTGAGCTACATCAGAAAAAGCATTGCCAGCAGGTCAAGGGAGGTGCTCCTTCCCCTGTACTCAGCACTGGTGAGGCCACAGCTGGAGTGCTGTGTCCAGTACTGGGTGCCCCAGTACAAGAAAGAGATGGATTTACTGGAAAAATCCAGAAGACAGCCACAAAGGTGATTAAGGGTTTGGAGCACCATGGGAAACCTCACCCAGCCTGGACACAGACAGGATTGACAGATTGAGAGCTCTTTCTTAGTTCCATGGGGGGTGGTGCCTGGTCATTCTCAGTTTGTTTGGTTAATTCCAATAAGAAAGAAGACTCTGGCATGCTAACTAGTTAGGCAACAGCCCCCCCCCCCCCCCCCCCCCCCCCCCCGGCCCAGTACCTGAGACCTCATTTCTGCAAGGGACAAGTAGCATTCAGCAGCATGAGACAGAGCAACAACAGGTCTGTGATACCCTTTACTGTGAGAGTAACCAGTCATTGGAACAGATTGCCCAGAGAGGCTGTGGAATCTCCATCCTTGGTGAAATTCAAAAGCCATCTGGACGTGGTCTTGGGCAGCTAAGAAGGAGAGGCTGGCCCAAATGACCTGCAAAGGTCCCTTCCAACCTCAACCATTCTGTGATTCTGTGGTCTTTCATATGAGGAAAGGCTGAGAGAGCTGAGCTGTTCATCCTGGAGAAGAGAATGCTCAGGGGGGATTTTACCAATGTGTAAAAAAGGCTGATGGGAGGAAATGAAGATGTGGAAGCCAGACTATACTCTTGTCCTGGTTTCGTCTGGGATAGAGTTAATTGTCTTCCTAGTAGCTGGTACAGCGCTGTGTTTTGGGTTCAGTACGA
>JAVKLA010000008.1:9715030-9743824 GCA_034782735.1 Sagittarius serpentarius
GAACACAGGGGAAGCTTCTAGCAACTTTTAAAGAAGCCACCCCTGTGGCCCCCCCACTACCAAAACCTTGCCACGTATACCCATTACATACCTATTCCACTCTTAAAACCCCATGCCAAACAGAGGTACTGCATACATATAACTTTTTTATGTATGTTCTCTGGCATACATTTACACAGCTATCCCGATTTACTGATATTTCTACAAAGTGGAGCTACAAGGAAAGCATGTTCTAAAACAAATGTTAAAGGCATACCATGCTGTGTAGAGGAAGCTTTATTGGCTTTGGTTAGTTCTTCAAAGTCAGAAAATGGTTGTTTGGATATACAGTCATGTTTTCTATTGTTCTGAAGGGCATAGAGGTATTATGATTTAGTTTATTCATTGCATCTTTGCCTTTATTTTTGGTTCTTTGAATTGAGAAGATTTTCATCATCTCTTTGCAACTTGGCATTCAAGTCTCAAAGGCTGAAATATGGAACAGTCTTAAAAATACTCCATTTTAGTCTAAAATTGACACTGAGTCAACTGAATGGGTCTCCAGACTCCACTGACTGTGCTGATGAGAGCACCACTGACTGTGAAAGGGAACTCCAGCACCTTGCTCATATCTGAACTTACATTGGGCTGTATAGATCTGGAGATGAATCAGTGTCATCTTTGTTGGTGCTTTAAAAAAGACATTTTTTATGACATGATTATAATAGCATTTTCTGGGACTCTAATGCCATGAATGAATAAGATAATGAAGTTGGCACAGCAGCATTTCCATCTCCTACCTAATTAAATGAAGCATAACGGTCTAGTAATGTTCTGATTTTGGTTGGTTTTGAATCTCTCACTACAGAATAGATTCCTCTATTATTCAGTCTTTTACATGTGTGAGCAATTTCTAGATTAAGTAGCTAGACATCTATCTTTCACCTCTTTCTTTCCCTTCTTTGCCTCATAAATATGCCTTATCTTTTCTAGGTAATAAAATATTACTTACACAAACTTGGTAGTGTGCCCAGATTTTCTGCAGATCCCACATGTTTGCTTGTGTATGTATATTTATGCATATATAATAAAGTGCCCGTTAATAACTGATCTAATTTTCTAACAAATATCCTGTGTTTCTAATTAGTCTTTAAGGCTATACAAAATCTGAAGCTTTGTTCTCTTCTTTCTTCCTTCAGCATAAAGACAAGGATTACAATGCAGTGGGACCGAACTTCGTGTTTTCTCTTTCCAGTGTCTGTTTTCAGTCCTTATCTGTAACAGGAAAGTGAAACGCATCCTATTTCATAACTTATGCTCCTTATAGCTCTGACAGGGAACTACAGAACAGGGAAGTCTTAAAAAAAACCCCTTCATTTTATCCAAAGATCAAAGTGTCTCCAGCTCACCAACTATTCGTAGGTATATATATGCATATCATATGCACATCACTTTAAAAGAAAAAAAAAACCAAGAAAGAAACTAATCACCAAATGTCACTAATCCACCTTTTTCTCCATAAAAAATCTTTCTGGTCTAGGCTTTAAATGAGGTTGTTCAGTATTAAAAGTGAATGGTTAAGATAGGAGAAATGTCAGCTATCTTGTTTGTGATCACTTATTCTTAGGTGCGTATAAGGTATAGATTTTGGAAGGCCAAATGTTTTTGTTCATATTTATTTGTATTACTCAGATCTAAGGTGCAAGAGGGAAAGTAGAAGACTTGTGAATGAAAAAATATTTTTGTGTATCTCCATCATGTCCTACTCAAGAACATTTTTTTGCATTTTTCACTTAAGGTTTAGCATGAAACCTTCTCAGAAATTATGAGCTTAACCTTACCCTCACACCACCATTATGACACACCACGCTCTCTGAGGATGTGATTCAGCTAGACAACACTCAGACTTTAGAGAGCCCAAGCAGAGATAAGAAAAGAGGAAAAAAGAAAAGGAAAGCAAAATCCTTAAATGTCTTCTTGGTTTTCTTGAGGGGCATCTCTATATATACAGTTATGTGGACCCAGATAAATTACAAATGTGTAGATTATTTTACACAGAGTTTTTATCCTCCTGATTCGAGAGCAAAAATATTCCGAATTTTTTTTTTCCTCAGAATAGAAAGTATTTCTGAATGAAGCAAAAATATTTAATGAGCAGAAAGAAAATTATTGTGTGAGTTGTGGCAACAGAAACACAGCACAATATAAATACTAATAAGCCACTTCACACAGAGAAAGCTATTACAGCAAATGGAAAGCATTTTAGACTTGTTAGCAACACAAAGCTTTCTTTAAGTAAGTGCTCTTCAGCTTTAATAGTTCCATTTGGTCTCAAAAAGAGGAAAAGAAGAACTTGGTTTGTTTTTCAAGAATAAGCAAAAGATTAAATCCACAATAATGACATTTTCCAGAAAAGCAAATCAATTATAAAATATAAAAATGCAATATTTGTTTTAAATGTGGCTTGAGTTTATCTCAAACATCATTGTAAAATCAAACTCCAAAACATAGATGCCTCAATTTTTATCCATATAAGTCAGTCACATCAATTTCATAAAGACCAAACTTTGTATGTTCTGTTAAGTGAAAGAAACAAAGTGGAAAAATTTCAAATAAGTGGACGAAACAAAACCTTTTTTGGCATCCATGCCTTATTGTAATAGTAAGTGTTAGAAAAGAAATAAAAGAATAAGAGCTAGGAAAACAGAGTAGTGACCACATTTCGTTACTTTTTCTTGATTTTTTTTTTCTGTCAAGATAATCTCCTCTGGTTCATTTCTCCTGTAGATGAAATAATTTGCCATATACTATTACTATAATGAAAAGGTCTTTTAAATTATTATAGTTGTTGTTATTGTTCTCTTACTATTACTGAAATTTTGCTCTGTTTCTGTTTAACCAAAATTAAATATGTCTCTTGTTACCACATGGGCATTTTTTGAATTATGATCACTGAAAGATAAACTGAAGGTTTTAGTAGGTATTTCAACGATAATTTTCTTCTGAGTTTTGCTAGGAAACATTTTTTGGAACACAAAAAATCTGCAAGACACATAACTGAGTGTTCATACACAAATGAATTATAAATCTGTTGTAGATCAATATTACCTTTTAAGAAGAATAACTTCTTGGAAGTGTTAATTTTAAATGTGGTTGTGCTGGGGGTTTAATTTATTGTTATTTTAAGAATGAAATAGATAATAAGTAAGAAAAAGTCCATCACAAAGTATGAAATTAATTTAAGATGAATTTTGGTATTGGCAATACAAAAAGAGTTGATTACCTGTCACTCATCAGAACTATGATACTTTATTTTTACCCTGATATGTCCAAATTAGGAGTGCACACGCTTTCGTTCTTTCTGTAATTGTTTTCAGATTGATAAACATCTGGTTCAGCTGACCCAAGATACACGTGGAAAGGACCCTGAAATGTGCTTTGCCATGCTTCCACTATCGAGGGAGCCTAGCGAGACAGTGGCATTAACCTAGCCATGCCCGTCAAGAGGGCTGACTGTTGACGGGACAAAACTGGGTTTGAATGGCTACTTTTGGGTATATCTTTTCTGTATTCTGTGAGATGTGGATCTGACTTTACCTCCACTTCACGTGCCAGTTTATCATCCAGGATCACACAAGCATTTCAGCCAGAGCGCAGCCTGCTGCTCTGTGGCTCTGCCCTGTGCCACAGGAGTTAGACCCACAGGGATGGAACCACAAGCCAACTCACTTGACCTAAGTCAGGAACAGACACTACGGGCAGTGCTTGATGACAAAGTTCACCCATGCTGTGAAGAGGCTAACTAGAGCCCTTGAACCCATCTGTCCTGCAGTACTTCTGTAAACCTGACAGAAGTATGGGTTTCCGTAAAAATGTCAGCAGCAGGTGAATTTGGGTTCAGTTACAGAAAAAGTATAGCACATACTTGCCTGAAAAAGGCAAATGGGGGAGAGACTTGAAGAAGCTATTAAACATAATTTTCCTGCTCATTTTTTGCATAATGTGAGTAGCACAAAAAAAGTAGTTTTCATTTGAAAATAAGGTAAGTCTAGACCATCAACAAAAGAATGATTTTCTTGCTGCTTAACAAGCATATTTTTTAGAATGCTGTCTCCCTCCACTACCATTAGATGAAGACTCCATAAGTAAACTCCTTAACAATGAATCCAAACTGTGAAAAATGACACTCTAGTAATATTAATTATACTACTTTAAGTTTACAAATCTATACATATAACTTCATGTGTTTAAATCTCTACTGCAAATTAAGCTTTCTTACTGATGGAAGAGGTTGGAAATAAAACTTTTCCTTTGATTTAAGCATTAGGTTAAGGTATCTGCACATTTCTTTTATTCCAGATTTATTCACGGCTGAGTAGCTTAAATATGCTAATGAAAGCTGATGCTGAAATCCTTCTCTAAGTTAGGTTTGTGGAAAAAGAACAATCCAATTATCATGCACAAGCAAAAAGACAATGCCCACATTCTTACAAAATCCTTCATAAAAATAAATTATATTTTACAGAATGTTTGAAACATTTCTTATTCATTTATTTAACTATATATATTAGTATAACTTTGATCTGGTTTTAAATTGGTCATTATAATAATCTGTAATTTATATAATTTTGCCCTGGAGTATGTAAAAATCAGTATTCATAAGGGATTCAAAGTATATCTAGTCGTCTTGAAAATAGCATTTTTATTTAAAAATATATTATTATTTAGATAGTAAATCCAAAGTACCAGCTTCCTGTCTCATGCAGGTCAATACATGTATTCACTTCAGAAAAAATTGCTCCGAAGTAAACCAATGAAGATTTAGCCAAAATAGTAAAAAATTAAATATTTTTAAATAATTAACACAAGTATTAACTATAAGTCCCCCAATTTTTGCTGCTTTTGACTATGCTTTTTTTCATTTGTCCCTGTCAAATTAGAGCAATTTTCTATTTTTATATTATGATACCTAGATATGTGAACAACGTGGCCAATATCAAATCTACTAGGACTCCTTCAGTATATGATACATTTTAAGTGTAGTATTAGACTCATTAGTTTCTATGGAAACAGTTACTGGTTTATAAAAGATGAAAGACTACGTATTTACAGAAACACCAGAAACAAACATGGAATAGTGTAAACTTGACAGATTCAGAAAAGATACTTTCGTCAGAAAGATGTTGGAACATCCTTTTACCTCAGAAACAATGTACCTCACAGTCACAGCAGGTGAGCTGATAGGCAAAGAAGACCGAAAGAATAATGGAAGATATGGAACAATTCAACTTAGACATTTGTAGTAATGAATGTAAGGCCAACATTTCACAAAACTGAAGTGGCTGTTCGATTCCTTGTTAAACTGCAGAAAGTCGATTCTCATCTTAATTCATAAGATGTTATGCTGACAATGGCAGTTCAGTACCCAATAATTATAATTCTGGCAGTCAGAATAGGATTCGTGAAAGTGAAATTTCTTGCCTAAAGATGTTCTTTTGTTCATTCATTTGCTCATTTGCCACCTCTTTCTCCCTTTAGAAATGTTCTGTGCTTTTATATAGTTTAATGATTAGAGCACTTAGAAAGTGGAGAGCAAGGTTCCAGGAAATGGTTTTCAGGAAAATCCCCTGAGAAAGCAGGAGCTGTTGGTCTGAGCCATCAAACTGAGAAGCAGTTAGAAATCAGGAGTTATGCTCCTTGAGCAGATCTTTTAAACATTAAGCTGTTATTCAAAAAGTGGATACTACCTTTCACTCCACCACATCTTAGGGAAAATTTCTATACCTGCGGGGAACTTCCTGCTCAGTTGTTTATTTGAAATTCAGTGATGTTATTGTGGCTGGATGTGCATACTGCAGTGAGTCTCCCAGGGAATGTAGCTGAGCCCAGTATCTTTCTGTTTAAACTAACCTGAGATTTACAGTCAAGATTTTTCCATATCTCCTGAGATGGTAGTGCTTTTCAACTTATGTTGCAGCAGCTCCATGGGCAAAGTACATTTCTGCCAAAAAATTACAGTATTTACAGACACAAAGGCTCGTAAGAGACTAGACAGTTTTGATCTTTTTTAATTTCTCAGAGGTGCTCATTCAAAACTTTATTTCCACTGAAAATGAAAAAGAATGCTTATGTACATAAAATTGAATTTGTTCCTATGGTCAGAGGTGTTTTGAGAAAACCATTCATGCAACACAGAGAGTAATCAATTATCAAACCTAAAATCTATTCAAAATTAATGTAGTCAAATGTTGTAATTATTTTCTGGTTTAGTTCTTTTATTGTAGCAATATAGTTATGCTTCTTACTTATATTCAATAATTATTATTTTTATTGTTCAAATGCAAATCCTTGTCTTGCTATATTTTGAAATTTCTGCCCTAACTCCCATTGTATTATAAATAATTTTCTAAAACTTTTTTCTTTTTCTGAGTTTTTCTTTTTTTTAATCTTGAACTGAACTGAGAGATATATATTTTTCTTAAAATGTATTTTTTTTTCTGTTGTTTGAAGCTGTATCTTTTCTGTATCTCAGTTCAGTTATCTTGATGTAATATGTATAAATAAATAACAATGCTGGGCCAGCATCCAGAAATATATATTGAGAAAAACAAGCTATCAGTTCTTCTTGACCACATCTCATTATTTTCTAACTTGTCATGGGAGCTGCCACGGTATTCACTGTAGTTTTCCCCACTGGTTTTATGTTATATAGTTTTATTTTCAGATGAGACTATGAAATCTTCAGGCAGTCATTTCTCATGTAGATCTCTTATACCAGTCAAAAAATGGTACAATACTTTCACAATTTATATGGGTATTAGAAGATATGATTAATTCAAATTAAATTTTCAAAGATAGAGGCCTAAAATTATATTAAAGGACAATTTTGAAATCTAAATATACGGGCTGCCATTAAAGCAGATACACACAGAGCTACTGATTCCTATTTGTATGAATCTGGATCCAATATCTGTGATTCCATTCCCACTTTAACCTTGCAGAAATACAGATACAGGGAAGTTCCTCTTAACCGGCTACCTCCCTTCTGCTACTGAGAGCTTTTGTGCAGCTGCTTCAGGTGCTAGATCTGCAAGTACATGGCATCTGAGAACTGACTTTTTAATTTAATTTTATTGCATTTGTTATTGGGTTAATTTTTTAAACAAATTCTCTAGCTACAGGAGAAATGCTATAGCCAGAAAAATGAAGGTAAAAGAAGGGAGGACTGAAGAGCAGTTTTGAGTTATGCCATATTAAGGAGAGCAGGGAACTGCGGCATAATTCTAATACACATATTCTTAATGAAAAATCTTGGTCTCATTAGCCTTAAAAACTAGGAAGTAATTATTTGTAATTATTGCATGGATCAGTCCCACCTTCATGTTCTAGCAACTAGAACATTCACCAATTAAGTGAAGCATAAACTTTTCTTCATGCTCTAGCTATGTGAATTTTTTCTGCAAGAATAAGATACAACACTTCAAACTAACCGCATGCAGAAGAAATTTATTAGAAACAAATAAGAACAATGGTCATAGACAATAGCTTAAAATAAGCAGAAAAATTGTTCAAAAAGGGGAGCAAGCACAGCTGTAATCTTTTAGCTTTTATTTTTAAAAATGACAAAAAATGATTCAGGCATTTTTCTTCCCTTTACCCTTTTTCTGTTACTCAGATAGGGAATGTTCTACTCATGCATTCAGAGTTTTTATGTCTGGGGTTTCTTTCTCCAACTCACTTTTTAAATTGAAGAATGGGTAGAGAAATCTGACATTTTCATAAGAACAGTGAATTTGTTCTTGTAGTATTGCAGAGATCAAAACTGAAATACAGTAAAGTCAGAATTCCTGAAATGAATAGGGTTACAGCAGCCTCAAGCTCATTAGTCACTAGAAACCGTAATTCCATATGTACTCTTCTCCTACAAACATTAATTCTCCCAGGCAAAAAATTAGGTTGACTCATCCTCAGTCTTCACTGTAATTCAACATGAATAGACTATTTGTCTAATATATCAAAATCTATCAGCCTTCAGGATCCATCCTCTTTTAAAGATGGCCTTCCTTATTTTTCTAAACTATCATGATGCATTTCTTCTCCTTTTTCTGTCTTTAGCTCATAACTCATATTCCCCAGTCATTCCTTCAATATTTCATATTCCCTCTCTGTCTTTACACTTCATACAACGTGTTCTTATACATCAGGATGCTTCTCTTTAAAGGAGTAAAAATTTTATATCTTTTTCATGGAGGAAAGCTTCAGCCTCTGCAGTCTGGAACCGTTTTCATCGATTGCTGATCTCTGGTTCAGAGGACTGCATTCCTATCCCTGGCTGCAGACATGAGACAGAGGCTAAAAAATCTGAATATTTTTTTAAGCACTGGATATTTGCTGAATGTAAGAATGTGTGATTCACCACATCTCACATCAGCTACACATCTATAATACAAATATCTATAGTTGATCTAATAACTGTATATTTATTTTCCATTGTACGGCTCTGTTTTAAATAAATCGTGTGAATACATTTATAAATATATAGAATATATAAAAACATATATAACAAGCATGTACAGCAAGAGGAGTTATTTTTTGTCTAAAGAAAAATCACACAAGTTATTTTAAGCTTGTAGCTCTATTTCTTTAAATTTCTGTTACCTACTGTTTTCTGATACTTAGAGGGTTTCCTTCTTATTATTTGTCATTCATGTTTAAATTATTCATGAACTTGTTGGTCTGAAAATGTTTCTGTGCATGGCCATTCAAACCATTTCTTGTTTGTTTCCTTGTTTGTCTGAAGTCCTATAGTAGTAGTCAAGTAAATAACCCCTTTATTTCAACACAAATTTTGAAAGTGTAAGTTGACTTTTCATCATCCTGACAAAAATATAATTGCCTAGGAATAACAATCATACATAGCTTTTGTACATGCAAGATCAAAAGAGCATTAAAGTTGAGAAATCAAGCACTGAATAATTAAGAATGCCTATATTAAACTTTCCCAGGTAATTTAAAATGGCTCCACTGCAAAATTATATATTACTTAGTCTTCATTACAGTGCTGCTATGCTACTCTTCTACTGCACTGTCATCACAATATTTTTAGGTATTCTATGTGCACTTTCTTCACAAGAAAACTGATGTAGAACTTTAAGAACAGGAAGTGGTTCTGAGCTCGGAATCCCATCTTCACAGTGTCAGCTACCTACACACTAATCTGTTTTAAACACGAGATAAAGAATTCCCTCACTAAATACCCTTGTATAAATGTCCTCCTTAGACAATCACCCAATGTGCCCAACACTCCTAGCTCTTAGGCTGTAAAACAAGGTCAATATTGCTTTTACTATTTTGAAAGAACATAGTAATCTAGTGATGAGATTCATTTTGGAATAGGACACTTACAGTTAGGTGCCTAAAGTATTTACATGTAAATTAAGTGTACAAGTTTTTATTATAGCCACAGTAGATTTAGTAAACACAGCTGTTGGATCAGAAAAATCATTTCAGCTGAAAGTTTAAGGCTTGACTCTGTTGCTCCTATATAGGAGCCCCCCTTGGGGACCTTACCTGACAGTCAGCTGATGTTTCAGGAGCATGACAGTTTTCTATAGCACCTTTGTCAAATCTTCCAGATCACCAAAGATTTCTCAGATACTCCAGGGCAGCTCAAAATGGCAATACCTATTCCGGCAGCTAAATCCTTCCCCTAATAGCTGATAAGCTGATCAGTCTGTAAACATTTTTGACTGTAATGATCCTCAGCCCAGCTTCAGAGTGGCCTTTAAAATTTTCAGTCCTGATTTCAGAAGAGTGGTTATGACAGGGACGCCCAAGATAATTTTGTGTTTCCTGTGTATTGACTAAACTATCTTACTTTATGTAATAGATTGGCCATAGTGAATCCCAGAACATCAGCAATCTCAAATCATGTGTTTACTATAAGGAGACTATTCTATTTCACAGAAAGGGGTGTCTAATTTAGGCAATTTGTGCCAATATTTTAGATACCTATTGAAGCATTCCTGCTAAATTAGCTGGTTTGTACAGTTGATGGAATAGCTATAAATGCCGTTGACTTGGCGGGGGCGGGGGGGGTGTCTTCTGCTTAAGTACCAATTTATGTATATGGAATTTCCTATTGAGTTCATTAAATGTAATATATATAATTAGACATATGTATATATATATTCTTCTCTGAATATGTAGAAACCTAGGTATTTTCTTTAGAAGGAATAATTTACAAAGCGCTCAGAGTTAGGGATCATTAAGGACCTTCATTTTACTTGGACCTCACTCTGATGCTTCACAAAGCTTAAGTTCTACCTAATCCACACCCTTCTTTTATTAATGTCAGAATATCTTCATGCCTAGAGATGCAGTCTTGAGGACATGAAGACTTAAATTTCAAGTTTGAAGCATTCAGACTAGATTTTTAAAACACAGCTGGTACATGCATTTTTAGTATATTAAGAACCACATTATGGAAAAAATAAAAGCTCTAAAATGAGAAAACATGTTTTCCACAAAGCTGCACAAAATGTTTGAATTCTTCCCCAGCACTAGTGCTATGATGTTATTATAATATCAAGCACCTTCACAACTAGCATAAAAATAAAATTATTTTTTTACACTCTATTTAGATGAGGCAATCTTAGTGTGAAAGATTTTGTAGCTGGTTCAAAACAGGGACATTTGGTGCAAATTTAATAAAAATGTTTTATAAAATGTAATAGAAAAAATACATTTTCCTTATACAATAATTCTTTTGAATTAAAAGAGAGTTTATATCCTTACATCTGTATGGAAAAATAAATTTTCTATTAAATTATGTAGGTTTAAAGAATGCATCAGTTCTATTTATTATACATAATCTATGTATTTCTGCAGAAATTTCTGCTATGTTATGAACAGGAAACATCTTTTTATAAGATTTGACCAAAAAGAGTCAAATTGGGCATTTCCCATCATTAGCCTATCACACAGAAGAGAATGACATACAGCTGAATAAAATAGAAAAACACACTCAAAGCGTTCACTTAGGTAAAAGTTAGGACAGAATGATATACTGCTAGCACTGTCACCTCCAGATAATAATGGAAATAACAGTTTTCACGAGCAGTTGTCATAAGCAGATGGGTGTAAGAAAAATGGGTCTGTCAGTTCTCACTACACAAATAAAACAACACTGCCAGCAGATTATCTGCTACTGTGACATCAAATCTATTAATCTCATGCTACAAACCCCACAATTTTTAGTGATCTACTTTTTTACTGTTAATATTTTCATAAGAAATCGACTTCAAGCTCACTCCTAAGCAACCTGTGTAACGACAGAACATACTGGGATCCACAAATTACAGAGCCATTGCCTCACACGCATGCAGCTGCCTACATGCAACTAACTCCATATGAAGAGCTGAATATGTCACGACTGTAATGCCTGATCATAATAATGCATGATAGCTATAAGTATTTTAAAATAACTATTTAGATGATTTATATAAATTATAAATATTTATATACTATATCTTGTGCATGTAAATGTAGTTAAACAAACTATACAGTATAGCAAACAAATATGTATTATATAAATTCAATTATATAAACACCCCTAAAAAATCCATGATAAGTTTTAGCAATTTCAGACTTATGTGCCACCCCCACATCTCATAGTAAGTCCATGTGGCATGGCAGCTAAGCCTTGCTGACAGCAGTGTTAGCGTATGAACTTGACCTAACCCTATTGGATAAGGGAGTAACCTAGTTGTAAGAATGGAGGAGTATCTTGACCTTAAAGAACCTGTAAATCACTGCGAAGTTGCAGACTCACAAGAACCCCCCAGATGGGCAGATTATGAGCATGAGTGACAGCGACAGCCAGCTGTTAGGTTCTGGGTGATGCAGAAGAGGCCCGTCAGGAACTGGGTATTCTCTGCGTCCTTGCCATGATGGTGCCCGGTGTGACTCCAGGTCAGCCGTCAGGAGCAGGAGAGCAGGATCCAAAAGATTCCAGAGGCACCCAAGAGACACGCCAGGGACCCTGGGCCTGCCCCAAGGACTGTGCACCCCACAGTTGGAACTACCTCACTAACACCCTCAATTTTATTTCCGAACCCTGCCACCTCCCCTGTAGGACAAGGGGACTGTGTAATTTTAAAAATTACATATCTCTGTGATTAAAGTGTTTTGGTGCCCAGGTCTGTTTAGTCTCCACACTGTCAGTTTCATCTTAAACCACAATGGTCCTATAGCCCTTGAGGCAGTAATGCCCTTTAGTTTGTGTGGCCTCTGAAAGCATTTGTTTAGTTGAGTCAACTTGACAGGTTTCACATCAAGGACAATGATCTAATCCTTCTTCTTTAATCATCTGAGGGAGCAGCTAATTCAAAGCGCTGGGTTTGCACTGATTGGGTTACTCGGGTTTCTCAGCTGTCGCTGTTCCCTTGATCCTCCCTGGTCTTTGTGTTTATTCTGATTAGCCTTAATCAGATGACTTAACAAAAACACATCCCTCATAGGAAAAAGGAGTGCAGACATTCTTCGACTTTAAAGGCTCTAAGTGTATTATTAGTTACTACAGTACAGCGACTGCTACTCAGGATCCCGTCAGAATCACCGAAGTTTTCTTTATCAGCTTTTAAAAATAGATCTCGGTAAACATTCAGCTCTGCCTTTCACAAAAGCCATGCCTTATGTGCTCAGATCAGTGGATGGCTCCTCTCCCCTCCCACATATGGGTAAATGTATTTCTCCCTGCTTTCTTTGCAGAAGGTTCCAAATCATAATGAACTCAAACCAATCCCACAGTTACAGATTTTAATAATCACATCTAACGGATAGTCCTACACTCAAGCAGGATTTCCTTGTATAGAGGTACAGTGGTTTCCAACATCTTCCTTCTTTCACACAAGCACACAGACTTTTTCTTGTGATTCATTTGGATTACTTGTACATAATTCCTGCTACAAGTCTTCCTTGGTAAAATTTATTGTCACAGAACGTGCTAATCTTGGTTCACTGTGCTAACTTGTAGTATGAAATGCATTTTATGAATAGTAATTGTTTCTTGTCTGCTGTGAATTCCACCTTGTGATTGAAGGTATGGCAAACACAGATCATTTTACGTAGATGCATCTCCACAGTCTCTCAGGATGAGGTATGGCTGTAGCATGAAGTAAATGATCACGGGTGTCACTTCATCGTAACTTGGCTTCCTATAGGGAATGTTTGGTTTTGTGACTAAAAGCTAATCCAGTTAAACACAGAGATCCAGCTAGGATCAGACGAACAATGACAGACCATGAACCCTAGGCACTGAATCAGCTGCTCCTAAAACCATCAAAGGACAATGATTAGACCATTATCCCTGGTGTGAAGCTCACCAAATGGTCAAGGAAAGAAAGTCTCTCTTTGAAATGCCATGCAAAGTAAATGGGATTACTGCCTAAAGGGCTATAGGATTTATTATGAAATGCAGTGAGGAAATGAATTTTGGTACTGTACAAAATGTAAAATGGAAAGTCTCTTTGGTCAAAGGCAGGGAAAAGGATTGATTAAGGTGGAACAGGGAAGAACAACCATAGGAAAAAAAAAAAGTGTTGATAGGAATGGGTTGACTGTAAGCAAGGTCTGATCAATACACCTGTTTGACAGAGCCCTATGTTTGATTGACACAATCTGTCCTGTCTTCTCACTGAATCAGATTTCAAACTTTTTCTGTATGGCTGAGCTCCCTGCTCTGACTGTGCGTGTACAACAGCTAGCAAACTTCAAGTTGGACTATTCAGGGAGTAGGATATGAACGACAATTACTAACATCTGGAGAGAGAGAGACCCCCTGACAAAGGGTTCAGCTGCCCTGGAGGAAACCAGGGACTGGGGAAACCGGAGGAAACCACAGTCTGGAGACCAGCTACGGGATAAACGCAAACTTGTATGTGTCACCACGAGCAAACTTGACATGGAGGGACATACTGACTGCATAAGGGGCCTATGGTCTGGGCATAGTTATTGGACAGACTTGAAGTTTCTCCTAGTGTCTGAGAGATCTATGAATGTGGGTGTACGTGAGAATCAAGAAAGTGAGGGTGATAATCCTGGTCAGCTTAAAAGTAAGCCCAACTTTGGCCCCCATTGTTCATGTTCATGTGAGTGCTATCTGTGTTTATGGGGGTGCTGGTAAGGGTGTTGTTCTCTGTGTTATTTGTGGGACCTGCCATGACTGCTGTGCCTGCATGCATGCATGTATATGTGTGTGTGTTTATCAGGAATACATCCTCAGCCTCACCACCAACTGCACCTGGGAGTACAGAAACATATGCATCCATTGTGCTGTGATGGAGTCACCTGCTGTGCTTTAAAGTCCACCCAATTAGACTCTATTTTCTACTGTGGTGCGCTGGGAAGGAGAAATCCTCATGAGTCCTGAAGTCCTCCAGATTCAGCTACCCTTAATAAAATTTATTTCTTGTCTGCTGTGAATTCCAGTTCTTGATTCAAGGAACCACAGAGGCAGAGATCATTTGACATGGAGGAATCTCCACAGTGTCTCAGGGTGAGGTGATCACATAACATGAAGCAAAAGCTGGCGTCACTTCACTGTAGGCTTGGCTTCGTACCCTGTCCTGTTGTGTTACCATCTGCCCAGTACAGTTAAGGGTTACAGATGCCAAAGATCATTCTAGCCAAAGCTGAAAGGACTTTTCTAGCCTAAATAAAGATTCTGTTAGTTTTGCTTTTGTGAAAGATTCTTATTCAATAAAGGAGAAACAGTTACAGGAAAAGCTTGAGGCAAGAAACTATGAAAATGGATTGTGGAAAAAAAATCAGGATTGTTGAAATGTCCTTTCTTCTTGTTTCTGAATCTTTTTAGTAAACCACTCATTATATGTGATTTAGACCAATTATTTTAAAACATGGCTAAAAAGTAAGGAATAGTTTTGTGCCTGAGTATTGAAACAGCTTGATCAATATAACCTTGTTATAAATATTTGATTTCAGTTACACATCAGAACTCTAGTAGCTGACTGTGTACCTAATAATTGTACTCTTCTATAATGTGATGAGATAATAATGGCAAATGCCATTTTCTTTCTTCATTTTTTTCTCCATTCTGATTTCTTAAGCTCACTGAGGTTAACAGATTGCTCATAAGTTTTTATGTCTTGACCTCATGCCTGTTCAACTGAACAACATCACAGGTAGATGTGAAACCCCTAAATCGTATCAATTGGACTGATACCTCACATACAAAGAACTTTAGGTTCTGAACCACATTCTGCATTCAACTACAGTAAAAGAAGGTGGGACCAATTTTTCCAGTGTTAGCCACCTAAAAGCGAATCAGCTAGCCAGAACTAATTGCTCATTCTGCTTTTACAGCAGTAGGACAGAAACAGCCAGCTCTGAAAGTCAGCTTGTTCCCTTAGCTTAATCAGTTGATTCACCACTGCAGGCACCTGTATCAATTTCTCTGTCAAGATGGGAAGCCTAGCTGATCAGCTCAGAATAGCCACTTAACTCTTAGATGGTTATGGTCAGGTAAAATCAATCCTACCATTAATAAACGTCAGATTTTGCTGTATCATTATGAAATGGTAAATCTGAACAAATAATTAGTAGCATAATTTCCATATGCAAAAAAGATCTGGGCTTCACTAATTTTCTTATATATTCTTATTTGCTAAGGATCAAACCCTTGGTGTATTGAAGTTAATGAGAAAGACCCAGATTCTTTCCTGGAACTAGGAGTACAATTCCCAAGTATCTTGAGCAATCGCTTAATTTTCTGTATTATCTTCAGATTACTTATTCTACATATTGAATTTATATTAATACGTGTGTCCAACTATATTTTCAGTTTGATGAGGTCCAATATCATACTGCATGATTAGCTACTGAGGTAAATTGCACTCAGCTCCAGGTTTTTCCTATAACTCATATTTTTAAACTACGCTACTGCTATTAGCTGACCTACATACCTGGTTTCCTTCCTTTAGAAACTAGAAGACCAGATAGTGGGATTTTTTTACCACAGTCTGAAATCAGGAGACAGTTGCTATACGTGCCCAAATCCAGGAAACACTACTGGGTTCGGTGGTAAAGCTTGTGCCTTGATACTGTTACCTGGGATGATAAAATTACTGCCTGTATGGTTTTTTTCTTTTCATTGTAGGAATTTGCACAACATAATGTAGCTCAAAATCAGGCTCTGTTTCAACAAGTTCAAGGCGTGAAATGAATGTTTCACACAGCTCTGCTCCTTAGCTCTGGTGTAAAAGACTGGGAAACAGTGTTATTTGCAGTGAGAAGAAGCTGCAAAATCAAAGTTTTATTTGTATGAAAGCTGTTTCTGTAGAGAAATATCCTCACGTAACGGACCCCTCTTTTCAGAAAAGCCTGATTGTTGTAATATTCTAGGACTTCTGGATTTCATTTCTTTTTTGTACCACCTACAGTGAATGCAGAGACATATTAAAAAAGCAGAGCATTATGGAAGGGGCATTAAGAGTCAGCAAGAAAAACTGGATCACTGAGTGAATCACAAAATCCTTGAGAGATTTTTTTGTTGAAGATGGTGATATTTATATTTTAACACAACTTTTGCTATCACCTACTTGATTGATGGCAATTGAAAAGAAGCCAACCTTTTCCCCGAAAGAGCTGTATATGGAAAACTGTATATGGAAAAGTACAATTATATCTGAGTCACAAAATTAAATGCATCATCTTAGGACTCTTCAGGTGCAACTAAAGCTCAATAGCGAGCTCGTCTCTAAAGGACAAGAGTGTTTTGAGACAAAGGAAAAAGTATTGGTCATGATAAAATGTATGTTTACTTGACTAAAAGAGTAACGAAAAGCAGAGCGTTTCACCTTCGTAACGAAAAGCAGAGCGTTTCACCTTCGTAACCAACTTATGCTTCAAATAAACTAAAGTAAGACATCTACAATTTCATAATATGCATTTAGATATTTCTCAGGAACACTAATTAAGCTGGTTGGAAGCAGCTGGTTGGAACTGCCACACTCACATGACTGCCACTCACACAGGGAGCTCTGTCAGCCAGCCAGGGACAATGGCCTGACGGAGCCCAGGGGTGGGGAGGAAAGCCCTTTGTGTCAAGGGGAAGGGGAGAAGAGCATCTCCAGAGCCCCAAGAAGAGCCGCAAGGAGAGGTGGCCACACCTGCCATGGGGACCCTGCTCTTGCCAGTGGGGACCACAGGGCACCAAGTTGCTGTATCCTCCCCTTCCAACAGGCGCATTCACCCCAGCAAAGTCTGAAACTGACAACCTGTGCCCCTAAAGGACATTGGCAGGGCAACCACAACACCAGAGTGAAAGAGAAAGGTGATGGGAAGGGGGCATTGCAGAACAATTTTAAATGTGTTATTAATGAGGCTTTTCTCTGTTGTTTTGTACATGGCTGTTACTGTCCTTGTAACTGGACCAGTAATAGCTGTTGATTGTGTTTTTGATTAGACTGTGAAAACATTAATTGGACTAACAATAAATCCATGTTCCATAAATATCGTGCATTCCCTTTTGCCTGTAACAATATTTTGAATAAAAAACCTTGTTCCCCCATTACTGGCTGGTGATGGCCTTAGCCTCTGAAGCCAAGGAAATTGTCAGAGCTCTAGAGAGATGGTGACATTGTCCAGGCCTTGGACTAGAGGGAGGGCAAGTGCCTATGCCTGCTGCCGGGGCGAGGGTGGCCTCACCTGTAGGAGGTGAGCGGCGGTCCAACTGAGCACACAAGGAGTAGGAGCTGTGGAAGGATGTGGACCAGCAGTATAGACCCAAGGAGCGAGAGCAGGTGAGTGATGGGGTCTACCCAGAGACGCTGCAGATGCAAGAGCCTGAACCATACAGTGCAGGGAAGGAAGACAGTGAGAGACTAGACTCAGAAGAAAAGTGCATGGAGAGTCCCAAGGTGGGTTATGCTGGAAACTTGTGGTTTCTGGAAACAGAGGAAAGGTTCCTTCTTTGTCTCCAGAACTGCAATTACTAAAGGGATATAGGGCCCTGGCAACAGGTTAGGCAAGACTAGTCAGAGCCATCATCAGACCCACCTGAGCCTTAACCCGGTATGGCACCCTAAGAGGGAGAGGCAGATGACCACTCCAAGTCACAGGGGACAGTCTTACCCATTTGCTGACCTGACCTGGTGTCTTGGGAAGTTTGTTGCTTGCTGGAGACTTTGATCTGAGGTATTGTGAGGAGAGTGCCACGATTTGTACAGCTGTAGACTATTTCTCATACCCCTTATTTCTCATCCACACAGGCACCAGTGATACTGCTGGGGAGACCCTGAATATGTTGCAAGTGACAACAGAGCTCTGTCATTGAGAGTGAAGGACCTGGGTACCCAGATGCTGATCCCCTCAGTCCTAGTGAACATGTCATGATTTATGTCTGTGACTTAGTTGTATGCTGAAATAGTGAAAGATGTATCAGAAAATCCTCAGCCATATTTTTTCATCTAACTGTTTCAGAGAAGACGGTTTTTATCTTTAAACTGTGCATGTAATTGTGCTGTCAGTCAAGAAAGTATTTCCCATTTCTGTATATTCGAACTGGGTCATTGCTTTTTCCTAGTGTGTTTACTTTCATATGCTTCCAAAAAGTCTTCCTATGTTTTATAAGTTTCCTTCTTCTTTCACTGTGACCATACAGAAGTTGTAGAAAATCAGAATTGTTCTGGGGAAAGCAAGAGAAAGAGAGAAAAGTCCATAGGACAGACAGACCTTATAAAGAGTCAGCTCCGGTATAAGATTATTCATATGAATAGATATGAATAGAAGCACTTTGTCAACTTGCTAGACAAATTGCTAGTAAATACGTCATTTATATACTCACACTTTCCACTGAATATTTGGGACAATTGGTTAAGGGATCAGGAGCACAAATAGTGTTCTCTATCCTTTTGGTTGCAGGGAATGATGAGGGAAGAAACAGGAAGACCCAACAGATCAATGCCTGGCTCTGAGGCTGGTGTCACCGGCAGAATTTTGGGGTTTTTGATCATAGGTTGGTCTATGCAACACCAGGCCTGCTGCACACAGGCTACACCTGTCTCAAAGGGGGAAAAGGATCTTTGCACCGGATTTAGCAGGACTCACTGAAAGAGCTTTAAACAAAATTTGAAGGGGGAAAGTGATAAAACAAGGCTCATTAGAAATAAGCCTGGGGCTGGCACACCAACATTTGAGGGATGGTGTGCTAACGAGGTCTTTCAGTCTGCTCCATGATGTGCTGAGTATGCTGGAGCGCACTTGAAATGTCTTTATACTAATGCACACAGAATGAGGAAAAGAAAGAGGAAATAGAAGCTTTGGCCCAGTCCCAAAGCTACAACATAGTTGGCATAAGCAAAACCTGGTGCGATGAGCCCTGTGACCAGGGTGCCGTGACAGACAGTTATAGGCTTTTGAGGAGGTATAGGCAGGGCAGGCAAGGGGGGGAGTGGTGCTGTATGTAAGGGAGAGGTTGGATTGTATGGTGCTTACAGTTGGCGATGACGCAATTGACAGCCTCTGGGTAAGGATGAAGGGGAAAGCAAATAAAGCACATATTGTTCCAATTTTCAAGAAGAGTGAGAAGGTAGATGCTAGTAATTACAGGTCTGTCAGTCTCACTTCAGCGCCTGGGAAAATTATGGAGAAGGTTATTTTGGGAGTTACTGAAAAACACTTGAGAGACAACGCAGTCATTGGTCATAACCAGCACAGGTTCATGAGAGGAAAGCCCTGCTTAACCAACTTAATTTCCTTTTATGACATCACCCATGTAGTTGACCAAGGGAAGCCAGTAGAAGTGTTGGGTTTTTTTTTATTTTAGCAAAGCTTTTGATACTGTCTCTCACAGTATCCTTCTGGACAACATGTCCACCATACAGCTAGACAAATCCATAGTATGTTGGGTGATAAACTGGCTGACAGGTCAGGCTCAAAGAGTTATAGTAAATGGGGTTATATCAGGCTGGTGGCCAGTCACCAGTGGGGTTCCCCAGGGCTCAGTTTTAGGGCCAGTGCTCTTTAATGTTTTTATAAATGATCTGGACATAGGAATCAAATGTACATTAAGTAAGTTTGCTGATGATACTAAACTAGGAGGAGCCGTGGACTCCCTCGAGGGTAGAGAGGCCTTACAGAGAGATCTGGATAGACTAGGGAGCTGGGCAATCACCAACCGTATGAAATTTAACAAGAGCAAGTGCTGGATTCTGCACCTGGGATGGGGTAATCCAAGTTATACATACAAACTGGGGGGTGAAAGGCTGGAGAGCAGCCCTGTGGAAAGAGATCCAGAGGTTTGGGTTGATGGGAAGTTGAATATGAGTCAACAGTGTGCCCTGGCAGCCAAAACGGCCAGCTGTGTCCTAGGGTGCATCAAGCACAGCATAGGTAGCCTGTCAAGGGAGGTGACTGTCCCAGTCCACGCTGCACTGGTGCGGCCCCACTTGAAGTACTGTGTGCAGTTTTGGATGCCTCAATATAAGAAGGACATCAGACTATTAGAGTGTCTCCAGAGGAGGATGACCAAGATGGTGAAAGGCCTCAAGGGCAAGACTTAGAAGGAGTGGCTGAGGTCACTTGGTTTGTTCAGCTTGGAGAAGAGAAGGGGGGACCTCACCGCAGTCTACAGCTTTCTCAAGGTGGGCAGTGGAGGGGGAGGTGCTGATCTCCTCTCTCTGGTGACCAGAGATAGAACATGAGGAAATGGAATGAAGCTGCAACAGGGTAAGTTCAGATTGGATATTAGGAAAAGGTTCTTCAGTGAGAGGCTGGTCGGTCACTGGAACAGGATCCCCAGGGAAGTGGTCACAGCACCAAGCATGTCAGAGTTTAAGGAGCATCTGGATGATGCTCTTAGTCATATGGTTTAGTTTTAGGTAGTCCTGCGAGGAGCAGGGAGTTGGACTTGATGATCCTTATGGGTCCCTTCCAACTTGAGATAGTCTGTGGATCTATGGTTCTATAAATTTCAATGCTTATATAAAAGCTATTAAAAATACCTCCTCTAAATATTTTTGGAGGAAATATTTTGACTTTTTATCATTTCATTCCCTGATTACAAACTTAAAAGTATGAAAAAAGAAAAAAGATACACAGAGAGCTTGTAGAGCTCTATCATATTTTCTTGTCATCTACAAATTTGTAGGGGTAGCACAGAAAAAAGGAGAAGAATGGTCATGGATATGCCATTGCTATCCAATAACCATTTTCCTTCTTGAGGATCACTAGCTGAATTGATGGAGCTGCCATAGATGCTAGGCTGTACAATAGGTCAGCCGTTACTCAATGGCTTGCAAAAAAAGCAATGAAAAGATACCTGGGCTTGTTAATCAACACTGATTTGTGGGCAATGTTTGCTGCAGAGAGGTTGTTTATCAAGCCACATTGTCTTTTTGTTGTTGTTGTTGTTGTTGTTGTTTTTCCTTTTTCCAGTGTAACTAGATCTAACAACCAAACAGCATGTGGACTCCTGCCAGTTTTTAGCTAAGTACATGAAGGACACTGCAAAGAGCCATTTGTTCTTCCTGCAACACTGTTCTGCATGCTGCAATTCCAGAGTTTTCAAACCAAATTCCACTGGAAGCCTTTAGCATATTTCTTACTGTGTGCACACCTCTTCTGAAAAGCAATTAACTGTTTAATTCCTGTGTCTCTAAAAGAATTAATCCTAATGGAATATGAATAATGAGCCCTTTGGAGAGGTCTGGGACATCGCCCCAGCTTGCATCTGTAGAATGGAAG
Source organism: Sagittarius serpentarius (assembly GCA_034782735.1). Classification (NCBI taxonomy): domain Eukaryota; kingdom Metazoa; phylum Chordata; class Aves; order Accipitriformes; family Sagittariidae; genus Sagittarius; species Sagittarius serpentarius. The sequence goes on from JAVKLA010000008.1 coordinate 9,736,775, forward strand.
TGTTGATCTGGGGGTAAATCCGCAAGCATTTACCAAGTGCTCAGGTATCATGGTGACAAACACCATTAAGTCTGAAGCAAAAATGACAGTGGCATCTAATGGAGTAGGGATTTGCAGGAAAATATAAATCTTGCTGACCTAGAAAAGAAAATGGAAAAAATACACAAATAACATTTGTTGAAAGGAAGCATCTTCATGAAAGTTTGTAGAGTGGACAGCTGTTGAAAAAAGAAACGCTAGTAACACATAGTCTGTATTGTGTAGAACTGGCTTGAAAACAATGGTAATATGAACAACAAATACAACAGAAAGCTTCTTAAAAACAAAATTTTCAGAAAAAAAAGAGTAAAAAACCAAGAAAAGAATGGAAAGAAAGAGCAAGAAAGACCATACCAGTTATCTTTGTGTGCTTTCATATATTTATGATGTCATAATTACATAGGAGAGAAAATCTCATAAGCCAATCACATTCTTTTGTTTGTCCCAATTAATTTAATTTGTGAAATGGTAGAATGTTCTTGAGACTATTAGTGTTGGTGTGTAACAAGTTTTTGGAAAACAATTGCAATTGTAAAAAAATTATAGCAGTTTAATATAGCCATAGTATACGTAATGTTACTTTATTTTTGTAATTAACTAAAACTTCAGTTGATTTTAAGATGTTTTACTTTTAAAGTTGTTTATATCAAGCAGAATACAATATATTATGAAATTTATGGACTCTCCATGAACCTCTAATTTAAAGACCTTTTGGAAGAACAAATGTTTGAATTTCAGTGCCCATTTCAAATTTGTTAAAAATGCCTCACTACATATTTTGAAGGAAATGTTTTTACTTTTAAGCAACTTTACTCTTAATACACAGTCATAACCTTGAAAAAAAGAAATTTGTCAAGAATGAAAACAAGCAGAATAGCTTCAAAGCCATAAACCAGTTAAAACTGAGTGCTTCAGGGTGGCCTCAAAACTGGATAGCCCAGGAAGACGCTTACATATGTGGGAGCTTGCAGAAAAAGAAAACAAACAAACAAACAAAAATAAACCCATAGTGCAGAAGAAGCTGTGACGTTAAGGCAGGTGTATATATACTTAGTTAACTTACAGGAGTGCTACACAGCCGCTTTTGATTCTGTTTGTTCTTGCATCTTTAGCTGAGTATAAAGAGACTGGAAAGCAGAACCCCAGGTTACTGTATTCATTTTCTCAAAACAGCTAATACACATTAAAATACAGATTTAAATGCTTGCATGATACATTGGTTATACATTAAAAATATTCCTCAAAAGAACAGTGTCCCTTAAAGAAAACATGTTTTTCTGAGGGGGAAATAGAGTAATTACACAAATACTGTTCAGCACTGGCTTAGCTCTGCTGTCACTGAAATCAGTGGATGTACTCCTGCACTGGTATATCTTCATTAGCACAATCAGGAAAAAATGTCTCCTTTATCTCTATAAACATATTGTGCACAGACCATCATTAAATTCTTGCTGTTCCTGCTAATTTCTGAGCAACAAACAAAATGTAACTGCTGAGTTCCAGGGAAGTAAGTACAGTTTTTAACATCAATACTATGGGATACATTCTCAGCATATTTGGATTGATTTTTTTTTTTTTTTTTTTTTTTAATCTGGGCATAACATAGTCAGGGTGCCATCTAAACATCTCCCATCACACAAAGTGATTGTTCGAGCTTTTTCAGTCCCTAGGGCTTCAGCATTTAACTGAGAACTTTATTTTTATTCTCTTTCTCTTGCATGTAGTGTAATTTTCATGTCAGTAACTGAATCAGTTTCTCCCCTTTTTTCTCTCTGTTGTACACTGTGTGGCTCGCTCTAGGAGCATTGGCTAAGGTGCCCAGCTTGTAGAGTTCCTAGAACTTGACAACGACTCCTCCCGTCTCTGCTTTTCACTCTTTTTCCTGTGGAGACAGCTCGTACTTCTGCTGGGGCCCTTACATGCTGAGTTACCCTGTGCTGGTCACTCGGAGAGCCACACGCCATTTCAGAGGAGATGATGGACAGATGACAGCGGTTTGTTGGGCCACGGTGCTCCATGCTAAGATAAGTTAATTCATAGCAAATGAAAGTGAAATGTAAAGGGTATGACAGGAACTCACGTCACCATATACTTGTTACTTTTTTGACAACTGAAATCAATGAGTTCAAAAGCAGAAGGCATACAGGGTTTTGATCAAACTAAGATATTCTTGAATTTTTCTGACTATGCAAGTAAGCACTGAAATGGGCACAAATTTCACTTAAACTCTATGATATCGGTCCCTAACTTTCTGAAAGTCATTATCAAGGTAAGTAATGAGCTGTGGACAACTTCATGGCTTGCTCTCCATTTTAACCTAAACTTCTTATTTGCCTTTGGCCAAGAGAAACCTTGCCCTTGTGATGTATGATCTGCAGATCACTGTACTGACAACCCTTTGTATTGTCAGAATGGTATAAAGAAGACTTCATACAAATGAGTAAGGCTGAAACATATTTTTGAGAAATCATATTGCTTTGCCACGATATCAGGTATACAGTAAATATATATATATAAAGCTATCAGTAGTAAAGAGGAATTAATATTGTAATATTCTTATAAGGTGGTTAATTAAAGAAGCAGAGGAAAAGATGGCAGAGGATTTTGTTGACTGTACATAAGCATATGTGATAGCAAGTTTTGCTTCCACATTGACTTTCTTTCTTTCATTCCAAGCTGGCCTTTCAAAAAATGGGGAAATTTTCATTATTGGAAAAAGCTTGGAATAAAAAATGATCTAGAAATAGTTACAAAAACTCACATATTGCAAAATAAAAGCTATGGGTGCTAGAAATTTTGTTTAAGAATATTCCTAATATTTACTGCAATATGTAATCTTTATTTTTTTGTATTCTAATCAGGTACTTATGTTTCTCTTTTCCCCAATGGACTCTATAAAACTTAAAAAACCCCTTGAAGTTGCTAAGAAAACCTAGGGATCATTTGGTCCACCCCGCTGCTCAAAGCAGAATCAACTAGAGCGAGTTGCTCACATCCATGGGTTTTGAAGAGCAACAAGGACAGTCTCTACAGACTTTCTGGGCAATGTGTTCCAGTGTTTGACAACCCCAATGGTGAAAAACAGGTTTTCTTCTGTTAACTAACAAGCTTTTTTACATTATTTTATTCGGACTTTTAAATTCATTTTCCATTTTACTGCAACGAGTCTTTCACTTTGGAGAAGGGGAGGTTTTTTTTTTGCCTTGAACTCTTTGGAAATAAGTTGGAAAAGAGAAGGAAGTTACGCTTTCTCTTCAGCTATCCTTCCCTCCACTTGAGATACCTATCGTATCCAAGTTTCTCTGAGATCTAAGATTGAAAAAATGTTTACAATATTTTCAAGTGAAAGGCTTCACTGTATAGGGGTTTCATGTGTTTGAAGGCTTTCTGGAATCGGGGCCTAAACACAAGAAAATACTTGGGGACCTTTTTTCTTGTCCTTCAGTGAAGTTTACAGTGAGAATCCTAAGTTGAAGTCTTAAGTGACAGAGAACAAATGTCTACTTCTTGAATTAAAGGAATGGCTTCAGTAATAAGCAGTTCTAGTAGATCACCACATTTTTTAGAGATCAGGCACTAGAGGGAAATGCAACACCGAGTCTTTCTTTATGTATTGTACATGTGCTTACATATACAATGAAAGAGCCAGGCATAAAAAAAAAACAAACAAGAAAACAAAAAACAAAACAACAACAAAACCCCCTCAACATTTGAAGTTAACTTCACACTGTTAAACATGCTTCTAAAACACTGATATAAATAACAACAAATCAATATGACCTTATTCCATCAGGCCTTGTAGCACTGCACAAGTAATGGAAAGGCTTTTATTCAACTCGGAGTGCACCTGGATAAATGGGAGGTCACCCAGGATCTGTTCCCGGCTGGTCTGTGGTTTCTATTAGAATAATGTAACTTCTCCAGCTTAGTTGCTGGCTAATGGATCTCTCAACTTTTAGAACGTAACCTTCACAGAATGTATCAACTTGCTAAGTAAATTTTGTTTCATTTGGTATTACCAAATATGAAATAAATGGCTGTAACTTCTTTTGCTGTTCTTGTTGTTTTAAAGCAAGATTTCTTCTGTTGTCCAAGAAGATGAAAGCTATTTTATGTACAGGTTTATTTTGATGACATATGAGTCACTCTGCAAAAATGCTATGCAGTCCTGTGTGTGAGGATGCACTGTAATATTTTAAGTGATGTAATTTAAGTCTTAGAGCTTGTTTTTCTCCTGAGAGAAGGGTTTTTACAGTTGAGGACTTCTCAAATATTTAATCTAGTATTGGAGTCTCTCAGAAAGACACACGAACATTTTTCAATCTTAAAAAATAAGAATAGTAAATAAAATTATTTATGTTGTTGGAATAAAATTTAAAATATTTTATACCCTAAATCTGCCATCCTTATTCTCACTGAATAGAACCTTATTCTCAAAGGAATGCAATTGGTCTCAACTATCCTGTAGTCTGTTATACTGGCTTGGACTGGTTTCATCTAACTTTTAGTACTAAAGTACAATATTTGAGCTAAAAGTGTGGTTGCCATAAACTCACTATAGAGTAAAAGGAAAGAGGTAATTATTATTTATCTGAATTACCCTCTACAACTACCCGTCTCCCATTATAAACCATACTCACAATATAAGCACCTCATTCATGAACATAAAATTAGGTGGAATAAATCCAGATCAAAACAGTTCACTACTTTCTGTGATTATTGTCGCAAATCTTATTGTAGTGTTTATTAGAAAGAAAAAAAAAAAAAGGAGCAGTTCAATAAGCCTTCAGTAAGTAAAATAATTCACCAGTAATGTGAAGGTGAATTTCAACATAAAAAATGGTGGCTGATAATAGCAACTTATTTTCAATGTTTTACCTATAAAAGAAAGCCAAAACTAGCTGCTTTATTTTACACATAAACTTCCAATAGTAAAAATGTTAGGGGAAGAATACAAGCAGAAATTAAAGATCAGTTATTTCTGTAGTTTTAGTTCCCCAGAGAAAGACATTGTATTTATTTTTCATGAAAGTGTGATTTATTACTCTTTTCATGCATTTTAGCAAATATAAGCTAACAACATTTTATATGTTGGTAGGAGTGGAAAAATAGAAAAAAAATCATATTTTTTAGTTCAAAAGACATTGTTAAAGATTATGGCATGTGGGTGCTTTATTATATGCATGTCTGCAGTAAGCAAAAAGGAAAAATGATAAAGGATGGAACATGTTACATGGACATGCTACTATGTATTTTCGTTTGAAAGCATTTAAGAGTAGTTTTGTGATGAGAGTGTTATAAATATCCATATTGTCACAAAAGGAACAAGGTGGTAATGGGAACACAGCATGTGCCTCTTCCTGTTCCTTTTCCAGTAGATTAATTCCCTGCAACAACGTATTGCGGCAGTATCTGTTTTTTCATAAGACCAGAGGGCTGCAACTGAATCAGATCCTTATACAGCTAATTCCTTGTTCCAGGGCCTTACCTGAAATACTGATTTTTAGCTATTGTTTATATGCTTGGGTATTTTCTTTTGCATTTATACTGGATGGATTTTTGCCTCATAATTTTGAAACCACATATGTTCTTCATATAAATAATCAGTGGGCACTATTCATTATTGTCTTCATAATAAATATTTTAAGGAATTGTCTAATAGTCTTATTTTTAGAACTATTAGGTTTTTCAAAAATTACTGCAGTATGAGATCATAATGTATCTAAAAAATGCTCCCTCTGAGTGTTTACAGCAGGTCAAGCTTATACTGAGTTCCATAAGGGAATGAGATCATTGCACAGAGTTTACACTGAAGAAAATGTCCATGGCTACTATGTGTCCATGAAAATTATATTAGTAAATGTCATCAAATCAGCTTGTTCTTTGAATTATGGCAAAATACTCTGATACGAATCAGAAATATGAAGCCTACAAAGGGAATAAAAACCTGATTTTGTAAAATGAATAGGAGTAGCCTAATTAACTATCTTGGACTAACTTAAGGAAATGACGTGGGTGAGTTCAAACAGCAAGCTAGACTGCACAAGTTAATTCTAAGTGATGTTTACTTATTAGAAAAGTTTTTTGAATAAAATAATGTTTTTTGCACTCCTCGGCAAATTTCCCCTCTAGCAGTAGAGAGAAAATAGTATTTATTGGGAATTACTAAAATGTAGTATTAGTTGATACCTGCTATACAGGGAGAAATATGTTGTTCAATAAAAGGTCTATCTTTTCTCATATTCTACTTCTGTAAGAGCTTTGCATATAAGATTCTCCTTATAAGAATGTTGTTTCAAACAGCGTGGCTGTTAATGTGGTTCAAATCCCTTTAATGTTATGAGAACTAAATGCAAGGGTGATAACGGGAACTACCCATTAAATATTTTGCATTTGAAACTGAAAATTCTCAAGAACACAGTGCATTATACCTGTTCTATCTCATTCTGAATAATTATGGAATGTATGAAGTTAGCTGTTGTCCCCAGTCATTACAGGGAGAACAGATTTCATAAAATTGAGTACCATAAAATAATTCCAAACACTGGCTAGAGAAAAGACTGGAGAAAAAGAGATAAAATAAAATTAAACCAGAAACAACTTGTGTGTCATCTGGTACATCTAATTGAAGTATCTTATTTAGTGTCTAATTTACAAAAGATATGGTCCTGGACCCAGAGGACCATCCTATCAACTGAAATTATACTTCTTGCATTGACTGATAAATCAGTCTCTTGACTTGAAAAAAGATAAATGATCCTTAGTGTAAGGCTGTAATGAAAGGATATTCTTAGTACCCTCATGTTGCAGAAATCTGATGGTTAGAGCAGCCAAAGAAGAGCTGGAATATGTAAATCTCAGACCTTTCTTAGCCAAAATGGATTGAGCCTGTGCCTCCCTGTCCTGGTTTCAGCTGGGATAGAGTTAATTGTCTTCCTAGTAGCTGCTCCAGCGCTGTGTTTTCAGTGTGGTATGAGAAGAATGCTGATAACACCCGGATGGTTTTGGCTG
>JAVKLA010000008.1:9770271-9798494 GCA_034782735.1 Sagittarius serpentarius
ATTCTATTCTATTCTATTCTATTCTATTCTATTCTATTCTATTCTATTCTATTCTATTCTATTCTATTCCATTCTATGTTAATTCATCCATTAGGGGAAAGACAAGATAGCTATAGGAAAAACCAGGCAATACTTACACCCTTTCTGGGAAAACTGAAGTACAATGTATTTGTATATACGAATTGCGTTCTTTACGAAAAATGTTAATAGTTCACAGAAATTAAACAAATGTTAATTGAAATTATAACTGTAACTTGTTTTCTTTATCTCTGTTGTAGAATCATAGAATGGCTTGGGTTGGAAGGGACCATCAATGGTCATCTAAACCCATGTTTTCTGTATCTGTTTCACTAACAGTCCATTCCACAAAACAATTGAAGGTTCAGAATTGTTTTTTCTTTGAAAACAACAAAACCTTTCTGATATTTTTTTGTGTATCATACATTCCCCCATAAAAGACAAAACTGGTTACTCACAGTAACTTAACAGGAATAAGACTGTGACAAATAATCCAGACAGTTTCCTTTATTGCTGTTTAACTATGGATTTTTTTGTTGGTCTTATTTCTACTACTATCTGACAAGAGAATCAGAAGTTAATGTCCCAAAATGTATTGTATATTTGACTATAACACACATGAAAGGGCAATAAATGTTTATGCAAATGAAGAATTAAGTCAAGCTAGATATGTCTCAAGGCTCTGCCAGATTCAGGGATGACTGCAACCACCATGAGAGGCAAACAAAGAAAAGGACAATGATTGGAGAGCTGAAAAAAACACATTACAGAATTTGTCAGCCAGGAAAGTACAGTCAGTACAGCTGCTAAGCTTCAGTCTCCATCGCATCAAAGCATTCCACAGGCTCAGTGATCAACACTGAGATGTATTTCTCTGTTCTTCATGTTAATGGAATCAAGATGATAATCATGTATTTTTTAGCTATACTGGTAAGTTAAGTACTATGAGGCAGTAGAATACAACTGCCTATACAGTTAAATTGTTAGTACGGTTCCCAGAATGATTTTAGTCCTGGCCAATTTACTGTCTGCAATAATTCCCAGGTACAGTTCAGCACAGACCAGAAGCAAGCAGCCTGAATGCAGCTATTCTGTCCCAAAAGACAACACATTTAACTGCACAGTTATGGCTAAGCCTTACCATTTGGCATCTGAGTCAGAGGAACGTCCCTAGCACTGTTTAGCTTGTTAGTATCAAAACAAATCAGAATTTCACATACAGAGTGTCTGAGGAGAGTGTCAATAAAATCTACTAATCCAAACAAGCAACGAGTAATGAAAGAAACAAAATACCCTAAGATGTGCTACATAACCCTTTGAAGAGCTGAAATACAGCCCATTTTTAAATTTGTGCTTTCTGCTTCTTCCGTGTTATTAAATTTCAGCAGTGTGGAGTTAAAACATTGTTCAGGTGACAGCCTGATAGTTATGATGTCTCCATTTTTAACCTTCTTATGAAAGTCATATTCATTTAAGGGGAATCAGTCTGTACTACTTTATATTGTGCAGTGCTGTGTTGACTCCTCTTTGGACTGGCAAAACTAGAACGGCTTTCAGTTAAGTTCTTTCTGGCTGTTGTTACAGCTCTACAGTTACAATATGTCTCCAGAGTTAGTAGTCTGCATTTCATTGGAGACAGCATTTCCAAGCACAAAAGAGCAGCTCTTCTTTTTTTTTTTTTTTGCAACTAGCTTTTCTTTTCCCAACAGGTGTTTCGTTACACAGTTTTTTATTCCTGTGTGCAGCAAGCATGACAGGTAGATCAGCTCCTGGGAGCAGAAGGGAGACAATACATTTTAAGGAGTGCTATGGACAGAAACATAGAAGAAGAAGAGTGGAAAAAAGGCTGACACAATCGCCAAGAGTAAGAGTAGTTGTTTATATTTGCATAACTAGGGACAAGGGAGATATAATTAGGACTCAGTAAGGATTTGGCTTTATGCTATTGCAAGAGTTTTTCTTTTTCTGCCTATATGTTATGGCGATTAGTGCCTAAGAAAGATCTAGATACACATTAATGTTTTGACAGTATTTCGCACAGCATGTGATATTCAACATTTTAAACTAAAAATCAGACTTACTTCTACTGTGCAAAATAATCTTGTCATATATTGTATTTTATTTGTCTTCTTACTTCCTGTGCCGTTCTCCCTTCCTTCTCCTCATATTTTTTTTATGGTATATTATATAGTCATAACACTCCAAATCAGAGTTCAAACAATATTTACACTAAATATCTTACTTATTAGAATATAAGTCCATTTTGTGATTTTGTAAGTGAAAAGTTGAATATGATGATAAATACTGCAAATCTTTAAAACACTATTCTATGTTATCCCTCCCATCTTCTGGCAGCTGAGTTTTGTTTCTCTTCAGAACTTTTATGAAAGTGATTAAATATGGCTGTATATTAGTTAGAATGAATCCAATTTGTTCAGAAGGGTAAGTATGTCTTCTCTTCCAGGGTACAAAAGATAAGTCAAGTTTTATTTCTTCAGCTGGAGCCCTAAATGTGTTTCCTGGCTTACAGGTAAAGTAATCAATTAGAATAAACTTTTCTTCTTTTTGAAGTGTCATATTACCTTTCTAATTGCAACCTGATAATGTTCAAAATACCAAAGAAATACTGAAGTAATGTTGTAAAAAATATTTTAAATGCAAACCCATGCTATTTCTGACTTCACAGAGCTTTTATGTTTCATCTATTTCATATTAACATTCTCTTAGCAATTCTTTAAATTTGGGAAAAACTTGAACTGTCTTGACAGCATCCTAAAATACTTACAGAAGCTTATGGTGATACTCGCTGAGTTCAAAACTGGGAACCAGCTATAGTTAATAAATTAAAACACTCAAGTTATAGGACCTCACTGATCATCCATGTCCAAATGATGAACTCATTATGGTTTAGGGGACTAAAATTTTATATATATTCACTTAACTGCGAGGAAGTGATTTCCCCCCCGCCCCGCGCCTTCAATTTTGTTTTCTTCAGAAGCCTGATAGAAAGGTTATGATAGTGCAAACCTACTATATTGTCTCATGAGATGATATTTTAGGGCTATTTGTACATCTAAAAAAACCCCCCCAAAACTCCTGAACAGGGTGACAGTATGCTGTTGGCTACCTTTACCATTCCTCCACAACTCAGAAAATAATATGAAAAGAAAAGTAAAATACAAATCTGCTGAAGATGACAGAACTACAGAAGCCATGGAGAAGCAGGCCTTTGTTGCTCACATTAAGAAATTCACATTGCAATATATGACAGGGTCTTTTTCAGAAAAGATCTGTATTTTTAGTTAACAAAGCTTTACAAGTGTAGTACAGTTCCCTTTCTATCCCACTTGTGGCCCATCTGTTACATGTTCAAGTCAGAATAGTTAAATGGTGAGGAGCAGACAGAGTTGCAAAGGGAAAGCATGATTTTGAAAAGGAATGTATGATCAGTCATGATAAAAACAGCAGAGTTCAAGTATGGAGCAAAGGCCCTGAGACTTGACATGGAGAGGTCATCGTAGGCCTTGATGTTAGCATATCCTTGGTGCGCAATAGAAGTCAAATTGGAGAGGATCTATGATGGATTGAGAGGAAAGGAACTTGAGGCAATTGCTATAACCTATGAGTTCAAGGAGTTCACCGATGAAGGGAAAAAGTTATAAAGAAAAGAAAGGGGGAATGAAGGGTTGACTTTCAGAAACCACTGGGTATTACAGTATGCTTATATTGTTAGGAGAAGAAACAGGAGAAAGGACAGCAGGGCTCAAGAAGTCATTCTGTTGAAGTGGGAAGAAATGGAGTCACAGGCAGGAGCAAGGGCCAGAAGATGGAAGGAGGATGTAAGTAGAGAGGTCACTTTGGATCTTGTAGAACTTTACTAGAAACCACAGAGATAATATAGATAAAAGAGAGAACAAATTCTTTTATATGCCATAACAATAACTGTTCCACCTCCTCATTTGGGCTTCATGCTAGCAAAGATTAAACATCAAAAAGAACGACATTTTGTTTCACATCCAGTGTATAGCCATACTCTACGTAAATCCTATAGGTCAACAAAAATAAGCTAAATCTTGTGGAAAAAAAAGTTTTTTAAGGACTTTCCTTGATTTTATACTAGCCTATAATTCAACAAAGCAAACCTGTCCTTTCTGTAGTATTTCAGTGCATCCATTTATGTTGGGAGAAGGAAGTGGAGAAAAAAGGAAAAACAAAGAAGAAAAAGGCCATAAAATCTCCATCCCAACAGCAGAAAATATTTCATGATGTTACAAATGTTTTGATCCAGCTTTCAGTTATCAAAAGTAGATGACTTTTCAAGCATTCCTATGTTTATATAGAAGCTCATTTCTCCCAGGTAAATTATAGTAAATAATATATTCCACTGATTCCTGCCAGTAGGTAGTACCAATGGGGAAACCTAATGGTTATAGCCAGCCCATATACTAAATCAAGTATAGCGTAAATATTGATTCTGAAGAGTGTTAGCTGTGTAAATAGTCCCAAAGAATTCTAGAGATACAAGTACTGGTTCTGGTTTTCATTCAAAATAGTACAGCTCTTCTCATGCTAAAGAGTGTGATCAAACCCTTAGAGTCTGTGAAGCGCAGGAAAGCGCACAGAATTTAAAGTAGTGTATAGCCTACTGTGACAAAAACCTATATTATGGAAATTTTGTAAGAAATTAAATTTCTTTTTAGCACAGTATGTACATTTATAATGATAATAAATTTTGTGATACCTAACAAAAAGTATTTTTGAAGTCTTTACTGCTTTCTATTCCCCTCTAGAGTGCAGTTTGTTGTGAACTCCAACATTTTTGTAAATTATTTGACAGAAATAAATTCCCCAGTAGATACCGAATTGTTTCATATAAATCCAAAAATTTTGCATTAAACTGAAAATGGGGAGAAATTAAATTCAAATCATACAGAATCATGTTAACTCACACTTTATTAGATGATGGCATAAATATTTGCATCCACAGTGATCAAATGTAGCTTTAGAATGCTTGTGTTATCTATTTGTTTTCTCTAGCCTATGGAGATTTTGCTGCATCAGTTCTGATATATAATGCTTTCAATTTACACAATAAATAAATAACTACTTTTAGTATTCTCTCACTTAAGCAGCAGTGCCACTCCTCATATTAGCTTCCCATTTATTATGCCTATGGAACAGAATGATTAAATGCTGCAGTTTACAATATTGAAGATGACAAATCACTGCACAGAAGAAAATACTGTTTAAATAACACATTGTGTAAAGAATGGTGGTAGTACATAATCAGATGCATGCATAAAAATAAGTGCAACAAATACATTTTCTTTGTTAGTGCTTGTGAAGTTATATATACATTTTCTCAAATTTTAAAGTAAATGTAATTTAATTTCTCCATACCTCTCTTTACAGTTCATCTTGATAGACTTGAGAGCAGTGCTAGAATCCAAACCTAAGGGTACTAGAGCTCTTTTGATGAACTGTATGCCTTGACACTTAAGAAAAGATCAAATTCTTCAAAAAGGCAGAATGCAAATTAATTCATGTCAGATCCTCAGAGAAGTTAGGACGTTTAGAAGTTTTTGATGTCTTATGTCTGTTCTAGTGCCTTGGCCTCTCTGTTTTACCTTTCTTTTAGCCAATAATGTAAAGATATTAATTCTTCTGTTTAAGAAACCTAAAACTGATTTTTCTGAAAGTAAATACGTAACACATCATGTTTTGTTATATCAGAGATTATTATTAATTATCATTATGCATACAGAGATCTCTTAAAATTTTCTCTTGAATGGCTTAATGTGCCTCTTTAAACTTCAGAATGCCTACCTTTGTTTCAGCATATTTTTATTTCAATGCTATGATTGCCCTGGTGGTGTACTTACAATATTTGTTGTCCCCCGATGTTATTCCCCACAGTTCTGATAATTCGGTTGCTCATGGGAGCCATAATGTTAAGCAGATTACTGAAATGATTTGGGAAAAAAAAAAATCAATCCCACAGTGTTTGGAGACAATGCTCACGATTTACTTCCTGTTAAGAAATCTAGGCATTTTATCAAATCTGTTATTTGTATAACCTTAACAAGTTGGCTTTGATAAGTTTACAAGAGAATAGGTAGGGTATACCTTTAAAATTTAGTAAAAGTTTTAATTGATGCATAAGTTTACAAATATCTCTTTCCCCTGAAGTATCTTCTCATGTGTTCTAAAGCAGCCCTTTGTTTTCATTTTAGTGCATATTATGATGGACTTGGAAGAACTCTTTTATTTTTACTGTATTTCCTTCTCAATTCCAAGAATGACAAAGTGTGACACACTGTAAAAATACTTGTTTCACAATTCTTGTGAATTCGATTTTCCAGTTCAGATTCAGAAGCTGATGGCGAGTTAGGCTAGATCCAAAAAAGCAAAAGTTTCTGTCATAACATAACTTTCAGTGCCTACTTTATTGTTCCATGTCACTGCTCATTACACAAACAAAAAATAGACTTCTAACAATGTCATCACCCTAGTCTCATCTATCAAGGCTCATTTGTCATATGTTAATAACCCATATACGTGAGAAAAAAGAGCTACTGCCAGCGTTCAAACTGGTACACTGTACTGGAGCACAATTCCTGACATCCTTGACTGTCATATTAAACAAAATATACTGCAAAATTAATATTCTCCTGTGTGTTGGATGATGGATTGGATTCTTTCTCTTTAAACGTAGTTAGCAGGAAACTATTAGATACTAGTAATGATTATTGTTGACCTCCATCCAAAATGTATGATTTTTTATCAGCAAAATCATGGAGTTATGCTCTCCCCCGACATGGATAACTACGCAGAAACATACATTAATGTAGTGACAGCAATTTAAAAAGTTGTGTATAAAGATTGCTGCTCCTCTCCCCTTTTGTCTAATCAGGTTAAGTAAAAGTGTTGTTTGGCTGTATTGCTTGGGACAGTTCAGGAGGAGAATTCACATTTAATAGTTATTTCACAGGTTCTCATCAGCAAGTCACTTACAAAGGAACAATTTCACAAATGCATTGATTCTTTTAATAGTGTCTTTGGTATTGCTAATCATTAATATAAAAGTAGAACATCTTTTTGCTAAACAGTGTCCGAAAAGCATCCAAATCCATTAGCAGATCTGTCAATTAAAATCAAAAACTTGATAGATATGATTTTGATTAATTTGAAATATAAGTAGGTAACCATTAATTAACAACATGAAATATTATACCTTTAAACACACAGAATGTTTCAGTAGTTTTGGACTGTCATTTGGTTTTCTGCAAAAGGTGTTACATGATTCTTAGTTTCATTTCCATTTGTATGCTACTTAATAAACCTCTGTAACCTTCTAAATGCAATATTTGCAGAAAACTGAAACATTTATAAGAAAATAATGGGGGGATTTTGGAAATGTTGTATTTCAAAAATAGTTAAATACTTTCTTTAATTTCTTTTATAAATGCCAGGACTATCATTCTTTTCACATCCCTAAATTTGTAAGACGAATTACAAAACATTTACTTTATTTTTCTTTCCCAGGGTTTACTTGGCCTATAGTTCAACATTCTCTCTGATCTACATTGAGTTATCGAAAGTGGTGGATCTTTCAGCATCTCCTCAGTTGTGATGTTCAACTGTGAGCTGTATGTGCAACTGGAAGGTATAAAATGGCTGACTGCTGCCTTTCACTTTCTGTCTTTTTGTTATGTTGCTGAAACTGTGTTTATGTTCTACATCATGATTCAGTACAGTTCTTTCTCAATTTATTTATATGGATTAGTTTAATTTTCTTTACCTGAAAATACATCTTATTCCCAAGAGAATCAACAGTTTTAAATAAACATACACCACTACCTGAAGAAACCAGTTAGAAAATATTAGTCCGCAGGGATGTTTTTTCATAGAACCTGCTACCAAGATGAGGTTTAATAGCTTTGCAGACCTGTAAGGATTGTAATAGAATACATGGCAATTTCTCTAGATAATTTTTTTCCCTTTATGTTGTATACACTAACTGTTTCTAAGAAAGGTATATCGTAACAGCCCTACGAGAATGTCTGAAGAAATATTGCTGCTTACAGATTAAATCAGACCCCATACTTTGCTTTGAATCTTTCTTTTAAGTAATAGTTGAACATAGCCTGTTTTGCCTGTTATGACTGTATTGAATCCTTGTCTGGAGTAAATAATTACGAAATTAATTGCTGGTCGCAATGACAGATTCATAGGGCTAATCACAGATTTGAAGAGGAAACTGAAATGAACATATTACTGAAAGTTCACTCCTAATCCATAACGTAGAATTAACACTTGGGGTTTCCACCTTTTTTTTTTAGAAACAATAATTTAGGCAATGTGCTTATGTTTGGAGGGGAAGAATAGGTAATTTGACAATTGCTAAAATTACTTTAATTATTAGTAGAATATATTTATTATAAAACTTCCCACTTTCAGGGAAAAAAGATAAAATGAAAGAATATCCCTAAAAATACCTCATTGCTTTAGCTTCTTCAAGTTAGGCATTAAGAATGAAGATGAGATTTCATGTTTCTGCAACTGGCTCCTCCAAGTGTATTATTTTCATAGTGAAATCTTCTGAAGTAAATATAACTGAAATTAATCTCAGGCACTATCAGCTAATCTTGAAGTATTTTGGGAATCTTGCAGTAACAGAGCACAAAGAAGACCGAAAATATATTTGGCCTGAAGACTTATCTTGATCTATAAATACAATAAGCTGATTTCTTTCATTACACTACACAGAGTAATTAAAAGTGAATTGCAGTGTGCCACAGGATCCGAACCAGCTTTTTCTGAGTCTTTTTAGTCAAGATAAGCAATATTTTTTATATCAGCTTTGGAACGTTCAGAATTTCCTTTAAATTTTTGTTTTCTTCCTATTTGATTTCCATATATCAGTTTGTTCCCTTCTTTGTACTAAAAAATTGATAGCAAGGAAGACATCTTTTAAAAGTATTTATTTTGAACAATAAATTTTACTACCTTTTCTAATCTGTAAAAAGCAAACCAAAGTATTAACTAAGAGTATATTGACTTGAATACACTGGGTATGCTCACTTGGAACTCAGTACATGAAATGCAAAATGGCAGATTTTAATGAATTAATTTACAATTAATTTAACCTATTAATCACCAGTTACATACAAGTTTATGATAGTAACATTATTGCTCTAGTTAGTGCTTGGTTCTATGCAGTTAACAGTACATTTTTATGACCTACATACCTAGAATTTTTCAATACTCAGCTTTAAACTACCTGGAGTCTAACCTAAAAGAATCTAATCACCTCTTCTTATGGAACATCCCCCAGCTACCATGATCTTTCCAAGATAATCAAGAGCAGGCTTGCAATGACATGGGACAGCTTCATCTGTACTTAGGTGTGTATCCCGTTAGATCCCATGGGCTTGTGTATATTCAGTTTGTTTAAATGTTCCCAAACCTGGTCCTCCACTGGAAGTAAGTCTACATTGCTCCGGACTTTCCCTCTGGTAGCAGGAGCCTGGGATTCCTGAAGGCAAATTTTACTGGTAAAACTGATTGGAGTACCTCAGCCTTTTCCACATACTTTGTCACTATGCAGCCTGCTCTGATTTTCCCTAGTCCTCCTCTTGCTGCTGGTGCACCGGTGGAAGCAGTTCATGTTGCTCTTCATGTCCTTTGCCAGATTCAGCTGCAGATGGGCTTCGGCTTTCCTAACCCCATCCGTCCATGCTCAGACAGATTCTATTTTGAACTGTTTTCAGTTGTTCTCTTCAAGAAAAATCATGCTATTCCCATCATTCCTAAACTTTGTGCTCATTCCTAAACTTTGTGCCTTCTGGCTTTGCGACCAGGGTTCAAACAATGATTGTCCCTGACCATCATTTATTTAGCAATATATGTATGGCCCAAAATTTCCACATCCTTCATGAGAACACATCAGGGTTCAAAGGTCCTTGACTCTTGCATGCATGACTGTATAATGGAACAACTTTTATTAGCTGAGCAATACTACCTGTCTCTTATTTAGCCTGTGTCAAAAAAACAAAGATTTGTTTTGCATATAGAACAGGGAATGGAATATAAATTGCTCTCCACTTAAGAATAAATGCTAAAGGCAGTAAGTACTAGTTCCTAGTACTACTCTGGGAATAAACTGAAAAATGAAAAGATATAAGACTTAGTCAGGGTGCCACATGCGTCAGATGCTCTGTGGGGTCTGGACACCAGCAACAGCAGCGGGGAGAGGAGGCCCCAATGGCCTCATCAGCTCTGGTCCATCCCACTACCCCAGCCAGGAAGCAGGCAGGCTAGAGGTGGGGGGACAGTCCCCAGCTTCATAAACCTCCATGGGGATAGAGATGGGCCAAATCCAGGCTGGGATATCAGCCTGGAGGTAGGGGTCAGGATCAGGCCTTATGAGGGGAACTGGGGTCAGACACAGCCCCACGATGGCTGGGCAGAGCCACAGGGATAAGCCAGGGCCATCAGCTCATAGGTGGGCCTGGTTCAGAGGGGCCCATGTCTGGGCAGGGTTCTCCACAGCCCGTGTGGAGAGCTGGAGACCGAGCCTGCTGCAGTGTCTCTGGGACAGGGACTGACTGCCCCGGGGGGCTGACATGGGGTCCTGGGCCATGGACAGGGTGGCAGGAGCCCCGGGGAGGAGCCTTAAGACCTATTAGTGCCCTCAAGGCTCTGACATGTTGTTTCCTGGCAAGCTCAATACTTTTCCTGCATTAAAGTCTTTCAGAGACACTGACCAGCTTCATTCCCAGTCTCTTTCCACTTTCTGGGACTAAACTACTGAAATGAACATTTCTTCCTTTTCTTTACAATGCGTACCTATGCTCAAAAACGAATACAGCATTCTGCTTCCCATATGGGTACAGAAACCTGCTTTAAATCACTATTTAGATATACTACATCTTTTCTTCCCCTGCCCCCCCACCCCAAGTTGTCTCTCCTCTGAATTCAAAACTCAGTGGAAAGATGCATGCTTTTAACTTAGACCCCTGATTCACTCTCTGAAAGCATTCACAGACACCAGACTCTTAGTTTAAGTGAACTGAAGAATTGAGACTTCCAGCTGAATCTCTTTCTTTGAGGTGAAAACCTTCTTTTTAAACATTTTAACAATTTCAGAAGCTTTCTAAAATAAGAATAGAGTTTTGGAAAAGCCGCTTAAGCCTGAGCGGATGACGTTATAAACTAGATGAAGACAGTTACAAAATGCCACAATTAGGAGGAAATGTAAAGTTAATTTTGACCACGGGCACGTGGTAGGCATGACAAAGCATCTTATTGAGTGGAAGCAATTGTTTTTTCTCAACACCTGGGGACACAGGAACAATAAATTATGGTAGTAATGATGTATAGGGCAAGACAAAATAAAGAAGGTTCAGATTTTACAATATCAAGGAAAAAATGCAAGAACTTTGTCTCCCGTACGACAAGGAATATGAGCTCTTTAATCCCACTTAACCACAATTTTATTTTCTGTAGTTGTCAGGCAAATTAATGCATGCTGTATTTTTTGTTATCAGCCTTCCAACCTGTGATTCTGTTATCACAGCATACTCTGAAGAGAACAGATATTCACTGAGGGAGTTTCCTGGTTCACCTCCTTGAAGAAACTGCCATGGAGCAGAGTAAAATTCTTCCCCCAAGTGTCTGGCTCTATTGGTGTGGCAGCAGCCCTTAGACCAAGCATTATAACACTTTCTGCTCAACTCTTGGATTGCTTGCTTTTAGCCTCTGCTTTATTCCAGACTCTCACCACTGTCGTGAGTCTTAAGAAAAGAGTAAGGCTACTGTAAGAAGAGTCTTGTTGCATTTATCCATCAACCTCTGTGACTCTTGCAGCAACAGAACATGAGAGGTAGAGGTCTTAGAAACAGGGTGGTGCATGAGGAGTGTAGAAAGTGGACTTTGAAGTATGACCAGGGGGAGTCTGAAGAAGCTGATGAGCTAAAAGGGGAGACTGCAGTGGGGGCCAAAGCCAGGCTCACTCAGAAAAACAGGAAAACTTTACTAAGCACTAAGCCACTTTAAAGCTATACAGAAAGAAAAGGAAAAGATAACTCTCTCTGAAGATTTCTCACCTACAGTAATTTTTTATTAAATTAACTCCCTTTTGTTTCCCTCAGTTTTTGTCCTAGTTGCTTCTTCTTTTGCAGATTAGCTGCAAGTTTAAGTTTACCGGTGCCCGACTAATGAACTGGTATCGAATTATCTGTTGTTGACTTCCTTTAACGTGCAGCTGTGAATGCTACAGTGACTAATTTGATCAGACATACTACATGACCTGAATACATAGCACTGCTCAGAAAAAAATAATTTTACACTATGAATTTTGAAGATTAATTAATTCTGTACCTCATTTAAAATACAGCATTAAATAGTAAAATAAATAATAAAAACTATAATTCAAAATGAAAATACAGATAACAAACATGATGTATTTTTTTACCTTTTTACAAAGAATTCAAAACCTAGTAATTTTCTTTGCATCTACTTTGCTTTGAAATGTCAACTGAAAAGATATCCAAATCTTAATGCTGAGAATCACCTCACTGAAGCATAATTTGAAATGAGGTATCCAGTCTTAAGATAGTCATCAAGCTTTCCTCTCCATTGAGGGAAGAGAGATGGATAGGATAAATGACCCTCTAGAAATGGACTACAAAAGTGTCAGAACTGAATGACTTTGACTAGTTTTCTCATGTTGTAGAAGATGAAATTGAGTACGATGATCTATTCACAGTATAATGGAATTGTAATTCCTCTTAAGTCAGAGCAGTTAAATCAGGGATAGTTTGGTGTACTGTGTAAAAAAAAGAGAAAAGAAAAAAAGGGAAAAAGAAAAAAGGAAAAAAGAAAAGAGAGCGAGAGGAAGACTTAAAAGATATTTGAATGTATACATTTGAATGTATATATCTGAACATTTCTAAATATCTTCATGGTGTGGAAATAAAATCCAACAAATCAAAAGAAGTTACTATTCCCACCTAATTAAAATGGTTGTCTGCCTGATGAATACAGAGAGTGTAATAAAGATCTACAATATGTGTCAATATCATAGCTATTATTATTTATGAAGTAGAGGAGGCTTATATACTTTTTATTTGTTGTGCCCTCACAACAGTGACTTAATACTTCTTTGGGTTTTAAGAATATGTTTCTAGAGGATCATCTCTGAGATCACTTAGGCATTTGGAACCGTGTGCCATGCTTTCAAGCATACAAAGAACAATATGCTTAATGTCACATCATGTGTTTTCCTGGTGTTCCATTATTTGATACAAACCAACATGGTACTATATAGTTTATTTAAAAAGAGACACATAAAAATGGGTTTGAAGCTTACTTAAAGCATTCATACTAGGCTGAAAATGCCCCAGAAAAACTACAGGAATGATTACAGAAATAAAAAAAAAGCAAACAATATAACCTCTGCTTTACAAATAATGGTCTGTTAATTAGAAAGGAAGAATAAAGCCATTAAAAATCATGGCTATTTTTTATGTTAAAAATGGAAATGTTGGTTTTAGTCAACAAAGTAATCAGGGGATAAGACGACCCACAGAACTCTTAGTGGCGTGGATATCCTTCCTTTTGTCGATCATTTTGTAGTCTCTGCCAAATGTCTGTTCATCATTTTGTAAATGAAGGCCCTGTGTCAAACCAAGACACAAATTCTATTAATAAGAAGAAAATCTGATCCCTATTATGTCTTCTTTTAGAAGATACTTGGCATAAATGCAGAGCTGTGTGTGCCTTTAAGAGTAGATCTGAATGCCATCAAAGCCGAAGGACAGTTGTTCTCAGCACTGGGCTTTAAGACAGGCCTTTTCAGAGTTCAGTAAAGCACAGTGTTCTTTAGTTTTGTGAAGAACGTGGAAATTAAGCAAGAATTGTAGCAGTTGCAATGCATATTTTTCTGTTATAAATATGATGTGTATTTTAAATATATAAATATATGGTATTTGTATTATATAAATAGAAAATATAAGCATATTATAAATATATATGTATATGAACATAGAATTATGTAGATGTACCTAATATATAAAAGCTCTGTATAAACTTTATATATAAAATCGATTCCACAAAGAAGTCTCTACAGTCAGTTTTACCTCACATTTTCTTTATAAAAGCAGTTGCCCATTTAAACAAAGTACCAAGCAGTTTCCTAAGCCCTGTCACTCCTGATTATGGATTGCTGCATGACATAATAATAAATAATAATAGTAAACTTGTGTTTTCTCTTTCCACTTGCTAATGGGTGATATTTCAGGTATGTAATTTACATGACAGTTCTAAGTTTGCCAATATTATAGCTGTTTTATTAAAATCCTGAGTTGGCTGTAAACTGGAGAAAAATGGCATTTTTCTTCCGTTTTTGTTTTTTTTTTCTTCTTTGCCTTTTGTTGAATTAGTAATTTTTCCTTAGCAGAGGCTAAAAAGAGTTCAATTCCCTTACTCTTCAGAAAGAATGTAATAGCCATACGTTAGATTGTTGAGTTCTTAGAACAGTGTTTTAAACCCTCTTGTGGCTGTTGCCCTTTCCAAAGGTGTCCAATCTGAGTGTGAGATTTACTCCATTGAACACGTTGCTATTATCTGTGAATTTGTTCTAATATTATCTTGCAGAGTGCCCAAACCAGCAATTTCTTCCTATCTAGTGTTGATATTACCATCAGCTTGGTAAGTTTCTCACAGTCCATTGAATTATAGTCTTTTATTGGCAGATAGAAATACAGTTTGAAAATAAGCAGGGTTTTTTCCTGTTTTTCTCTCTTTTCCCTTTTGGGGAATGCATTTTCACATAGCCTGTAAATATAAAACTCCAGTTCCAAAGTCAAAGAAAACAAATAATATACATTCCTGCTCAAATACAGCAAAAATTTTGTACTCATCAGGTATCATTTTCATGTTGCTCTGAAGTCCAATGGCTAGAGATATGAATATAAACTGTTTGCTGTTAAAAAAAATACCAAAACCAAAAAAGCAGCACAAAAAAAGCCAAACATCACCCTCCTCATCAACCTGGAAGTGGGAATAATCTACATTAATTTCAGTCATATGTAAATTCAGTATGTATTTGAAGGTAAGCACCAATCATCCTTCAACAGCCAACAGAGGTACAAAACCAGAGATATCTAACACAAATGGGATGAATCACTTGCTGCAAACATTTCCTTTCTGCACTGGTTATACAGGTATCCTGTAGCATGGGGCTGAATTGCCTGAAAATCAGTGTCTGTTTCACTTGACATACATCAAGATGTTACAGATTTCTCCATAAGATCATTAGATATGATAGAGCACAGACGCTTTTTGCATTTGTGGCCGAGGGAAAGCAAGGGGCAGTGGAAGGCCAGATGATGTACTCACCATAACTAAAATGACACTATATAAGCTGCGTGTACGTCACTGAATCCCTTGGATGGACTTAGTTGGATGGACTTATGACCTAGTTGCCATTACTGAAACTTGGTGGGACAAATCCCACGACTGGAGTGTGGCTCTTCATGTCTACAGGCCGTTCAGAAGGGACAGGTAAGGAAGGAGGGGTGGAGGGGTTTCCCTCTGCATCAAGAAGTGGATCGATTGTGAAGGGCTCTCTCTGAAGAATAGCCATGAGCAGCCTGAAAGCTAATGGGTAAGAATTAGAGACCAAGGCAGCAAAGGGAACCTTGTGGTTGGTGTTTAATTCAGGCTGCCTGATCAAGGGGAGTCTATTGACAAAACTTCTTACTCCAGCCGCAGAAGTCATCGTGCTCGCAGGCTCTTGTCCTGCTGGGGGACTTCAACCACCCTGACATCTGCTGGAAAAGTAGCACAGCGAGCTGTAGGCAATCCAGGAGACTCCTGGAGTGCATTGAAGATAACTTCTTAAGCCAGGTAATAGACAGTCCTACCAGAGGGGATGCAATACTGGACCTGTTGGTCACCAGCGCAAGTGAGCTAATCAGAGACATCAAGATTGGGGGCAGCCTGGGCTGCAGTGATCATGCACTGGTGGAGTCCCCCATCCTGAAGGAGATGGGTCAGGTGAAGAGTAAAGTCAGGACCCTGAATTTTAGGAAAGCAAAATTCCAGCCGTTCAGGCAGTTAGTCAACAGGAACCCCCTGGGAAACTGCCCTCAGTGACAAGGGAGGAGAGCAGACCTGGCAAAACTTCAAGGACTCATTCCATAGAGCACAAGAGCTCTCGATCTCCAGGTGTAAGAAATCAGAAGGGACGGCAAGAGACTGGCATGGCTGAGTCAAGACCTGCTGGTCAAACTAAAGAGCAAGAAGGGAATGCAGAGGCAGTGGAAGCGGGGACAGGTATCCTGAGAAGAGTACAGGGACTCTGCCTGGTTGTGTAGGGATGGGGTCAGGAAGGCCAAGGCGTGGATGGAGCTGAACTTGGCAAGGGACACAAAGAATAAAAAGCGCTTCTACACCTATGTCAGCCAGAAAAGGAGGTCAAAGAAAGCATACCCCCCCCGATGAACACAACTGGCAAACTGCTAGTGTTTAAACATGAAGCATAATTATAATTTTCCTAGGCTGCCTCAGTGTTTTCTGTCAGTCAGTATCACTCACATTGTTATTTTATCTGACAGTGGACTCCTGGCATGTCATAGCAGAGAAAATGAGAGGGAGGATCTTTTCACCACTGAGTCACTGTGAAGACACAGTTGGAAACAAACTGTAATTTTAAATCACCATTGCTAGCCTGCCTTTTCTATTTACAGGCATGACAAATGTAGGAGAATATTGTGGAGTACTAAGAAAATTACATTGTTATTTATGTTAGACCTATTGGTTTTGAAATTATTAGCTTCTGTTAAAGCTAACATTTTCTGCTATTGGTATGAACTCAGGTTGTCCAAATGGTCATCTATGGTGGTTCAGATAACAGATGGTAATTCTTTAAGATGCTACAAAATTATTTTTGTTGTTCATTTCTCTGTCTTCCTTAGGGGGAGGGTCTTATCATCATTGAAAAAGTTTCTGTCATGCACTATTATAATAAAGATAAGTATTTATTAAATCCCACAACAGTATAGCAGGTAGCATAACTAAAGGAATTAAAGGTATCAGAAGCAGGGTAAGCAAGATACAAGTGATCATTGGGAGCAAAAAATGAGGAGCGATTATGTGAAATTAAAAAGCTTACTATTAATAACATTTTGTTAGTCTGAACAATAATATGCTATTATAATCCCTGAAATAATCATAAGAATAGGAAAACAAATCATGAAATACCTAATACATTAAATTAGGTATTTTTTTTCACCTTGGATGGATTACATACATTCTAGATTCAACTGAGTTTATAGATTAAGTTTTTTCTTGCACCCTCTCCAAATTCTACACTTATTCTTCCAGGTTCTATTGCTGGTAAATGAGCAGATGCCTACAAAGAAGAGAACTGGGTACAAAGATATTATGTATGCAGGACACTTTTTTGTTTACAGCACACTTTTCCTAGTAAGTTCCTTGACCTTCCAGAACTATTCAACGTATCAGACCATTAAACTCTTGTCTTTTTGGTTCATGAGAGTTCACAGCCAGCCACTCAGGCTGACATTACT
This sequence comes from Sagittarius serpentarius, assembly GCA_034782735.1. Classification (NCBI taxonomy): domain Eukaryota; kingdom Metazoa; phylum Chordata; class Aves; order Accipitriformes; family Sagittariidae; genus Sagittarius; species Sagittarius serpentarius. The sequence goes on from JAVKLA010000008.1 coordinate 9,787,890, forward strand.
TCAGCTGTCTTCTTTCAGTTGCAGACGTAAAGATTTATAAATCAATAACACATATTTCAACATATTTCAACAGTATTGCAGGGCTTTGAACCACTTTTATCTTCTAATTCTAAACAAAAAAAAGTGCAGTGCATTCCTATGTCTCTCCAAAGCTCTGTGAAGATGCATCCTTGCCTTATTTAAAAAAAAAACAAAAAAGAAAGCAAGACTAATAATCAATATTTCTTTTATTTCCTAGCAAAGGTCCAGCAGTTCATCCATCAGTAAGAACATTCAGATGTTTTTCTCCTTTTAAATAATTTTATACAATATTTTTAACAATTCTTCTGACATACAGAAATTTTTATGTGATTTTTAGATGTTGCGATAATTTGAGTTACATTTCCAATAAATTTGACAGATGTTCTATTGTTTTTTCTGTTGCCACATGCTTGTCACATGGGAAAACTGAAAATCAGTTACGGTATTAAAACTATGAACTACATCGTATCCCTTAGTCTGCTGAAACAAGCACAAGCTACAACATGTATATATATAAATGAAGAAAAGCAACAGAAATCATAACAAGAAAGATGTATAGCCATAATGTGATTCAGAGATGTATCATGGGGCTATGTTCACCAGTTCATCCAGGCTATATTATACTTTAAAGCTGACTCAATGCATTGTAGCTTTAAATCTTAGTCAGATGGTGTTAATCACAGCTTGTTATATAATTGGTGCAAAACAATACAGAAATAAAAATGAATAACTGTAAATGTTCTTTGGATGTGAATAGCTTTCCAAAACAAATTAATATATTATTTGTATTGCATCATGTTACCATGTTAAATAAACAGAAAACAAATTCTGAAGGGCACCTAACAGTGGGAAAATCAATATATAACTTTTAGATGATGTTGGAAACAGCTAAATAGTTTCTGGATTGTTTCTCATTTGTCAGTGGGCTTTTGTTCTGGATTTGTAGTGTTTTAACTCGTACTGTACTGGCTAAGTGTGTTTTTACTTCATGTCTTGTTGAGGCAAGTTTTGCAGGAGGAGCTGTGGGAAATGATCAAACTTTTTCCCCAGTCTTGGGTCAATTAAGGTCTTGTTTAACTCATTTGATACGTTTCTAGCACACCTCCAGACTATTAATATTGCCCCAAACCACAAGCAAAATCATTTGGACTTTAACTCTCTTCCAGCTTCTGGAGAAAGGATGTCCCCCTAGGTTTTTCAGAGAACTCCAAACACACGCACAAAATGATTGGTATCTACCAAATGCTCAGGAGTGAGTCCATTAAGAGCAAGGGCTGTAATTCACCTGAGACTAGAACAAAACTTTGCATCTAAGAAAAAAAAAGAATGAAGCTCCCCTGTACTCATAATATTAAATTGATCTTTTCTACATCTGAAATAATTTAAAGTTTAGCCGAAGTCAAATGTGAGGTAAAAATACCCAACACCCCCCCCCTTCCTTTTCCTTGGCAGAAGAGTTTGCTGATGTGCATCCATCTGAAACACTGTACAAACCTCACTTTAATGATTTCAATAGAAGAAAAAAAAAGAAAAAAAAGAAAAAGGGAAAAAGTCCCACCATTAATCCAGTTATTAAAAAGCCTGAATTAAAGTGAGTCTGTCATTTAAAAAATGATTACCATTTCTAATTTCTGTTTGTTGCTAAAATTCCACATACTACTTTTTGGGTTTCATCTTTTTTTTTTTTCTTTAACATTTGTTAATGCAAAGTATATCAGGTGAGTGGGATCATAATTTGAGCTCACACCACTTGTGAGGTCTTTTGTTCTGCAGAGGGAATTTATGTTAACTTGCAATCTGATTTAAAATTTCACATGAGCCTTTATCCACTCTCAGTCAAAGCATTTTCACTAAATTAAATAGCTATGTAACTTCTCAAAATGCAATAGTGTTGCTTTCTGACAGTATTTGGATACAAAACATATTAGGATGGCACCGTTTAAGAAAATACCATTAAAGGCTCACCAATTTCTGTTTCTTCTAACTGATATTGGTTGTAGAAATACCATAAACTTCCTGTGCCTGTTACCGCTTTTCAAGTATGCTAAGTTTACATCCACACCATACTGCTTACCACACATTTAATTTATCCACATGGAAGGTGAATTTTCTACTTTTCACATACTTTTTGATGTAGTTGACATGCACAGTGATAAACTAAGCCCAGCCAGTTAGTGTTATGTCCACCATGCAGCAGAATATGAATCTATTTGACACTTTCAGCTCATGGACCTGTTGGAGCGAGTCCGGAGGAGGGCCACAAAGATGATCAGAGGGCTGGAGCACCTCCCCTGTGAGGACAGGCTGAGAGAGTTGGGGTTGTTCAGCCTGGAGAAGAGACGGCTTCAGGGAGACCTTATAGTGTCCTCCCAGTACCTAAAGGGGCCCAATGGAAAGCCAGAGAGGGACTTTTTTCAAGGTCAGGTAGTGACAGGACAAGGGGTAACGGTTTTAAACTGAAAGAGGGTAGATTCAGACTAGATGTAAGGAAGAAGTTCTTCACTGTGAGGGCGGTGAGGCTCTGGCAGAGGTTGCCCAGAAAAACTGTGGATGCCCCATCCCTGGCAGTGTTCAAGGCCAGGTTGGATGGGGCTTTGAACAACCTGGTCTAGTGGAAGGTGTCCCTGCCCATGGCAGGGTGGGTTGGAACTGGATGATCTTAAAGTCCCTTCCAACCCAAACCATTCTATGATTCTATGATTCCATAGTTTCATTTCCCTCTGTGTGATTTTTACAGTATCCTTTATTTTCAGTATATAACTACCTTTTTTCGCTTCTAGAACCCAATGTATTATTTGAATCCTTAATAATAATTCCTAACAATTCTTACTATGTGTATTTATGCCTCATTCTTGTGCTGGCACAGTAAGTCCGTCATAAAAGTGCTGGCTCCTTGTAGCCACTGAAGAAATTATGCTCTGTTGTATGCTTTTGTAGCACACATTAATAACTGTTCTTCAGTTCTCTTCCAGTGAGTTACCAAGTCTCACTTAGGAAGTTATATCCCTTGGAAGAAATCCTCCTTTTAAATCCCGTTCCTTGAATTGCTAAGGTACTGTTCAGCTGTCCAGTTAGAGAAAATTGCAATGTACCTCCAAGTCAGTAAGAAAGTTTAAGAGATTTTGGGAGATATGTCACAAAAGAGGTAAAAGAACCATATGCCTCTAAGGTGGTAGTTGGATGTTGAGTTGGAACACACTCAAGCACCTGAGATGTCACCAGAATTGTTGTTGAGGTAGTTAAAGGGAACTGTGAACTGACTTTAAGAAATGAGAATTTTTTTTTTTTTCTTGGAAAAGACCTATAAGATCATCTAGTCCAATCGTAAACCTAGCACTGACAAGTCCCCCACTAAACCATGTCCCTAAGCGCTACATCTACACGACTTTTAAAGACATCCAGGGATGGGGCCTCCACCACCGCCCTGGGCAACCCGTTCCAATGCCCAATGACCCTTCCAGCACTCCAGAAGGGAAACTGTCCTTTTGACTGTCTATGTTGCAAGCACCCCTGAGCCTGACTGTATTCCCTGCTGATCTTAATGTCACTTTGTTGACCTAACTTCGTGGTTTTACCTTGCTCCAAACCTTTGTGGTCTTCTCTTGTGATCTGTTGGCCAAGTGTGGTTAATGTCACTAGGCCTGCTTTGCTCTTCTTGCTGTGGGATTGCACCCTTACTGTCAAGTTCACTGCCCCGCCTTCTTCCCTCTCACCCTCTGCCCAGAGCTCCCCTTCCTTGCAGGGCAGCCCATGCTCACTACTCCCTTACGCAGATAATGCAAGAAAAGCTCTTTGGTAAATGATTTCCCAGCCATTACCAGTACTTTTCCCACATCATCTTCTTCATCAACCATAGAATCAAGAGTTTAATGATCACAGTGGATTGTTTTCCTAGAAAAGGGAAATCAGATAAACAATAAAAGAAAGATAATGACTTTTCCTAGGTAATTTATTTCTCTCTTGTGTCTCCCTGTCACAAAAAAAAAAAAAAAAAAATCTGCCCTTGCATCTGGATACTCCGATCAGTGAAGAAATGTTGCAGTAAATAGTCTCAGATTTTCTTCCACAGAACATAAGTACTTGTATTTTTGAAACATATAGGAAAGAGTTCCTCAGTTTTGTGTCTAACAAGTATTCCTTTTCCATTAAAGAGAAGATGCTCTCTTGCGAGACCCCCACCTGGAGTACTGCATCCAGCTCTGGGACTCCCAGCACAAGAAAGACATGGACCTGTTAGGGCGGGTTCAGGCCATGAATATTATCAGAGGGCTGGAACACCTCTCTTACGGAGAAAGACTGAGAGGGTTGAGGTTGTTCAGCCTGGAGAAGAAAAAGCTCCAGGGAGACCTTATTGTGGCATTTTAATACTTAAAGAGGGTTTATAAGAAAGGAGGAGAAAGACTTTTCACCAAGGCCTGCAGTGACAGGACAAGGGGCAATGGTTTTAAACTGAAAGAAGGCAGGTTCAGATTGTACATAAGGAAGAAATTTTTTACAAGGAGGGTGATGAGACACTGGAAGAGGTTGCCCAGAGAGGCTGTGGATGCCCCATCCCTGGCAGTGTTCAAGGCCAGGTTGGATGGGCCTCTGAGCAACTTGATCTAGTGAAAGATGAACCTGTCTATGGCAAGGGGTTGGAACTGGATGATCTTTAAAGGTCCCTGCCAACCCAAACCATTCTGTGATTCAATGATCCAATGAGTCTAAGTTTACCCTGGATTAACAGAAGAAAAAAAAAAAACACCAAACCAAAAACAACCACCACCAAAACCCAAGAACACTAAGTGAATCCCACCTTATAGGGAAAATTTATAAACCTTTTTCTAATGATGTTTAATTTGTGATGGCGAAGATAAATCATATTTTCCAAGCTGGTAGTATCTTTTAATTTAAAAACTTCAATAACAAACAATGTTCTGAAATTGTAAACCTGAGTGTCTTTACCAGAAATCCATTTCTTATGACAACATTTTAACTTATTTTAAGTCAATGGCAAAAATTTCAACAAAAGGACACATTTTGCTGTATTTAAACACTGAAATCATTAAGCACTAGGCTATTATCTACCCAGTCATATTTAAAATTATTTTAATTAATTGCTCATATATCATATACAGAGCAGGATGTATTGTCTTATTTTAATAATTTAAAAATGTTTAAATTAATACATTTGAGAAAAATCATGAATCAGTTTGGAAGCAGAAGACAGAAATGCATGTATTGAATAAAACATTTATTTCTACATGCTCGTATGTCCTTGCACTGCCTTATCACTCAGTAAGGCATGCAAATACAGGATACCAAGTTTGAAGATATTAATTAGAGCATTCAGAACTCCATTTTTCTTCCTAAATGAAGTATCATCTGGTTGCTTTTATTGAACTCACACTCCTCCTCTGCAATTGCAAGAAGTTTCAAGGTCTCAGCTGATTTTTTTTTTCTATGTGGCCCTCCAGCCTGACTAAAGTAAATTAAAAATATAGAATATGATAGAAATCAGATATTATATAGGCAATATCCACTTATCAGACAGCAAATGATTACACAATTCTTAAGTTCATAAATGTTTTGTCTTTCCACAGATATGTCTTCTCATCTAAGGAAAATGAGAGCAGGCTTTCACCTTTCACTGTGTTCCAGAAGTTTACAAACCTGCCATTATACAGATTGCCAACAATCTATAACAAAAAATTTGAAGAGCACTAGATCATCTGTACTTTATTGAACATATTAACTAGTGGAGCTATACTTGAAAATCTGGAGTAACCCAGGAGGGAATCAATCTTCAGTATGCGATGAACAATATTTAGTGACTCATATCAACTAGCTGTTTCCTGATTAGAAGTGACAACTTGGTTACCAGCACTCTTAATTAACGTGTTTGATAGAATATATTCCTTAGAGAATAAAAAACAATTTTATCTTTCTAGATTAAAATTTATCTGGGACAAGGAAGTCTACTTATTCTTTTGTATTTGAAAGTGAATAAGAAGACACTCTTCACTTTTGCTCTTATGAATTTGAACTGTTACAGAGGATGAGTCAGAGATGATGCCTAATACCAAGAAGAATTTAGGCTTTGTTCTTGTGAAGAGAGAAACCTCTTATCCCAATAGATGAGAGATACCTCCTCACTAGAACTATTTGACATACTCCTACCAAATTCTCTGCAAAAAAGCAAGAGTGCAAGTATTAACATTTTTGTTCCACTAGCCAGCTACTTCTTTCTAAACTGCCTGCAGACCAGTAGTGGGTCCCTTAAAAATAGTTCTTGTAAAAAAAACAACCAACCAACCAGGACCCCCCCATGTTTAAAAAGGAAAATTCTATTGGTAACTTGTGAATATTTTTACCTACTGATTAATTTCAAGATACACTGTCAATGTGAAAGGGACAGAAAGTTTGAATAAAGCAATCTATTTAAAACTGACATAAAATGCTTACATTTCCAGTTTACTTTTTAATCTTTTAACCTGCAATTACAGCTCTCTTTCACTCGCTCTTTTTTTCAGCCTTACTTCTCATATGCATGCCTGTTCATCATAAATGGCTATGATTATTTTTCCAAGGTGATGCTGCTATCTACTTCACTAATTGAGTTCAATCCAGTGAGAACAAAAGACCTGCAAGCAACATGTAGAGTTTCATCCTTGGAATGTGAATTTCTTATAACCGGGAAATAGTAGTTGAATTTTCTGAACTTTTTTTTTTTTTCTGGCCTCCACCTCACTGAGCTTTACCTCAAAGACTTCAGCAACGTCGTAACTGATTTGCTTTCAGATGTCTGGATACAGAAGTTTTTCCATAGAGTTATTGATCTAAGAAAATATAAAGGATGGTTTCAGTTAGTTTTAAGGTATCATTAAAGGTCCATGTTAACCTGCAGGTAGTCTTTTGCCAAAAGCAAGACAGGTATAAAAGACGTGGTTGAGGACCATGAGGTCTTCCATACTAACTAAGTGACTGAATCAGCACAAGTAAAATATTATCAGCACAGTTCCAGAACTACTGTAAGAAGCAACTACTGTGCTTGTCATATGTTGATGCCATAATCCAGAACGGATAGCACTGTGGAATTTTTGGAGCAGCCAGATGTAATAAGTGAAAGAGTCAGAGACACAAAACTAAGGAGAACAGAAATTACACCATACTGATACTCAGCTACCGTTGTTGATTTTTCATTCCCTCTAAACACAACCTTGTAAATATTTTGCCATCAGTTCTTGCTGAAGAAGACACTACTAAGGTAGCTAAACCTTTCAAAAGCTTCAGACTTGTTCTTACTGAATGTGATTACTGGAGGGCTTTAAAACTGGTTAGATCAAGCTGAAATGTAATTCCATGTTATGAATACTTAAGAGATGGAAGGGGAAATTCAAACTGTAGCTGCTCAGCAATGGTAATTTGTGACCAAGGAATGATTTGGCATGGAGGGCAGGAACACCTAATGAGACGATGACAGAAGATATACCACAGCATTGCCCTGTAGCAATTATGGAATATGGGTGCTCAGGGGACATTTTGGTAAACAGAGCTGGCACTGGAGGATGAACCCAATGCCAGGCTGAGGCATCTGATATTGACCCTCACGTGATTGGTGCTGGTGCAAGTCTATACAGGGAATTGGCTTGTGCCGTATCTTTGCAGACTCCTTGTAGGGCCACTTATGGTGGTAGGACTCTGCCCAATGCATTGTTTGCTAAATCTTTTTATAGTTAAGCACAAATATGTGTTTAATTCATCTCAGGAGGTACAATAAAAATTCCTCAACAAGGCTATTGATATCCTTACATAATACTGTAGACTGATAAAGAAGGTCCTGTTAGCCTTTGTACGGACACACCCCCAAATACAAGAGCCTGCCTTAGTACACAATTAAATGCTTATTCTTTTGTGAACTTTTGATAAAAGTTGTGAAACATTTTCTGTGTTAATTGATTACATGCACAGGATTTTACAGACTCTTTAAAAAAGCTTGAATAACAGTTTAGCATTGGAAGTCTTCAAAGAATTATCAAGACTGTATACTTCCAATTTTTAGCAATCAGCCCAAGATCAGAAAAATTGAATTACAGAATTCTTAATTACGAAGACTGAAGTTTGAGAATACAACTGAAAGTAAATTGTCCACTTTTATACATTTTTGTAGCACCAATCATATTATAATTCACTGTAATAGTGGAAAAAATCAATAAAACCCAGTTCTACTCTACAAGAAGCAATAATCAGTTGAAGATTGTCAATCAAAAAAAAAGAAAGAAGTATGTGCTGCCATGTGCTATGTGAGTGTTTTAGTTTTCTTTTACTCACAGAAATGTAAAACTAAAAAAGAAAATATTTCTTTTTTTAAAGGATAAGGATAAGATGTTTCCCATATTTGGATATTTCCAATTTACATCTGAATTTGCCTTATCATCAGTAGCATGAAACAGACACTTTAAGGAATTAGCTGTCTGACATAGTGTGGGCAGTCACGTTGGGATGAGGTGAACCACAGCCTACAAGTGTTATTTCTTGTCATGGTCTGTAAAGGGAGTCAACTGCCTAGCTCAGGTATAGACATCACATCTCAATCTACTTGCCTGAACAGAGTCATCTAGTGCCACACTATTGCAGATATCAGAGATACCTACACAGCGTTGTCAGGTATGACACAGTATTGAATGGAGTTTTGAACTTTCCTAACATCTCAGAGGGACATCAAAGAGGACATACTGGGCATACAAATGGTGCTGGATGCCTACGTTCATGCAACAGGACTGAGTCCTACATGCCTGTATATAGTTTATTGAACTGAATGGGAGTCAACTTGTAGATTAGAACAATTAAATATAGGAACTTTAAGAAATGTTAGAGAAACACAGAGATTTGTGGAAAAAAACGTGTATTTTCTAACTTCCTATCAAATTGTTAGAACATAAATTTTTCATTTTTAGTCACTACTTCATCAAATAGACCACTGACAGCTATCATACTATTGTACATGCAGTTTTGCATTCTATTTTTTAAGGACTATAAACCACAACACAGCAAATTTGCTCATGATTTATTGAACTCTGCTTATCAGAATTCAGGTAAATAATATTGTTTCCATTGATCAAATGAGTGAAAATTCATGCTTAGAATATATCAAACACGACTAAATCCATTTAAGGCCTCTTTTGCACTATTAAATGAATTTAACAATTTGGATCATATCATTTCTGTCTCCTGAAGTGCTAATTTTTATTTTAAATACCTGAGAGTTCTCTTTAATTGCCTATAAGCAACCTTCAAAAGTGATCCTCCTATTTTTATAGTTCAGGACTACTTTCTAAATGAAAACAAATGTCTCTAAAAGACACTGAATGTGCAAAAGATGGTACAACATAAAGAAAAATAAATCACAAATTTTTGAAATCTCTTTGCTACTTTTTTCCCCATAAAAATCAAGAACATTTTTTTTATGTGCTGTGACTCAAGTATTTTCATTTTATATAATGATTTGTTATTATTTTCTTCTTTATCCTTCCATCATCCTTCTTCATTACTAATGTTAGAAAATACAATGCTTAAATATAAGGGTTGATTTGTTATTTTAAATTATTTGACATTAGTATTGTTAGTATCAATAGGAGTAGTAATAGTAACTGTACTGGTAAGACTAGTAGCAGTAATAGCAAAAATAACAGTAATATATTAGAACATATATAGCTATTATTATAACTGTAGTAACAATTTTAGTCATGTCATGAAGATACAGAAAGAAAGACAAGTCAGATGTTCAAATGTGAGATATATCCTAGTATAACAAAGGAAGTCAAATATGTTAAAGCCACAAGTACCCTGAACAAAAGCTAGAAGATCACTATACATACAGCATACAACATAATTATGTACTGCCACTATTACCTGAAATAAAATGCCTCATTACCTACAGTATCTTTGCATACAAGTATAAATCAAGGACAAAAATAGACATAAGTTCAATCTTTTTTCAGTAGGTAAAAGATATCTTTAATAAGAACTAAGATAATCAGCAGATATAATTCAGAATAGTTGACATAGTTCACTAATTTACAGCAGCTGTATATTTCACCTGTTCATTTTTCATTTAAATATCATCGTTTTATTGCAGTAGCAGTGAAATACTTGAACAGGCATGCAAGTCCATGTTCTGTGAAAGCAGTAATCTTCAGTTATTTTCTAAATAAATGATTCTGTTTATATTTGTATTAACTGCACCACAGTCTTATCCTAGTAGTAAGAAATAACAGTTGTAATGAAACATTCCCAAGTGAAATTAATGATTGAAGACAAAGCCAAGACATAGAAATTTTGAACATGGAGTTTAAAAACTTGGTTCTATGGTTGAAAATGCTGAAATATGCACATGTCCCTGCCCGCCCTAAAAAAAACCCATCTGGACCAGTGTCCTGGTTTCAGCTGGGATAGAGTTAATTGTCTTCCCAGTAGCTGGCACAGCGCTGTGCTTTGGGTTTAGGATGAGAAGAATGTTGATAACACACTGATGTTTTCGGCTGTTGCTCAGTCGTGTTTAGACTCAGTCAAGGACTTTTCAGCTTCTCCTGCCCAGCCAGCAAG
>JAVKLA010000008.1:9813035-9830188 GCA_034782735.1 Sagittarius serpentarius
AATCATAGAACGGCTTGGGCTGGAAGGGACCATCAAAGGTCATCTAGTCCAACCCCCCTGCGGTGAGCAGGGACACCGTCAACTAGATCAGGTTCGAGCAAGCCAGGAGCACTGGGCACAAAAGCCTTGTCTGAAACTCATAGCAGTCACCTCTGTTTACCTGGCATTAAAACGTGGAGTTAATTGCACTAGGTAACATCTGGGAAAGAAGAAAAAATGTTACAGAAGGATCCTCTGGTTGTACTATCCAAACAGCTCAAATTTTCATGGAGGAAGGATGTCCCTGAGCAATGTCAGTTGAATGGTTTACTCTGTGAAACACTGTAATTGCATTTGTTTGTCAGGGATAGTTATTGGACCATGCTAACTTTAAAACTCTCCAGGAACTGTTTGGTAGAGTTCTAACTGGCCAAAGACAAACATGTCAGGAAACGTCCTAAACATTTAACAGTAGAGACTACTGAGTTCCCACACATGGAAATATTTCCTGTTTATTTTACTAGTACATATGTATGTCTAATTATTTTACATGATAAATGTAACCTCCCTGTGGGGGTACTTCAGTTACCTGTGAATGGGAACCTGAGTCAGGAGCTCATACTCAGATATGTGTTAGAATTCACAGCCACAGAAGTGGAACGGTAAATCGCATTGTAAGTATTTCTTTTATAAAAAAGTACGTTTAAACCCAACTTCTGATACATGTTTTTGTGGATCCTATGAGAGTTTTATGTTTTGACGTATTGAAAAACAATCTTTGATAGGTATTTGAGTGAACACTATGAGAGTTTGGTGACGAAATATAAATAAATGATAGTATTACGATATTAAAGATTTGTCCCTTAACATTTTACATTAATTATACATTAAGACTGTACACCACAACACCTCAGATGGTTTAGAAGGAGCATTCTTAAGACTTCAACTGAAATCCCTACAGATTACTACAAACCAGTGTGTAAATTCATAAAACTTTACTGGTCTACCTTATAATTCTGTAGAATATATCACATAGTTCAGTGTATGCATGCTTCATTTGAACCATGCTTAGGAACTGAAATAAAATTGACTGTTTTCAAGAACTGACAGATAATGACAAATCCTTTTTAAATTAATGAAAAAGACTCTGAAGGTCTTCCACTGAAAAAAAACCTGCTATCAGAGCACTAAAATATCGGTTTAGAATTTCATTATAAGTGCCTAGAATTGGAAAAAAAACCCAAACAAAAAAAAACAAAAAACAAAACACTCCAAACCAAAAAAAAGCCACAAAACTATTCAGCAGAGAAACTATATAGAAATAGTACAGAGAGGTCATTTTCTTTTTCCTTCTCTTCTCCCCTTTGCAGAATTGTTGATTTGCCTACTTTTAATGGGTTTATCAGCTTCATTTCATGTGATGGTAGATAAATGTAGTGCAATATATTTTCTTAGCTGATAAACTAAGCTACACATTAGCTTAGCCAAATATCACATGAAGTAATGGACACAGATTTTTTCCTTGACTATCAATTTGACAGTATTTCTGAGAGAAATAATACTTGGTAACTAGACAATTAATTCTTAAAAGAAGCTAACCTACATTGAACACGTCAAATTGCATGTTAGTTTTTTAGCTTTCATGAGTTTATACTGGAAACTGACATACTTTTCTATATATATATGAGTTCAGTGTTAAATTAAGCCACCCTAGCAGAACACCTGGAACGTATATCAGAATGCACTCTCAAAAAATAGCTGTTTATCTCACTAATACTACTGAATGCACGTGTCCCCACTGTTAACATGATCCGTCTTTGCATTCCTCCCACTTCTATTACATACACTGCAGAGACGAAGAAGATAGATGTTTGTCAGTGCTTGTCACTGGAATAATAAACAGAATTTCCACGGCTACTTCTGATTACAAATCAATTTCTTTCTATCAGTACCTTAATTTTCAAATGGCTTTTTCTCAGAGCAATGAGATGTTTTTAAAAAATAACATTAGGAGAACAGCTAATTAAGGTTCAGTGAGTTTGGTGCCAGCGCTAGGTTTAATACCGTACAATAGTAATTACACATTACACAGAAATAAAACCTAAATGGCATAAAAAAGTTAAGATTTCAGAACAATGCTAAAATAATATTTGTACTTACGCACCAAACACTAACTGTTATCGCAAAATCAACAGCTTCTTTCAAGGCAACTGTTAAATCATTTCCTTTCCCTATTTCCTCTGTATGTGTTGAACACTTAGTGCTGTTGCCAGACATAGGACAAGATTAGCACTACAGGGAGCAGACAAAATCCTGTCTGGGAGTTGGAGGCAATACTATCATGTATATAAAAGGAAAATCACATGAGAAAGAAGACTGGCCACTGGCCTACTTGAGTCTCAACTTGTGTCATGATGAGCTGTCAGACCTGGTTACCTCTGCCTTGAAGAGGAACTACCAAGGACTGCAGCCATCAGTACTAATGGTACAATGAGCTCCATGGCATTGTGGACTCACAGCTAACCTAAGAAAAGATTTTTGAAGAGTTGTGTATATAGTGCAGCGATCACTACCACAGTGTATAAATTGATCCTTAGCACAACGTGTTGCTAATGAATGAATGCAGCAAAGTTTGGCTTCAAAATTTTAAATTTTTTTTTCAATTTTCTGAACACTTCCATCCCCACAAACTTTGATTCCCTAACAAAAGTGGAGTTACATACAGTTCCAACAGTTCCTGTAATGTCATATATTCTGAAGTAAAAAGAAACTGCCTACACTGACAAAATAATCATGTCTTATGATTCCCAAGGTAACACATAAGACTCAAAGGAAACCAAGAGGCAAGCGACATGTAGTGTAGCAGCTTTTGAGGAGGCTAGCCAAAATGAATCTAAATACAAGCCACGGTACGCCATTTAGTTTGAGGCTAGTAAGTGGCCTGGAGCAGATCGGTTTCTCTGTGTAAATGTGATTACAGAAGCCACTTTCCAAAACACTAAATAGGCAGAAGACCAAAGCAAGTGCTAACTCAGGAAGACTTTGGTAGAGCAGATGCTACAGTTTGGAAAGAACAGGTTATGAAATCCAAATGTGTTGAAGTATTGTTTTGATTGCAGCTATAAACTCTGGAAATAAAGAAAACCTAGGCAGTCAATAGAGAAGCACTTGTAGCACACGCTGGGCGGGCAGGAGGAAGATGAGAACAATATTTTTTTTAAACACTTGCTGGAAAAGGAAATCATTTACAAGGAAATTGGCTGTGTTTGCTTACACTGTAATCAGGAAAACATTGTTGCTAATATTACAATTATTGAACAATCAGATAATTGACTCGTAATTGTTTTCTTCTCCTAACAAAAGTACCTCAGCAAGGCCCCAAATATTTGATAAGTATTGCTGGTTGAAGTCAACTATGCACATTAGTTAAACATTACCACAAATGTATACTGAGGTTTGATATATATTGCAGTTTCTGGGTAGATGATTGTGGACAGATGATTAAAAGGAGATTTTATTTGTACTATTCTTCATAGAGTAAATCAAATTGTAGTAGAATAGCATAAGCCTTGTACACAATAGGCTTAAGTATAGGGTTACACAGGATTTAAAACCACAAGAACAATCATACTAGGGCAAAACAAATGCTTCATGCAGGCCAGCATGCCGCTCTTAACAGTGATCTACAGATTCTTACCAAAAAAAAGTGAGAAAAAAAGACAAGTAAGTTTCCCTTTGGGATATCCTCCAAGCTTCTAGTCATTAAAACCTTGCTTGGGCTATTGTTTAATAGCCTAAAGGTATCCATTTTGAATTTGCATACTTTATTTTTGAACTCACTCATACTTTTACAGTTACTTGCCAGTGCAAGTACCTCTATAGTAACAGCATTATGTTTTCTATTTCATTCCCTTCCTTTTCTAAGACATCCTCACATTATGTAACAAGTAGACTAATAATGACCATTTAACGGGTCCTTTCAAATAATTATCCACAAAGACTCCAGTATTTGTTCACAGTCTGCTAAAAGCAACTATACAGGCAATAACATACAGTGTTTTTCTCTGCCCTGTGCACTATCATGAGACTTTAGTGAAACATGGAATTATGAATGCAGTTCTAGTGGTCAAGAACATCTTTGAGCGTATCAGGCTTTTTCACTAGCAACATACAATGCTATTTTAAATTCCTGAACCAAGAACAATTTGTGACATTTCTCTGAAGATAAATGGCCAAACTATATTGTAAGTAGAGATTTCATTAATGAGCAAGGAACTCTCCCTCCCAAATACGAAGGTAAGTATTAGCCAACTTGGAAGTACTTCTTACAAATTGCCTTACCCAATTTAGTAACTGAGAAATGAAAAAAAAAGTTTCAGTTTCAGCTGTTCTCTTATCAGAGAAACAATAAGTTAAGAAGTCCAAAGTTAAAACAAATGAGAAAAAAAATATTATTTTATACCAGTTTATTTTTTCAATGTATTACATAGAAATTAACCTTCAGCTATTTAGAAGCCTTAAACAATAGTACTTACAGTAGCTTGGAAGGACAATAAGCCACTATCTGTTTTCCTATCTGTATAAGTAAACAAAAGTCCAACAAAGAATAGGTTTGACAAATAAGAAAGTTAAGGATAGATTAAGAAATAGCTCATAGTCACCTCTGCTCCCTCACAGGAATTCAAAGCAAATAATAACCCTACACATATTACAGTGGAAACGGCACTTATCTCTGAATCTATTTAAATAAAAATAGCAGGCCTAAGAATCAAACTTCCTTGGTAATGCAAGAAGGAACAATAGAAGAAGATGGATTTCTTTTTTTAATTATTTTTTTCTTAAGTCAAGGCTGAACAGAATGTACAGCAAAGAGCTAGATTAAAAATGATGGAAAGGTGTAGAAAACTGAATAGTTCTGAGCTTTGATCTTGCAGAAATAAAGAATTTATGGTTTTGGATTTGGTTTTCCTGATCTATATTGTGCAGTTCTGCAGACTATATGCTTTCCTCATCAGCATTTCTTTGATATTGTTTTACAATACAGGTTCACTGCACTTCCATTCCTCCACGAAGCAGAAGTTCAGATTCAAATTTTAAACACCAGTTCCTTTGAAAAGAAGCTTAGATATAGCATTGACAGGTACATTCTGCCAGTTCTGATTGTATACTATGCCACCATCATTCTCCACACAAAGGTGTCTGATTATATTAATAAGAAGCAGTTTCTATACAACTGCACAGTATTTTGAATAATCTATTCACACTTAAGAATGTCAGAGAGGATGGAAAAGCTATTATCCACTGTATGGGCCACAAGGTCTTCAGTTTGTTTGCATGGTTTCATTCTTTTTTCTTTTTCTTATTTGTCTTCAACAGTAAAGCTAGTCGAAAATATCATAAAAATTGTAAGATCAGTTTTTCATTTTTGGATATGCTCTAATTTAAAAAGCTGCTTGCCATGAACTTCTAAACAGCAGAATAAGATAACTATAAAATAAATGAAATAATTTTTTGATAGAGAAAAGTAAGGTAATTTTTTGGATGTTTCAGACCAGACAATGGAAAGTAAGTGAACTGCATATTGCCTACATCACAAGCAGACAAATTCCATTCATCTAAGTGTAACATTCTTAAGAAATTTCCCCAACTGTGAAGAAAAAATAATCTTCTGTATTCTTTTACAGCACTGTTTCTGTAATATACTCTGATGTGCTACAGGGACGTTTTAAATTAAAGGATATGCTCTACATGCATATTGTGTTGTTGGGTTTATTTTTTAATCTTGTTTTTAGGAGAAGACAATACACACATTTAAAGTGGTACCTTTCCCTAATACAATGTGCCAAAAGCTGTAGCAATGAGGGTAGCGGGAAGTCTGAGAAAACAGCCAATATACTCATTGTCTCATTCATGCAAGTACCTGAAGATTTCGTTTTATTTAATTTCCCCTTTCCATTTTAATGAAAGCAAGTAGAAGAATGACATCTGAATTGTCTGGAGATTAAAGGAAACTTTCAAATTATCATATATATTTCATTTATACAAGAAAAAAGAGTAAGAATGCAAAAGATAAGATAACTGCCTTCCAAAATTTGATGCAAGTAACAACTGAATGATGACAAAACTACCTTTGCTGGGATTATTCTTTCTTCCTTTGTTTGAAGCCAAGAAAGAAAAAGAATCATTTGAACATAAATTACACTTCCAATACATAAATTGGTTCACTAGAGAGGTAAATCACGTGTTTAGAGTTAAGGCATATGATCAGTACATTTACTGGTTTGAGATCTGAAGCATTTTAACCATTTATTCAGTAAAGCCTCTTTGATAAGCATCAACTTTTTTTTTTTTTAACTTAAAGGAGCAGCGGTTGTTGGTAAAAAAAAAAAAATCCAGCAAAACCAATAGATATTCATGCCACACTAAAATTTAATCAAATTATCATTTTTGGTTCAGCTGTTCTGCCTGAAAAAAGTTTAGTAAAATCAGCTTGTCATCTTGACAGTTCTCAGAAAAACTTAAAAAAAAAAATACTTATAAACCACCCTGCTTAAAATAAGACCATTTGCAATTCATACAAGGTAGCATTTTGGGGTGCTGGAGTTTACTTATTCTAAATGCACTATGTGAACTTCAATAAAAATTCCTAGAAGAAAATGTTTTGTTCAGAAACTTCATGTAACATTTGTTTCCTTTAAAAGAACAGAACCTGTGGGCTTTAAGTATTCCATTTAAGATACATTTCTATCTAAATTCCTTTAAAAAATCAGTAGCTTTTCCAGAATATTCCAGAATTATACCCAGACGCCAGCCTCCTAATGTTAGCAATGATAAAGATGCTGGGCATTAAGACCTCACTATAAATAAATACTGCAGCCATCCTTAATCAACGTATCACATTCGTTACCAGCAATGAGCAAGGCATTAGAAAAATAGAACAAAAGTGTGGCAGCCATTAGGCTCAAAAAGCACATTAGCAGAATAGATTTTTTGATTCTCTGGAAAATCTAGATATAAACTTTAAGAATTCTGAAAGCACAGGAATTTTTATTTTTGAAAACACAGAAATTATGTAAAAAGTTTACCTTTATTAATATAACTTTATTAGTACATATACAAATGAATTTTTAGGCATGATAATGAACGCCTGCCTGTATTTATAATAGAGGCTTGGTCTTTCTAATTCTGCTGGGTATGAGGCAGCGTTGAGCAGGCTCATTCTGTCACCGGGGAAGGACACCCAAGCATGTGGTCTGGAAGGGAGTCTTGGCATGCTCCAGTGGGTCCCTTGATCCTGATGTAGCTACTAATGAAACAAACAGCGCCAGTCCCCTGGCACTTGGACTAGATTACCTGTCCTTATTATTTGCTGGAACAGTTGCTGGTGCGCTTTCATCCCAAACTGACTACCACTTTCCCAAACAACTCCTGGATATATTTCATGAACGAGCACAATTCAGTAACCATTTCGACACACAATTTGCAGTGGCTGCATTATTTGCGAGGGCAACAGAATTTAACAGTATTGTGTACTGATTCTTAATGGTTAGTGTCAGTACCAGGGAAGAGTTTAAGATTTGTTTAATTAGTATAGAGAAAGCCAGAAAAAAACCAGGCTATCCCTTAATGCTATTCATTTACCTTCCGAATCACAATTTACTTGTTTCTACTACGGTTTTCTGTTTGTAGCAACAAAAAATTTTAATTTCTCCACACAACGTTGGATGTGTGGACTATCTATTTTTTACTTATGAAAGGTTTTCTGTACCTGGCCACTTTTATTAGCACTGCTGTCTGTTTTTAAATCTCGTCTCAAGTTAGAAAACTATTTATTTTTCATCTGTAATTAAGATACCATTATAATTAAGATTAGCTAAAATTCACTTAATCACTTCAAAGGTGTCAAGACCTGGAAAGCCAAATTATTGTAATTTATTATATGTCTGTCATTGGGGGAAAAGAGCATTGTCAAGCTCAGTTTATGAAGTGGACCAAACAAGGGACAGGCTGGGTGAGGAAAAACATTTCACTCACACAGGCACTCATACACAAACACAGATGCACAGGTAACTGTTACAGGTAACTGAGACCTGCCCCGGTCACCACACCAGTGAGTCAGCCCAGCCCATCCTGGGGAGGTGTGACACTCACTCCCGCCAGTCTCTGACTCAGGCTCTGGGCAGGGCTCAGCACGGACGCCTTGAGCCCTCGGCTTCTGTGTGTGTTGGAGGGTGGTGTGACAATATGGTCTCTGTGACTGGGTGGGTTTATAACCAGATGTCAGAAATGTCACCAACCAAATCACTCCGTGATGTTATCATGGGTTACCTCCTTGCTTGCACTGTCCTGTCATCTACTATTCACTATAGCCAGTGTCATGGATTCTTCTCATACTAAACCCAAAACACAGCACTGCACCAGCTACTAGGAAGACAATTAACTCTATCCCAGCTGAAACCAGGACATCCAGTTACTCAACTCTTCATTAAACAAGATCGTGACACTTAGATCTTGTCAAGAGAGCAGAAAAATTTAACAAAAAGGTTTACCCTTTATGGAAGAAGTCCTGCCTTAATCTTTTCCAATGATTCTTCTCTTTTTCTTCCTTATAATAACAGGAGACAGCCTGAAAATAGGATGATTTGAATGAAAGTCAGTGTAGAATATCTGGTTAAATATGAAGTTATATTTTGAAACACTCTTACCAAAGGTTTTAAAAATGTCATTCAAAAAACAGACAGGCTGTAAACTTGATTGCTTTTCTTTCTATCCAATAAGCATGAAAGCTTGCTTGGCATTTCTTTTAAAAGCCATGAATCAGAATGGTGCTCAAAAGAGAAAATTATCCCTTTCCAGAGGAAAATTAATTCATAGAATTTTGGTAATTAGATTTTTCTGTATCATATTTGATGTAATTATCAGTCAGTTACATTAAACTAAGCAGAGATTATATCTGGAAAAAACTTCTGTAAGGCAAGAAAAAAACAAAATATTTTTAGCATCTATTTAGAAGTAAAATAAATATAATGAACTTTAGTAGTAAGGCATAGAGAAAAGAAGAAAGGCACAACTGATACACACCATTGTCCCTTGCATGATAGCACTTTTACCCTCAAAATCTTGTTATGGACAAGAAGTGGAACACACTTCACAGATGAAGTCAAGATTATTTTTTTAATTTAAAAAAAGTGTAATCGACATATAATAAAGTTAGAAATAGTAGTACAGTTACTGTGATACTTGGAACATGTCCTGGTTTTGGCTGGGACAGAGTTAATTTTCTTCGTAGCAGCTGGTACAGTGTGTTTTGGATTTAGTGTGAGAATAATGTTGACAACACCCTGATGTTTTAGTTGTTGCTAAGTAGCGCTTATCCTAAGTCATGGATTTTTCAGTCTCCCATGCTCTGCCAGCAAGCAGGTGTACAAGAAACGGGGAGGGAGCATGGCCAGGACAGCTGACCCGAACCAGCTAAAGGGATATTCCATACCATATAAACTTCAGGGAGTTGGCTGGGAGGTGCAGATCGCTGCTTGGGCATCGGTCAGTGGGTGGTGGGCAATTGCATTGTGCATCGTTTGTCTTTTCTTGTTTTCTTTTTCTTTTTTTATTTTTTATTATATTATTACCATTATTATTATATTTTATTATTGTTGTTGTTGTTAGCACTACATTTTATTTTACTTTAGTTACTAAACTGTTCTTATCTCAACCCATAAGTTTTACTTTTTTTCCTGATTTTCCTCCTCATCCTACTGGGAGGGGCAGTGACTGAGCGGCTGCGTGCTGCTTAGTTGCGGGCTGGGGTTAAACTACGACAGAAGGGTATGTAGAAGGAGAAAACGTGTGTTCCTTTAAGGATATATGGTCAAGGGCGGTTTAAATGCAAGAAGGGGTTAATGAGAAAAGGAGGAAGCCATAAACAAGAACATACAGGGATACAAACCTGACTGACCAAGAATAAGGCAGGCAGTAGCAGGTGCTAACAAGAACCAAACCTGCCCAGTCACATTAACTGAATTGTACATGGAATGGGGGAAAGATTGTTTCAGTCAGATTAACTGATGAGGGACCTTGTCAAATGGGATAATCTGGAAAAGGGGGAAGCTATGAACAAAACATACAGACATAAAACCGACAGACAAACAAGATGGAGACAAACACAAGAAACTAACCTTGTCATTCACACTAATCAATGGGCTATCAAGAAACTACAGGCCAACAGGGACTGGTCTCACATAAAACTTGAATGGTCAGTACGCCTCTCCGGCTGAGCCCCTGCCTGATCACCACAGTCCGTCCTGTCTTCTATCTTTTCTTAACTTTCTCTCTGTGTAATCTCACTCTCTATCCTATGTGCGTCAGTGGTGCAAGGACGCAGTGCCAGCTTCTGGCATGACCAGTTAGTGGATTTGGTGCCAGCTGCTGGAGTCAGACCAGGAATGTAGGTGTCCCCAGCCTGTGGTGCCAGCAACTGGAGTGAGCAGGGGTCTCAGCTGGAAGTGGGTAAGTAAGTGCTCCAGTAGAGACCTTCTGCCTCTGCCAGCCCAAGAGGAGGAGGAGACTTGTCTGTCTGGGCTTGTGTCTGATGTGAAGACAGGCTGAGAGTTGGGGATGTTCAGCCTGGAGAAGAGAAGGCTCCGGGAAGACCTTCTTGTGGCCTTTCAGTACTTAAATGGGGCTTATAAGAAAGGCAAAGATGTTTTACCAAGGCCTGTAGTGACAGGACAAGGGGCAGTGGTTTTAAACGGAAAGAGGGTAGGTTCAGAATGGACGTAAGGAATATATTTTTTTTTTATGGTGAGGGTGGCAAAAGACTGGAACAGGTTGCCCAGAGAAGTTGTGGATGTCCCATTATTGGAAGTGTTCAAAGTCAGGCTGGATGGGGCTTGGAGTAACCTGGTCGAGCGGAAGGTGTCCCTGCCTATGGCAGGGGGGTTGGAACTGGATGATCTTAAAGATCCTTTCCAACACAAACCATTTTATTATTCTATGATGCTATCATTCTATGACTAACAGATAATACTTTTACTAACATAAAAGAGTAGCATCACTGCCAATATATTAGCAAACAGCATGGCAGAAATTACAGCAACAAAATCTTGAAAATTCACCAGTCCTTCCTTCCGATATATCAACTGCAGGATCTAATGTACCTTAAGCACTACTGATATCAAGCTTGCTTCTTAAAAAAAAAAAGGAGATTTTGCAGCCTACCTAAGCAATTCATACTAGTGTTTGACTGTTCTTAACATCAGAAAGTCATATTTAACACCAAGTTAAATCTTCCATAGTGCTGTATGTCATTATACTCTGTCATCCACATAGACAATACCTTTCCCTTTGCTTTTTGAATTTGAAAATGATTATTTAAAAAAAAAAAAAAAAAGGACAGTGTGAGAATGTGACAGTTATCTTTTCTTCTCAGCTAAATTCTAGGGACTGCTTATCATTTTTTATTTACTCCTCTGGACTCTATCCTGTTGAGTCACTTCATGCTAAAAAGTGTGTCAGACAAGGCAGCACACATATTTCCAATCATGGTCTTACCAGTGGTGAATAAAAGATTTATCTGTAGCTGGAAAGAATATTAACTGAAAATGAAAGATGTCACCTTTCATGCTCCTATACTTGTGTTCATTTGAGCCTACTAGTATTCCCATCAAATAGTCCATTTATGTTTTTTGAGAGCTAATATTGCAAACAGTTAAGCAACTATGTACTTCTATTCACTTTAAGAAAGGAACCCTTTCTCTCTTTCTTCATACCAAAAAATGGGCTTCATGTTTTCCATTTCTCTGCTTATCACCACTTTGGCCTTTGCAGTGAAAGTGTATTTTTCAAGCTTGGGCTAAAGTTTCTTCTATCACTGAAAAATCTGTGGCACCTGAGTTTGCGTGGGTCCTTTCAAAACAGTTGCTGTTTAAATTCACAGTGGAGGTGACTTGGTAAGTACATTAAGAGGTAAGTGTAGATTCATTAAGCCAAGCCATGAGTTCCACATTTATTTATTGATATGATTTTGATTAAAGTTGAAACAGAAATATTTATTTGTAGTAAACATAAAGTAATGAATCTCCTGATGAAGTACGTTTCTAATCATGAAGATTTGGGGCCATCAGAAAACCATGATTTCTTCTCTTTTTCTAATTTTGTTAAAGGTATATTGACAAATAATAAGTCTCAGAATCCTTGCATGTAAGGTGCCATTAATCAAGGTAATCTTATCTAAACAATTAAAAGCAAAACTGATTTTTTGTAAAATCCTGTGATGTACAATGGCTGTTGACTGGAAAAAAAACCCTCCAAAAACCCTAACAAATTCAACCAGGAAAAAGATTTGTAGAAGTTGTAAGAAATAGAAATTGTAGGTACAAAACCCCAACTTCCTACATTTTATCTGTATTTCAGAAACTTTACTATCTCTAAAAATAATGTCATAATTGTTTCTTTTATGATGACTTCTGGATCTATATTGGCTTGTGGATCGATATTCTGTCAGAATCTAAACATTTGAGTAATTTCCTAATAAGAATTGTCTCAATAAATGGAATAAATCTGCCACACATCATAACTACTACTTAAAGTAGGGCACAAACAGATAAAAGTGATTTCAGACCCTTGTCTGGCTCCTCTAACAGCATATATGCTAAGTATGTAGAATGAAAGGCTATGGGATTTCAGGATCAGTTATCAAATTAGTATTTCTGAAAAAATATAAGTACTTAGATAAGCTTACAAAACCCACATCCAACCAGTATAGCTATTTGATATACAGCCATAAGATATAAGCATTGACAAACAGATCTGAAGTACTCCATACATTTCTAAGTTTTTCAAGATTTCCTACCGCCTTTGCAATGTAAATCCTGTATTATGTGATCTATTCAGCATTGGTGAGGTTGCATCAGGAGTACTGGGCCCACTTCTGAGCTCCCCGGTACAAGAGAGATACGACCTTACTGGAGTGAATCCAGCCTAGGGCCACAAAGGTGAGTAAGGACCTGGAGCATGTCATATGAGGAGAGGCTGAGAGAGCTGGGACTGTTCAGCCTGGAGAAGAAAAGGCTCAGGGGAGATGTTATCAATGTGTATAAACACCTTATGGGAAGTAATGAAGATGAGGGAGCCAGACTCTTTTCAGTGGTGCCCACTGACAGGACAAGAGGCAATGTGCAAAAACTGAAACACATGAAATTCCATCTGAACATAAGAAAACAATTCTTTACTGTGAGGGTGCTCAAACACAGGCACAAGTTTTCCAGAGAGGTCGTGAAGTCTCCATCCTTGGAGATACTGAAAACCGAACTGGGCACAGTCTTGGGCAACATTCTATAGCTGACACTACTTGAGCAGGGGACTGGAGTAGATGATCTCAAGAGGTCCCTTCCACCCTGAATGATTCTGTGATCTCTCTATTGGAATTAAATAACAATGGAGGTTTTGATGAAATAACTAGCTTTAAGTGAAGGCAGAGAGACATCAGACACAAGTGATGCTAAAATCATACACCTCTTATTTTCTAGGTGGAAAAAAAAACACAAATAACTTTCTCTTATTCTTTGTATTGGACTAATAAGGGTTTGACACAATGAAAAAAAAATCCTAACCCTCTGACTCTCTGACAATGACAAACTGGTAACTGCTGTTTTAAAAAAAAAATCCACGTGTTATAATGTTTATAGTATTAGAGACACAAAACAGTTCCTACAAGAAGTCTACAGTGTAAAAAGGATACAGAAATTCTCTGAACAAAGGCAGCTTATGAATACCTGACACTGTATAAAAGATGTAGGCAGCTTGTACATTCACTTAGGGTGTAATTCCCTCTGTTAAAAGCCGTCAGAAACCTATAAAGCATTTAACTCCCACTTACAGTCTATTTGAAGTGTTCAAATGGGACTTCAAGACTGTCTATGCATCACTCTGATGATCTTTGCCAGAACCTAGGGCCTGATCAACAGGCTGATTCATATGGATGTACTTCTGTATCCAGCAAAGTGATTTAATGGGCCTCAGCATAGATCCAGAGACATCCATTACAGACACATCAGCCTGAGAGAATCAGGGATATATTCTTCTGAAAAAGTAAAATTCTTGCAGACGTCATCGCTCCTGAAGTTGTGGATAGACTTCTAATGTTCCTAGATTCATTAAAAAGATAACAATAATAATCCATCACTTACTGATCTCAATAGACACTATAATCTATATTACATAATGTGGCAAATATTTCTGATAGTCAAATGGTATTTTTTTAGTAAGAAAAATCCTCATGTTTCCCAGTTGTGTTAGATACTGTATCTTATCCTTTGGAACAAACTAATATTAAAAATTCATACCTTAACATCACAGAATAATCAGACAGTTACCCTTCCTAAGAATATCTGGCAAGCCAAAGTAGCAGAAAGCTTTCCTTTTTCTTTTCCTTTTTTTAACTTTTTTTCTTTTTTTCCTTTTTATTTTTTTTATTAATTAAGATACGGGTTTTCTCCTGTATTTTTGTTTTGCTGTGATTACTTTTCCTTTCAGTGTGGACTTTCTGTGAAGAACCACTCTTCACCCAAATAAAGTTCAGGAACAGTTGGTGCTAAATGTAAAACGCAATGCCAATACTACTCACAGAGATATACTTCCCCCACCCCCCCACCCCCCCCGAAAGGTCATTAATACTGAAGAAAAGGGTTGGGGTTATTTTCTGTTCGTGACAATAGCCTGGGGATAATGCAGCCTGCTCATTTCTATGTGCAGTGGGGTGTTTAGGAAATGATTCAGCCTTCATGAAAGGAAAAGCAATCCCATGAGGTAGTATAAGCTTGTATACATGATATGGATTTAGGGACACGACATGGGATTAGCGACATGGTTTAGAGGTAGACTTGGCAGTGCTAGGTTAATGGTTGGACTCAGTGATCTTAAGGGTCTTTTCCAACCTAAACCATTCTATGATTCTATATGCCATCTGACTTCAGAGGTCTGTGTACCTGTCTATTGCACATGTGCTATCTAACAGACTTCAAGTTGTGACTGGGAGAGAAGAGTTATTCTTCTCTTCATCATTAACTTATTGCAGGGTGAAATTCTAAAGCCAAAGTTTTACAGACTGGATATCTAGAGCTAAATTACTAGATCAAAGTATAAATATCTCCAAGTTTTGATAACCAGAAAGTGGAAGAACCCAAAGTAATGGCCTTCAATTTAAATGTCACCCAAAGAATAGCAATTGCTTACCTTTTTGTGTAAATGATACATAAAAAGCACAACCACTTATCTGTATCCAGAAAAGGTCTATATAATTGCAAATGTTATATTTTTCCTCTTAATGACATTTATTTAATAACTCAAACTAATGCTCCTTCATTTTTCAAGCAAAAAAATTGTGCAAATGTAGGATACATTTTCTGCATTTGTGTATAAGATGGAACACGTAAGGGTCAATATGCAATAAACTAAAGAATCAATGTGTAATATTTTTCCGTCACTTTAATGTACAGACGTACCTTAAAAGAAGAACAGAAATTCAGCATTGTACGTTGTGTTTACCAGGACAGTTTCTGTTGGAAATCTTGCTTTCCTGATTTCCTGAATTGTCTTCCCTCTGCAGAACTCTTTTGTGGTAACGTGTTGTCCCAGTTTCCAAGGTAGTACCTCAAAGTACACAACAGTTCTTGGTTTTTTTTTTTTTTTTCTTTGGTGTAGTGAATTCTTTTGCTGGAAAGAATTAATTAGGAGATTTTATTAAAGCAACTATAAAGCACAAAGAAATATTCCAGTCCTCATTCTTTCAGAAAAAAACAAAATCCACCAAAACGCACCTATTCACTTCTCTGTTCAGTTTGCCAACATCTGGCTCAGCAAAATAGCTCTTCAGACACCAGTGACTGCATTGTGTAGGAGTTCTATTTAGTTGCCTGAGCACAGGCATCTCATCTAGGTTTCATGTCTGCTCCACAAGGTCAGGGTCATTTATGCCGGTGACACAACTGCTAGACCTAGTTGAATGTCTCAGAAATGCTCAGGGATCTCAAATGGCAGTAGATGCATCTGTTCTGAACCAATTAGGCAACTGACTTGAATCCTATGCTTATGCATACATGCAAGTGTACCTATACATAGTCTGCAGCTGAACCTCTGAACTGTAGACCCCTAAATTTAGATGTATGACCCTAGAGCTGAATCCCGGATAAAATACTCTTGTAAAACTAAAATGCCTAAGCACTGAGTTTATCTACAAAATTTGCGTCAATCATATGTAAAACCAGTTTAAATGAGGGCAGGTCAGGATTAATCTAGATGTAGCTCAAAGTTGTTAGGAAGAAGTGTGAAAATGACATCTGGGAAAAAGTTAATGTGTTTTGTAACACTAATGTTCTCTGGTTCTAAAGGAGTCTGAAAATCCAATTTTATTCTTCAGTGGGAATAAGTCAAGTCCTAATTTGGTCCTAGTCCATTAGATTCTGCAGTTCGTTAGAAGTATGTTTGCTTGATGTTAGAGTTAGTCACCCTAAGCTCCTTTCTTAGTCACTGGAGAGAAATAGATATTTGTTCAAATATAAGCATCTAAAATAGGTCAGCTGAATCTGACCCTCTAAGTGCCTGTTCTGTCCATTGATTATATGAGAGTTTAGCATGACTAGTTCAGATACAGATTCTGCGCTGTGCACATCTCTTAGATGAGATTAATCCACCATGCCAATTTATGTTTGTTTGATGAGATTAATCCTTCACTAACAATCTGAGCTAATCTTTTCCTTTTAGTATCTCAAAGGAGATGGAAACCAAATTATGTTATTATTTACCTTCTTGAGAATTTTAAGTTCAACATGGCAATAAAAGTTTTTTTTACTAAAACTGAAGGGAAATATTTTGACATATGAATGAAATTCTGCCTCTCAGTCAGAATGCTGTTAAACAGTGTTAATTTTGGGCGGAATAACCAAAGTTTGCTTCCAGAAGTCCAGCAATCTATAGAAACGTGCTTAATTTGTTTTGATGTGATTCTAAAGGTCTATGATAAAAATTTTTTCTTGGTGAAGCTGATATGAGTTGAGTTACATTATATGTAACTCAATAAGTAGCTGCGGAGCTAGCAGGATCTGGGCAGGGTCAGGAGCAACAGCAGGCAAGTACACACCCCACCCCCCCACCCCCCAAAAAGAATCCCTCAGGGATCG
>JAVKLA010000008.1:9830288-9881470 GCA_034782735.1 Sagittarius serpentarius
TGGGCATGACATCCCATGGTATGGAATACCCCTTTGGCCAGTTTGGGTCAGCTGTTCTGGCTGTGTCCCCTCCCAACCTCCCTGTGCCCCTCCAGCCTTCTTGCTGGCTGGGCAGGAGAAGCTGGAAATTCCTTGACTTAGTCTAAACACGGTTTAGCAACAACTGAAAACATCAGGGTGTTATCAACATTCTTATACTAAACCCAAACCACAGCGCTGTACCAGCTACTAGGAAGAAAATTAACTCTATCCCAGCCGAAACATATGTTGATAAATCAAAGCATCTTTTTTTTCACAATAAATTAGCAGAAAATCCAAGTCCAGGGAGTTTTAAATTATATGATGAGCAAACATATAGCACTCGCACACTTTTCCCACAGGTACACCACACTCAGAGGTCTCCCCAAATACCAGCACAGACACCCTCCTGCCTGATACACCTGCCTGGACCCAAGGCCCCCATACTCACTGGCGAGTTCAGCTCAAATTTTGCTAGTGAATACACATGCATGCACTATGCACACCAGGACTGGGGAAGATGCAGACACTCACACCCCCCTCCTGGAGCCAGCACCAAGCACACCAACTGTGACCTGTGGTCCTGCTCCAGCCACTAGCATGGAGACCCTCACTCCCCCTTCCCTGCACATTGCCTCATCAGTTGGCACAGTCCCACTGACCCCCTCCAACATGCAGGACCCTCCGGTGTGCTATCCCGTCTGTTGCAAAGTGCTGGTTTTCCTGCAGTTTCTTGACAGCCCATCAATTAGTGGGACTGACCAGGTTTGTTTCTGGTCATTGTTTGTTAACTCTAATTGGTCAGGTTTTACCTGTCTGTCTATTTTTCTGCCTCCCTTTCCTTATCCTCCCAACTGAAAAAATAAACATTTTCACACTCCACATACTCTTAACCAGTTCACACCACTGATCAGGTTCGTTCTTGTCATGACCTCCCTTATCACGTGTTGGTCAGGTTTGTCTCTATATGTTCCAGTTTGTGGCTCCTTTGACTAGATAGCCTTAAAGGAGCAGTCATGCTCCTCTTGCATATGCTTACAGGATAAATGAACATTTCTTTATTAGGAACAGTAAAAAGACTAAGATTCAAGAGTGAAATGGGAATCTAAGATGACAGTATGTGATTTGTTTGTGACTGATAAAAGGACTGAAGCAGTCCAATTTTCCAGTTATAAGAGAACTGGAATATAAAATTCGTTGGAACATATAAGTGATAAAGATTGGACTTGAAATTGATTCTCAGGGTAGAGAGGCTCTGTCTCAACTGTATTGGAGAAGACTGCTTGCAAATCCCTTAGCAATGCACATGCCCTAGCTAAAAAAACTCTAGGAAGATGGGAGATATTGCATAGTGAGCTGCCTTCTGAACAAATGTCTCATTAAAACACTATGCAGCCCCTGCAGAGACACGGCCAGATGCAGAAAAAGAGCAAACGTTGTCCTAGGCACCTTCCTTGGAAATGCCAGGGTCCTGTGGACAACACTGGGTCTTACTGACCCTGACAAGCCTCACCTGGGGCCTCCCCTCATCCACAGGATCAGGAGCCCTGTTTCAGCTCAACCCTGCACACCCAGTCCTTGCCTGAGCCGGGTTTTGGTATACTTGCGTACTGGGTGTAGGTAGTAAGGTTTGGTTTTGGCAGCAGCGGGGCTGCAGGGGTGGCCTCTGTGAGGAGAGGCCAGGTGCTGCCCCATGCCAGACACAGCCAGTTCCAGTGGACCCACCGCAGGGCACAGCTGAGGTTCTCAACCAAGATGATGGCACCTTGGGGAAAATCTATTTAAGAAAGGGTAAAATGCTGCCTGAGAGAGAGGAGGGAGGGAAAAAAATGTGAGAAACAGCCCTGCAGACACCAAGGTCAGTGAAGAAGGAGGGGTAAGAGGTTCTTCAGGCACCAGAGCAGAGATTCCCCTGCAGCCCATGGAGAAGACCATGGTAGAGCAAATATCCACCCTGCAGCCCATGGAGGACCCCACACCAGAGCAGGTGGATGTGCCCAAAGGAGGTTGTGACCCCGTGGCGAGCCCATACAGGAGCAGCTCCTGGCAGGACCTGTGGCCTGTGGGGGATCCACACTGGAGCAGTCGATTCCTGAAGGGCTGCACCCCATGGAAAGGACTCATGCTGGAGCAGAGGAAAATTGTGAGGAGTAAGGAGTGGCAGAGAAGCGTTATCAACTGACTGCAACCCCCATTCCCCAACCCTTTGCACTGGTTGTTGGGGGGAAGGTAGAGGAGTTGGGAATGAAGTAGTGAAGTTGAGCCTGGGAAGACTGGGTGGGTGGGGGTGGAGGGGAAGGTTCTTTTAGATTTGTACTTGTTTCTCATTATCCTACACTGTTTAATTGGCAATAAATTAAATTCATTTCCCTAAGTTGAGTCTGTTTTGCCTGTGGTGGTAATTGGTAATCTCTCTGCCTTTATATTGCTCCTTGAGCTTTTCCATCTTATTTTCTCCCCCTGTCCTGTTGAGAAGCAGGAGTGAAAGTGTGGCTGCATGGGGGTCTGGTGGCTGGCCAATATCAACATGCCACAACTTGTCTTCAGCCCCAACTTCCAGATGGACTTCAGGTGTGAGCTGTAGCCTTGTCTCCAGTCTCGGACCCCATCTCTGGCCCTACTTCTGGCCCTTTCCCTGGCTGCTTCTGTTAGGACTCCCTTGAGCAGGTCCCAGCCCTGGCTTGCCCCACACCAGAAGTCTCAGGGACTCAACAGCATTCCATACCCTGGCCCCCTCATGGGTAAGCTCTGCCCCTGCTGACAGGAGACAATATGTAACTACGGTATGGAAAGAAAAGGAGGGAGCATCACTGGGAAGGAAATACTGAAGCTAGAATAATGGAAAAATAGAGGACTTTCAGAAAGCAATTTGCTCTGTGGGAAGCTTGAACAGAATTTTTTAGGGGGTGAGATGGCCTTACAACCATTTTGGGGACAAAATATCTGAAAATAAGCTTTGGTAGTGTGTCCATCACCTTACTGACTGGAAGAAAGATAAATCATAACCTTGTCAAGGGATAAAATGAGAGTTCCTCTAGGATTAAGCGTTTACTTTCCATCTGGATTTAAAAAAATCTGTAGATATTAAGGAATACGTGAAGAGAGAGATACTGTTGTTCTTAATGGGAGGAAACATAAGAAAATATTTGTAATAGTATTAATAGAGAAGAACACAATAGCCATGAAAAAATAGTAGTAAGATAAAAATATTATACCGAAGAGTTAGGCAGAGCTGAAGAGAAAATAGAACAATATCAGATACCAGGATCCATCTTTACTGAGATATTGCGACAAGCATATCATTATAATATCACATCACACAGTCTGCAAATGCTGATCTCCTAACAACCCACACAATGAAAGTGAACGTTTTAATTCCTGCTGCTCAGAGTGGATTATAGTAATTTGAAATCATATTCTTGTTTGGAAATACAAAGAGTTGTCTTCAACATATATTTTTGACAAATATAAAAATTAAGCCATTCTTGTTCAATTGGAAGTTTCTTATAGCATGTTTGTATCTAAAGTGTTGCAGAAAAATGATGTTGATTATGCAATGACTTTGTATTTCCTTGAGAGAAAAAGATTGCCCCAACAAAGATTTTGTAATAAATATGAGACAGCAAATTGTTCCTACACAATAGTGTTATTATTATGGAGATTAGTGATCTCTGTGATTAAGGTTGCCTCCAAGTTTCCTGATAAAGCTTTAGTTTCATGTCTTACAAGACTTCACCCTTGAAAATTGCTTTGTCTTTGTAATAGCTTTGTAATTGCAAAGAAGAATGTGTTTAAGGTTTGAAGAAAAAATGGAAAATTCATATGCTTTACCTCTTCATTGTAAAATAACTATTTAAAATGTTGTTTCTAAATAATATATCTTCATTTTATGATAGGTAAAGTAGCTTCTTACAAGTCCTTTGTTAATTTTTTTGTACACATCTCTCCTTGCATACTTATGTAGGATCTGTTTGTTCCACAGTTATACCATGGTTCTTTTTTCCCAGTAGAAAAAAAGTAAATACAATGTAAAGAATATATTTTAAAAATCCAATTTTAGTGGTATTTGCCGTTCTACTTAGAACTTAAGAAATCTGAAAGTTTCATATTGGAATTGTCTGGCATGTTTCACTGTGAGTCTGGTTATATTTCATTGAAAAAATATAGGAAAGCTTTAAAAATACATTTGTACTTAAAAAGAAAAAGGGTAATTTAACAAAGAATATTATTCTTATACTGAACACCTTGGGATCTTATCCTATTGCTCTGATGCTGAGTAAAAATGTCGAGATTTCTTCACAGAAACATAAATAATTAAAGGTTTTTTGCTTCTTGTACTAATAAGTGCAAAATCTCAAAAAGCATGTATGTTCTCCACATTTTAAATGCACACACATACCGAGGGAACTTAATGTGAACTGCTCAGGAGTACAGACATCTCACACTGGCCAAAGTATTGTGAGCAATCTTTCTCTCTGCAAGATTTTAAATCAAGGATCCTGCTGAATAAGATCCATTAAATATCCATACACTTAGTATGTAATCAATAAAGTGAAAGTAAAACCCTTACATTCCTCCTCTCCAAAGAAATCCAGAGGGGAAAGAGCCCCAAGAAATGAGAGTATCCTGTTAACATTAAGTGGAAAGAAGGGGGACTAAATAAAAAATAATGATGCTAACGTTCTATTATGTATGAGAGGCAATTCTACTAAAAGATAGTCACATTAGAAACTGAAAAAGTTTCTAATTTACTATACCTTTTGGAATAGCAAACTATAAGTAACCGTCCCTGGGGTAAGTACTTATTCTAAAGTAAGGCTCAAACTTCCAGGGTCAGCACAAATTACAGCCTAGAAAGGAAATAAAGAGGGCAGTAGACTCTGTGTTAAGAAATGAGGTAGAATAGGCTGTTTAAGATTTTTTTACTAACTGGGCGCCAGGAGGAGCTGCTTGAGAATCCCCCATCCATTGTAGGATGGGGTCAATTGTCAGTACTAGAGATAACCTCGCTTGCAGGTGACATACTGGGCCTTAGCAGTGCTCTTGTGGTTAAGCAGAAGAAAAAGCAGTGTGAGCAGCTGTTTCTGTGAGTGGAGCAGAGCACAGGGCAGTCAGCAGAAAGAGCAAGAGGCAGAACAGAAAGTTGCAAGGAGCGTGGCAAAGCTTGAAAGGGTGGCCAGAAAAAGAAGCAGAAGGAAACAATTTGTGGTACCCTTCAGTAGAACCAATAGATTCCACAAGATCATTTGTTTGCTTAGATTAAGCTTTGATATACTGGAAGGGGTTGTAAAAATTATTATTATTGTTTTATTGCAGCAAGACAAAGTTCCCACCTAACCTAGAAGCTGCCTCATTTTGGGAAAAAGGAAGCTAACTGTAGTTGTATTTTTAGCATTTAGATATTGTACACTGACTTGTTCCATCACCTTATTCATGTTTTCTTTCTTTGAGACACTTGCTGGAGTTCCCACCCAAACCATGGGAAAATTAGACCAAACTTCTTGATGTTCAGCTCATGGTTATGAGTGAAGAAAATCTGGTTTATTTTTCTCATGGTTTTGGATCAGAATTCTAGCCGGTGTTTTAAAACTGAACCTGGTGTTAGGTATCAATTTTTGGCAGAGTGGGTCCATAATCAGAGCCTACAGTCACAAATCTGAACTGCAAAGTCATGAAAATAGTCCAGTGAGGTGACCAGCTCATACTAAGTACACAGCTAAACTGATGGATGATAACTGATAAGTGAAAATTTAATCTGGGGAGGATTCAATTGCAATATCAATGTACAAGCTGAAGGGCTTCATAGGTGCATCATGTTAGAAAAAGGCAACTTGCTATCTTATGTCCCACCAATGGCAGGCCTAAGGTACACTCCTGCTCGGTGCTCAAAAGTAAACCTGAGCTTGATTTAACTCATATATCCAAAAGTAAACTTGAACTTAATTTAACTCCCCCCATAAAAAAAAATACTTAGCTAAAATGATGACTTATATGTGACACGAAGACTTCTGTCATTTGAGGGTGTTGTGCAACACTTCCTATTTTAAAGAAAATTCTGCTAGTATATTTTAATGTTTTTTGGTTGTTTGGGTTTTTTTCCAAAATTGAATGAAATCTATGAAAATTTATGTTTTCTCAGGAAATCAGATTATCTTAAAAAAAAATCATGTCACATTAAATTTAATTTCTGTTTTTTAAGGTGTTCCCCATTGTATTGCCTTAACGCAAATAATATCTACTGAGAATAACGTAATGTAGAGAGCATGAGACAGACACACTTCATAGGAAATACAGTTCAGATCTCTTCTTAATCAAATGCTTAGTACAGTCATACTCTTAGGAAAGGCATCGTAGAAAGAACACCAATACAGATTTGCACCTCCTTTTGCATCTCTGAACTAAACTTCAAAGAATTGTTGCTTTAGTGAATGCTGCTTCTCCATTTTAGCTACTAGCTAGCTCTGGCTTTATGGGTAGGGGTTTTTTTTCTCGCTTGTTTATTGTTTTTTAATAAACCTTCTCATGTCTCTAGCTCTCCCCTAGGCACCTTCATTTTAATTTGGGGTTATACTTTGCAGCTACCATATCAACACACTCTTTAGCATCCAACTTCTTTGTTGAACCTGACCTTTTAATTGAATTGACAAATGGAATTGCTTTTCAAAAAGAAAGCATCTAAGCTCAAAAGATACTGTGCTTGAACATACAAAGTATTACGTAGTAGAAATTTTTCTAAAAAATCAAGTCTTAGACTACCTCACATCGATTACTCCAAAATAACCTTAGACACAATATGCTTCAGTTTTGTACCAAGGTGAGAATATAGTCTTTCACCACCACCTCCTCTTCCCTTCCAAAGTCCTTACTGGATAGTTGTGAAGATAAATTGTTTGTGAAGTGCTCATATACATTAGTGCAGATCACTAAAAGAAAGTCCATAACAAAATCAATAACTCTGCCTTCAGAGTAGGGCTTAAACAGTGTGCAATAATTTGGCTTGAGGCCATACCTTGAGCAATGAGAATAAAACAAAAATATTGAGTAGCTACACATTAGGCGAGAACCATCTATCCTTTGCAGTGAATGAGAAAGAGCCAGGAACAGAACATCCCAACCTTCTGTTTTGAAATGACATTGTCCTTTATTTTAAAAAGTGTGTAATGCATAATATGTAAGGTAAGGAATATAGACAGGAAAAAACAAAGTAGAATTATGCAAATATATGTCATGCATATGCAAAAAGGGATTAAAGTAAGGTTATCAGCCATTTTTCTTCTAAATTTTCCTAGCTTTTTATTCTTAATTTCTGTTTTTTATAACCTTATTCATTGGTATTCTTTCCAAGATGACCTGAAGTAATGATTCCCTTTTTATTTCGATTGAACTTAAATCTAACTGCATAGAATGGTATTGTCAATAGATTCCTTAAACTGGACACCTAGGGTATCAGAACTGAAGGACTCACCATGACAAACACCTGTCCTGACTTTGAAACTAGGCTATAGAGTGCCAAGCCACAATCTGCCAAGGGCTGGCCAGCTCCATGCAGGCTTTAACCTGCCTTCTGGACCACGTTCCACTCAGCAGTATAGATTTATCTTAATGATGATGGATTTGATATCTGAAGTGGATTCCTTCCCTGATTCTTCCCCTAGGGAAAATTATGTATACGGTTGTTTAGTAATGCATGTTATTTATTTTCAAGTCCACATTAACAGTGTATTTGAACAAAAGTAGGCAAGAAACATTGTAGGAGAACTGGTGAATTTTGTGATAATTCTTTCCTGGGTTACCAGTTTGTTCCATAGTCTTATCTAAACAAGTGTTGACCTTGGTTTAGACATCTAATTCTGAATTAGTTAGTTAATCAATTCCCTTTATAGTCAACAGAGGAAATAATAAAGTAGCTCTAGAGGATAATTAGTCTCATCCTGAAGTAGGCCAGATAAATAACTGTATGCTTACCGTTGTATCTTTCCAGTTGCTTTGAAAGAAGAGCGTGGTGACTAAGTCAGAGCTAGATGTCTATCTGTAAAATCTATTACATTTCTTGAAATGATTCCTACCTTGGTCTCTCTGAATTGACTCCACATGTTATTTGACAAAGAAACTACATATTGAGCTGTCTGATTCAGATTTTACAATAACATGCATCTGTATTTGAGAGAGTATGTTTTTAATTAAAGCACCAGTACTTTCCTTTCGAGTACTAAAATCTTATACAGTCTTCTGTAGATGCAATTCTCTGTTTTTTGCTCTAAAATATGTTCTGTGCCACGGTTAGCTGGGGAATAGGTAAGTGGTTTCAACTTTACTCCAACAGCTTCGTATTATGCCCCTTTTAATGTATAGGGTATGTCTACCTTAATTGTTAAAGGAGATAAAAGATATTAGGTGTATTCTTAAATTTATGGCAATTAAACACTGATTTTCAGTTCCTTAAATTGAACATCTGTAAAATAAATAAGTAGTTAATATTAAGGCAATTTCTAGTGAATTGCAAAATGACATTTGTGAATAAGATTAGGAGTTTTTCTCAGGAAAGTAAAGGTAAATAAGGAATTAGGGTACAGGTTAACCTTGTTATTTTAATTCTACCATTTTACAATAGGAAGTAAATGCCAGAAAAAAAAACCAAAACACCAAATCACTTTGCATAGAAATTGCTTCACTTGTCTGTAAGCCTTCCACTGAAAAGGAAAGGGAACAACTTGCCATACTTTGTATTTTCAAATGATATAAAAGGTAATCCTTTAAAATGTAGATAATCACAACTATGATAAATTAATACCTCTAGAAAGAACGAAGATTTCAAGTGGAATGAGATTTTTGTTATCACTTTAGGCATTGAAAGACTTTCATCTGGACTTATGCTGAGAGGACTAATATATGAAAGATTAAAAGAGCAAAATATGCAGATCTCAATGAAAAAAATGGTTAGGAAGTGTCATGACAACTGTCAAGAAGTAGAGCCAACTGAATTATTCATTATAAATACTATTAATTACAAATTTTGTCCTTTTTTCTATCTGTGAATTGCTTGCAAACTAATGCTGAGTCTGTGAATGTATTCGTTATTCATATGTATTTGCCTATGGCCTGTTCACAGCTGCTCACATTGACTAGTCACTATTTGTTATTTTTAGCGTATGATTGCTCATCTTATATGGTATTGTTTTTGCTCCCAGATTGGCTCATACTGCACTATACTAAATAGGATAACAAAGAATAATAGATAATGGTGAATTATGACCGTCATCATATGAATGAATTTTAGACAAATAATTATTCGTACTATCTTCAAAAAGACATCCAGGACTCTCAGACTTTTTTGGATGGCTAGTTGCAATCTGCGTAATCAGAAACAATGGACAATAATGGCTCACACAGAACAATTAACTCACTGCTGTGTATTAGTGACGATATTTGTATATTATGATCTACATTATTTGACCAGCTGTTCCTACTCTCTTCATATGTGATCACAATGGCTCCCATAATCACCTATGCAGTATTAGTTACTTGGTTTTTAAAAGCCGTATTTTGCAGACAAAGAAGCTTGGTATAATAACAGGAAGTGTAACATGCTGACAGCTGGAACTGGATGATAAATAAAGCAAAGATATTCCAAGTTAAGAAAATATTCTGAACATTAGCAGTTCTCCCAGAAATTATTACCATAAAACCACCACGGAATCTTACTCTTTAGTCACACCAGAAGAGGGAGGAAAAAGATTAAATGGGCAAGGAAAAACAGTCATCCTTTCAGTTCAAGGGATGGGTTATAGTTGTCACAACAATCTGTGAAACCTTTCGTCACTACCAACCATACTGCACCTAACCTCTGAATGACTTAAGAAATATGTCATGTCTGTAGAACTGCAGGGTTGAATTTCAGCTGTCCTACTTCTATCTATCTTACAAGTAGATAGCAAATGTATGTTAGTCATTCTATAATGAAAGGCAAAAGAGATAAGCATATCATTCAGACATTCATGCTAAGTCAAGATAAATGTTTTAGCCAATGTCCTCTGGAGATGCCTATCTCTCTTCACTAGCTATTGCAAGGTATTTGAACTGGCTGCATCACTTTTATATAGTTAAAATTAGTTTGGATTAATTGCAGCATAGCCACCAAAACTTCAGGGAACAACAAGATTCTCCTTCCTCCCAGGCTATATTCTAAGGTGATGATTCTTTATTCAGTTCTCTGGGGTAAAGAAGCAGTCAAAGCAAATATTCTTAGGCTAAGAAATGCTTAAGAACCAGATTTTTGCTTCTTTTGTGTGCACAGATTATTATGTAACAAGCCTTTGGTGTTAGGAATAGTTTGAATCTGAAATCCCAGAAATGTTAGAAAGTGTTTTTTTGATTGCTTTCCTTAATGTAGGTTTCAAAATTACACCTAAAGCGCACTTAAGGATTCTCAATATTTTGATTAGTATTACTCTGTATGTTTTTTTAGTGATGGCAATAACATCCCAGCTAGTTTATCAGATAATTTTCTTTTTCTAGCCATTGTATGTATTCACCTTGCAACAGATGTTCTTTCCTTGGGAGCAGATTTTATGTGGTTATTTTGGAAATTTAGCTATAGCGATCATTGCAGAGGCTGGAATGAGAATTACAGTTGAATGTCGACATGATGTGGGGAGAAAATATGATGGAAAATCTCACGGGTCAAGAGAGAAGACAGGAAGATCAGTTGCCAATTACCATCACAGACAAAACAGACTCAACTAGGAGAACAGTAATTTAACATATTGCCAATTAAAGTAGAGTAGGATGGTGAGAAACAAAGACAAAAAAAATTAAAACATCTTCCCCCCGCAGCTCCTCAGGCTGAACATCACTCCTTCATTCCCCACTCCTCTATCTCCTCCCTCAACCTCCCAAGTGGTGCGGGGGGGTGGGGAATGGGGGATTAAGGTCAGTTCATAACAGCTCCTCTCTGCCACTCCTTCCTCCTCATGCCTTTTCCCTGCTCTAGCATGGGTCCTCCACGGGCCACAGTTCCTGTCAGAAGCCTCCTCCAGCTTGGCTTGTTCAAGGGCTGCAACTTAACCTCAGGCCATATCTACCTATTGTAGGAAATACCTGTCCACAGGTTACAGGGAAATGGAAATACCTGCTCCAGTGGGGTCTCACCCACAGGCTGCAGGGGAACCTCTGCTTTAGCACCTGGAGCACCTCCTTCCTCTCCTTCTTCACTGACCTTGGTGCCTGTAGGGCTATTTCTCACAGTTTTTTTCTCCCTCACTCTTCGCTCACAACTGCTGCAAAGCATTTCACCCTTTCTTAAATATGTTTTCCTTGAGGCGCCACCATCTTGGCTTAGGGGCTCTGCTGTGTCCTGTTTTGCAGGAGTCTGGAATGGGCTGTCCCCAACATGGGGCAGCCCCTGGCCCCTCCTCACAGAGGCCACCCCTGTAGCTCCCCTCCACCGCCAACACCTTGACACCTACGCCCAATACAGTAACACACTGTTATGAAAACAAATTTTGGCATAAAGTCAATTCTTATTGGAGACTAATAACTATTATCTCTCAAATTTACTTATTTATTTTTAAGCATTGCGCACATAGGGAGGGGTGACATCAGTGCAAAAAAGAATGGGAATGCAGAAACACAGTCTTCCTCTGAGGAAGCTCCATTGGTAGCGCTCCTTAAATACTGACCTCCCTCTCTGTCTCTCCCCCCTCCCTAAAATTGTCGTTCTCTTAAAATAAGCAGATGTCATCCAAACATCTACCCCTTCTTTGACAATGGGCTGTGTTCTTTTATGAAAGTTTAGAATGTCTTTTTTGTGTCTAGATTTGTTAAAAAATAACACTTGAGTTGGTGCTAAAAATACGTTTCCCCTATTGGGTAATGGATCCTCTCTTCTGAGAAATAGCTGATAGTTGTTGGTGGGGGTTTTGCTTGTTGAGTGTTTTAAAACTACAGTTATATATACCCATTCTTTTAACATAAATATATGTAATTAATAACTTCTTACTAAACAGCACACAATAGTATATCCTAAGGTATGGATTTGAATGTGCCCATCTGAAGGATCACTGGAAGATACGCAATTCACTGCTGCTAAATTGAGGCCTCCACTTGCTGTTTGACTGTTAAAATATCTTTTCATGGTTTTCTAAGGAATAAATGCTATTTCTAGGTGAAATTAATTTCTTCTTAAAATAACAAGGTGAGAGACAAGAAGTGTTATCCTCTGGAGGTGCCTATTTCTGTCCATGGATTATACAGGAAACATACAATAGCTGGCTTTCACTACAACACTTAATTTCTAAAATTAAGAAATATTATTCTGATGTTATGTAACATTAAACATTACACAAGGTGCATGATTTTAAAAGAAAAGATTTAATGACAATCTTAGAGGAGTACCGTTCAAAGGAGAAATAAAGAATTTCACAAATTGAAACAAGACCAGTTCAGGAAAAAAGGTGTTCACAGTAAGAATGGTTAAGCAGCTTTAACACATTACCCTTAGAAACTGTGACTAATGCATTCTTGAGGTATCCTGACAGGATGAAGCTCTGAGCAATATGATCAAATTTCAAAGTTGCCCTGCTTTGACTGGGGTTTTGGACCAAATGACTTCCAAAGGTTCTTTCTAGTATAAGCACTTACATATTCATAAGCACTTATATTTACTTTAGCTTACCACTCATCTTCACTATAATATATATCAACTTTAATTATTTGTAATAATTGACTCTGGTTTATATCTTTTTTATGCAATTCATGGTGTTAAGTAATTATTTTAACCTATGCTAGATGAATGAAACACAATGTGCACACATAAAGGCAATCATATAGACATTTACTGCTAAATGCCAAAAGTTGCACTTCTTAGAATTAATACATCTATGAACACAGTGAGATCATGTTCAGAATGCTCTCACATAATCCACTGTTAATGTCTGCATTTTTAAAGACTGAGGATCCTGGTAACCTTTTAAATGTGTAACGTGTTTTCCAACTCTCCTCAACATTCTGAAAAGATCAGAAACTTCTCCATTAAGTCAATGATGTAGTTTAACTGCCTTTCCATCCAAATGTAATAAACTTTTTAATAAGAACATTATAATGAAGCAGTGATGAAATTGTACGTTAGCTGAAGGAAATGTGAAGGAATTCTGTCAAGATAATATAGTAAGCAGAAACAATTCATTTGACCAAATGTAAGCCTCTGCCTCTAAGTTATTCACTCTACACGTCCATTATAGTCAATAGAGAGAAAGAGGCACTTCCAATAAGCACTCAATCTCATTTTATATAAGATGTATAAAATAGATCAAATGAATAGCACTCTTGCGATTGACTACAAAGAAGCCTAGGAGTACTACTCAGATGTAAATGAATCACACTGCAGTTCCTGAGTCCCACTTAACAGCCATTAGACTAGTTCTGAACAGAATTCTGAATGATAGTTTCAAAGGGAATTTCAAATGTTCTTTGCTTTTGTTCCAAACTTAAAAATATATTTTCTTTTCTTCTCAGAAAATAAATATTATTTTACCAATTTTGATTCAGAATAATAATTTAGAAAATGATTTAGTATGTAAATAAAGTTGAATAACTTTGACAGTTGTTCTTGGCTTATTTTAAAATTAAATTTTGTATTTTCATATTATTTCATGAATCTCAGTAAGAGTGGTGCAAAGTACTTAACAACAGGGTTTCATAATATAGCTTAAAATGACTTTTTTACAGGTGTCAGGCAATTTAATTATATTCAGCTGAAAGAAGAAATAAAGCAAATATATATTTGGCTTAGGAGAAAATGCATTTTGCAATAGACAGTAGTTTGAGGAACATTTTTTAACCAATTCCACAGGAGAATACGCTGTAGTGTCTTCTTTAGTTTTAACCATATACTGATTCCTGTAGCTAATCATGAAAACTGACACATATATTCTGAGACGGAAAATCAGCTGCTATGTGTGAAGACAAGCTTATTATGTAGGTCAGTGCATGATTCACAGTAAATTATTTATCAAGGGAATGCAGTCTCTCTTTCTCATAGCGAGTTGTCTCAGAGCAAATAACCAATTTAATTTGAATAAATCTATGAAAAACTATATAAATATTCTTGTTCTCTGGATAGCTCATGTTTATGATGACCTTTTTGAATGACATTGAACACTTTAATAGGGGAAGAGCTATCAATATTTTTAAGCTCCACCAGGAATGCCACTTTTATGAACCATGAAGGCCAGGAGACAACCTATGAAGATCAGGGCGTCAGTAATAGTCTGAACAAAGCTGTGTTCCTGGATCAAATTATGTACAGCTTTCACAAAAGGAAAGTAATATGTTAAGGTCTCAAAGCTGATGCATTCAAGAAAACAGGTCTTTAGACCTTTTTAATTAGAATTTCATAGAAGACAATGCTAAGAATTGCAATTCCTAGTTCTATGTTCTTCACTTTAACATTCTTTGACGCCTGCCTGTACAGTTGCTTGGGAATGCTGTATTATTTTAGAGAGCACTACTGTTTTCAGGCAGTGCACAGCAGTGTTTCTATGCTACTCTGGTTTTTTTTGTTTCCTCAGATTACATAAATATAACTTACAGCAGCTGATGCGTTGTTCTTGTTAACCAGAACCATCAACTCCATAGAAGATTCCAAGGTCTTAAAAGGCAGCTTACATAAAAAACCAAAACCCCAAAAACCAACAAAAGCCACAGCCAAAAATCATTGTGTGGGGACAAACTATTTAGCAGCTTAGTGTAGCACACATGTTTTCAGAAGACAAACAGATTTCTGATGAGATCATTTTTCCTTCCCCTGCATCACTGTTTGACTACCCATCCCTATTCTCCTGGCTCCGAGGAAAGGACATTGCATAGTTTCTGAGGATGCTGAGACTGGCCACTCAGTACTTTTCATAAAAAGTTCTTATTTACTTTTGCAGCTGCAAGACTGAGATGGAAGTTCAGCCCAATTTTTTAAATCCTTAGCCTCCGGACAATTCTGCTGTCACTGTCTACCCTCTCCAAGACTGTTAAAAAAACAAACCAAACCAAAACAAAACAAAAACAAAACACTAAAAGAGATGCTACAGCCTTTCATCCTACATCCTTTCCACTCCCACTCCATCCTTTTGTGAGTTAGCTGCACAATGTGTTCAAAGCTTTCTAGTTTCAGACTGATGCAAGTCTGTAAATGCTTACAGTTGTTAAATTCTGCTTTCATAGAATCACGGGACCATAAATTCAGTCCAGAAGGAACATAGCACGTCTCTAATCCAAACTCCTCCTCAAATTAGGGTCAGCTCTTAGGTCAGACAAGGTTGCTCAGGGTTTGATCA
This sequence comes from Sagittarius serpentarius, assembly GCA_034782735.1. Classification (NCBI taxonomy): domain Eukaryota; kingdom Metazoa; phylum Chordata; class Aves; order Accipitriformes; family Sagittariidae; genus Sagittarius; species Sagittarius serpentarius. Next base: position 9,845,633 of record JAVKLA010000008.1, read on the forward strand.
AGTCCTCGAAAACCTGCAAGGATGGAGCCTGCACAACTTCTTGGGACACATGGCTTGACTGCTCATTGACAAAGGTTTTTCCTTATATCTGATACGAACCTCTTTCACCTCAATTTACGCCTGTTATTTCTCACCTTCCCACTTTGCATCGTTGTTCAGGCTTTTCACTCTGTTGTTAGGGGCTCTTGCAACTGTCTCTTCTGCAGTCTGAACCAGCCCCAGTTCCTCAGCCCCTATCCAAAGGCAAGTGCTCCAGCCTTGACCATTCTTGTGGCCCTCCCCAAGACTTGCTCCAGTTTATCAATATCTTCTTTTTGGGAGGAGCAGAGAGAACAAAACTACATGCAAGACATAGAAAAGAAGAAGGGTCACACCCTTAACCTGCAAGCAACGTTTTTCCTAATGCAGCCCAGGATGCTGTCAGCCACCTTTGCTACAACGGCACATTACTGGCTCATGGTCAACCTGCTGTCCACCAGGACCCATAGGTTTTTTTTTGCAAAGCTGCTTTTGACCCAGTTGGCCTTCAGCATGTATTGATGCATGGGGTTATTCCTGCCCAGGGGCAGGACTTTGCATTTCCCTTTGCTAAATTTCATGAGCTTCCTATTGGTCCTTTTCTCTAGGCCATCAAAGTCCTTCTGAATGGCAGTGCACCAATTTGGTGTATTGACCAATCATCCCAGTGTTGTATCATTGCAAAGTTGCTGAGGGTTCACTCTGTCCCATCATCCAGCTTATTAACAAAGATGTTAAAAATTATTGACACAGTATTGACCCTTGTATGCCACTAGTAACTCGCCTTCAGTTGGACTTTGTTCCTCTGATCACAATCCTCTGAGCCCAGCTATTTAGACAGTCTTCAATCCACCTCACTGTGGTGGTGGTTTGATTCACCCTCAGTAAATTCATGCTGTCAGAATTGTCTTCATCTCCTGTGTGTGTCCAGAAATGTCTCCCAAAAGAACTGGCTCCATGATTTTCCTAGGCACTGAAGTGTGGCTGACCAGCCAGCAGTTTCTCAGATTGCCTTCTGGCCTTTTTTAAGATGGGTGGAATACTTCTCTTTCTCCATTCATGGGGAGCTGCCTCAATCTTCAAGACCTTTCAAAGATGACAGAGAATGGCCTCACAAAGACATTAGCCACCTCTCTCTCTCAGCACCCGTAAGTGGCAGCCTGTCATCTCCCAAAGACTTACAGAGGTTGAGTTATCTCAAGTAGTCCCTGACTCATCATCCACTGCTGGTACTTGTCTTCCACCTTCAAAGCTTCCTACGCGCATGGAGGACTGGCAGACCTTGTTTGTGAAGATAAAGACAAAGAAGGCATGTAATATTTCAGGCATGGAGTATTTCAGGCATGGAGTATTTCAGCCCTAACTGTGTCTACCGTCACAAAATCACTCACCCCATTCAGCAAAGGGCCTACATTTTCCTTGTTTGGTTTTTACTACTAATGCCACTCTTCGTGTTGTCCTTCACATCCCTTGCAAGTCTCAGCTCCAGCTGAGCTGGTTTTCCTACCATTATCACACCATTTTTTACAGTTGCCTGGGTAGTGTGTTTCAAAATTCTTCGTTTGAACATCTTTTGAACATCCTTTGAACTCCTTCCATCTCCTCTGCACTGCCCTTTTGTTTGAAGCTGTCATGAAATACCTGCTTAGTCCCTGATGATCACCTGATACATTGTTTGCTAAGTATTGTGACAGATCCTTTTTGCCCTTGGAAGATTCTGTCCTTAAAGATCTGCCATCTTTCTTGAGCTCCCTTGCCCTTCAGAGCTGCCTCTTGGAACCCAGCTACCAATTTTCCCGAATAAACTGAAGTCTGTTCATCTGAAGTCCAGGGTCTGCACTCTGCTGTTCTCCTTCCTTGCTCCCATGAGGAGACTGAACACTGTTTCAAGGAGCATATGCAGCATCCTGGCTTTTTCTGTTTGTTTTCTAGGCTGTGAGCATCTCTGTGTGTTGTGGTGGGTTGACCCTGGCTGGTGCCCACCAAAGCAGCTCTATCACTCCCCCTCCTTGACTGGACAGGGGAAGGAAAATACAATGAAAGGCTCATGGCTTAAGATAAGGACAGGGAAAAAACACTCAGCAATTACCATTATGGGCAAAACAGACTTGACTTAGGGAAATTAGTTTAATTTATTACCAATCAAATCAGAATAGAGTAATGAGAAATAAAAAACTAAATCTTAAAAAACGTTCCCCCCCCCCCTTCTTCCTGGGCTCAACTTCACTCAGTTTTCTCTACCCTCTCCCTCTGAGTGGCACAGGGAATGGGGGTTACAGTCAGTTCATCACACATTGTCTCTGCTGCTCCTTCCTCCTCACACTCTTCCCCTGCTCCAGCATGGGGTCCCTCTGTGGTGCTGCAAACCCCCTGGGCCACATTGTTATTTCAGGACTAGCCAACATTTTGTTCTTGTTTTGGCTACAAGTGCAGTGAGTTGGAACAATCTGGTGCTTTCTTGTCCTGGTTACAGTGCAGTGAGTTAGGACGATTAGGCACTCGCTAACCATACCTGAAACTCCTGCTGCCTGGATCGTGGACCACCCTGGAAGGTGCTAGAATTACCTGACTAGAATTGTGGGCAGAATGGAATGATACTGACCAATGTCAATTACCTCGTGATCCTATAAATAGTGATCCTAAGTAAGACCCTCTGAGCTCTCCAGGATCGCAGCAGGCTGTGACCCAGTATCTTCTCCTGAGTTGGGATGCCTCTCAGGGTCAATTTTGCAAGGATTCCCAAGATCATCCGCTGATAGATGCTGATGAATAAGGGGTCAAAGATCATCTGCTGATAAATGCTGACAAAAGAGAATAGTGTGTAATTCACTACAATTAGATTTCGTGAAGTTTCAAAGATCAATTGGTACCAATAATTTACTACAATTGGCAAAGAGAGAAAAATCATGGTCATCGGTTAACCTCTATATTTGTTTGTTTGTGCATATGCAATTTGATTTAGGAAACTCTGAAGTGTTGATTATAGCAAATTTTATTAAATCACTCTGATAATTGGCTGATGATTAAGTATTGTTAAAAATCATATAACTTAATCTTGTGATTTACCGTAATAGTGCTAATAGTTCCTAAATGACTGCTACCTCAAAGTTGTGCAGGATCCATAATCATCTATTCTCTGACAAATTGGCATGGTAACACAACAGGAGGTTTTCCTTACCCTTTATATTAATTCCATTAGATATAAACTGTTGACCAAGTCTGAGACTAAGTCTGGATCCAGCCACACCTAGAATCCTGAGGAGTTTAGAAAGGAAGGGGGTCTATTCTGAACTTCATGTCTCAATGGGAGGGTCTCCTTTACCCTTTTGCATCTCCAGTCTCTGTGCAAATAATTTTAAATCAATTCTAACTTGATTTTCCATTCTATGTTTCTTCCATGTAGTAAGTAATAGAGTGAACCTTGCCACTGAACTTTGTTAAGTTTCACTTTTACAAATTCACATTAAAATCACTTTTGCTGATACCTTTGATGGTGATTCTTCAAGTGATCTAAATCACTTATCTGCAACACCCTCCCATGGAGACAGTCCTTCATGAACGTCTCCAATGTGGGTCCTTCCCACGGGCTGCAGTCCTTCAGGAAGTGACTGCTCCAGCGTGGGCCCTCCATGGGGCCACAGGTCCTGCTAGGAGCCTGCTCCAGTGCCAGCTCTCCACAAGGTCACAGCCTCCTTTGGGTGCATCCACCTGCTCCAGCGTGGGGTCCTCCACAGGCTGCAGGTGTGTATCTGCTCCATCATTAACCTCCCTGGGCTGCAGGGGCACAGCCTGCCTCACCATGGTCTTCCCCACAGGCTGCAGGGGAATATCTGCTCTGGTGCCTGGAGCACCTCCTCCCCCTCCCTATTCAATGACCTTGGGGTCTGCAGAGTTGTTTTTCTCACATACTCTTACTCCTCTCTCCCCGCTGCAATTGCTGTTGCACAGCTTTTTTTCTCCCTTCTAAAATATGTTGTCACAGAGGTGCTACCACCGTCGCTGATGGGCCCAGCCTTGGTCAGCAGCGGGTCCAACTTGGAGCTGGCTGGCGTTTTGGCTGTATTGGACATGGGAAACTTCTGGCATCTTCTCACAGAAGCTACCCCTGTAGCCCCCCCCTACCAAAACCTTGCCATGCAAACCCAATACGTGGGTACAGTTGAAGGTGTCCTCCTATTGCTCTGTTTTCCCGTTCCTGAAGTCACTCTTTTTTCTGTCACCCTGCACTCTGTTCTCCACATGTACTCCACTTCTTATGTTGTAATGAGTGTGGATGTATTTAGAAATAAATAAATTACAAAGTGCATTATTTTAATCCAGGAAATATTTTCTCTTCCAAGAAAAATAAAAATACATTTAATATGTATTTTTCCTTAATATTTTACAGTAGGATTTCTGCAACTATAGCCCACACAGCATGTTCCAATGAACAGCTGGCTAGTCACATTGTTGTTTGTTGGGTTTTTTTATTTCCAGCTGCTAAACTTATGTTAAAAGAACTTAAATACTTTAAGCACTTAACTTTTTATGTGAAAAAGTACTATTTTAATAAAGTAATGTTATGCTTTAGTGAATCATGATCCATGCAGTTAAAAATTGAGTTGTCATACTACAGAACTGTAATTCCATAAGAAAGAATACCTATAAATGAGGGCATATTAGGACCATAATAAATAGAAACATAAGTAATGACTGAAAGCCTGTAGCCAGAATTAAATTATTCCTTAAAATTCAGCTGCTAGCTTCCACTTCCCATTTACATGTTGGGTTTTTCCCCCCAGAAATGAAAAGTCAATATATTTCAATTACAGAAAGTTTTAAAAACAAACTTATTTTGGTTACTATATCTCAAATTGGCAACAAGTAGCTGAGAAAGAGTGGAAGTTCTTCATTACTAGCAAAATCATCTCCTGGCTTCCTGCAGGCAAGCACAAGAACTAGATGAAAAAAATAACATGAATAAACCCAAATTCCAATAGAATCCCAGATAATTTTGATTTCCAAAGTCCTGATGAATCAAGCCAGAGAAATACCATAGTATCATGTATCAAGTCAGGAACACAAACTATGAAAAAAGAAGAAAATTATTGCAAGTCGTTCACAGCATGTTTGTATCTCTCTTCCCCTCTTTCAGTTATATTTTAAGTAGTTCTGGTTATATTGACTCACGTACTTCACATTTCTGTTCCGCAGGGTTGATGCTGTAAGGGTATGCTTACCTTGCAAAATTCATCCTTTATTTTAACATTTCTATTAAAATCATGCAATTACAACAATTAGAGCAAATGGGTCTAAAAGGCATTTTCAGGAGTACTGTACTCCATTCCTCTGCCACAAGGTAAAATATTCACATATAAACCCTTCTTGACAGTTGTTTGTCTAAATTGTTATTAAAAACTGAATAAATGATAGAAATTCCACAGCATTTCTTACAAATTATGGTGTTTCCCCTGGGCACAATTTTAGGGCCAGTTCTCCTCAGTGTTGTTAGGAATGACCTGAATACAGGATTTGAATGCATGCTACATAAGTTTGCTGATGATACTAAATTAGGAAAAGCCATTCATTCCCTCTAGCATAGAGAAGACCTACAGAGAGTTCTTGATAGATTAGAGTGCTTGGCAATCACCAACCATATGAAATTCAACAAGGTCAAATGCCGGATTCTAAACCTGAGATGGTGTAATCCTGGATGTATGTATAAATTGGAGGGCAAGAAAATGGAGTGCAGCCCTGCAGAAAGGGATTTTGAGATTTTCGTTGATAATAAGCTCAATATGAGTCAACAATGTGCCCTGGCAGCCAAAAGGCCAACCATATCCTCGAGTGCATTAAGTGTAGTATAGCTAGCTGGTCGAAAGAAGTGATTATCCCACTGTACTCAGCATTGATGCAGCCTCACCTCAAGTACTGCGTGCAGTTTTGAGCTTCAGAATGTAAGAAGGATGTAAAAATATTAGAATGTGTCCAAAGGAGAGCAACAAAGATGGTGAAAGGACTAGAGGGCGTGACTTAGGAATGGCTGAGAATACTAGGTTTGTTCAGCTTTGAGAAGAGGAGACTGGGGGGTGACCTCATTGCTGTCTACAACTGCCTCATGAGGGGCAGCGGAGAGGGAGGTGCTCTCTGGTGTCTGGACATAGGACACAAAGGAATGGTTTACAGCTACATCAGGGAACATTCAGATTAGATATTGAACTCAATCCAATCACCTGGTTCAGTTTTGGTGCCCCAAACCATATGCAGTTCTCCAAGTGAGGCTTTGTAAAGTGGAAGGATTTCTTCACATTATACTTATGATATTAATTTTTGTACACATCCGTTTTCTGTTAGCTTTTGTAATAAACATCCATGGTACACAACAATTAATTCCACCCTTCTAAAGTCCCTGTTTAATACAGACAAAGCAGCAGTGAAAAACTAGCTGTTGCTCATTTTCAAGTAGAAGATGCATAAAATACATATATACTCATACACAGACATAGAGCATGACGTGTAATAATACATGTGTATATATAACAAAGTATGTACTTCTTCACAGTATCTCACAGATGCATTCCAGGTTTTTTTTTTCTGTTTACGTTCTGGTATTAGCAGATTATTCCATTTCTATTTCACTAAATCTATGGGACTCTCAAATTTCCAGTTATTTATGGTATTTCTGAACATTTTGTAAGGATATGGATAATGCCAACCTTAATTCATTCTGCATTTCTGAAAGCTGCAGTTTTTCTTCCTCAGCTAATGGATAAACCTGAATAAATGCTTACTTCACAGAATTGATTTGTTTGGAAGAAATCCGGATAGGCTATAAGACATGACAGCAGTGTTTTTCCTGCATGGGTTCACAAGAGCAAGAAGAGAAATATTTTCCTCTGTGATATAGTTATGCAAGAGTTCTTCAAAGCTTCGTACATTGGGGTCAGAGTCAAGAATATACATGGTTATGTATGCAGTAGTAAACCATCTGGGTGAGTTGCTGAAATGGAGGTTTACTCTTAATGGAATAAATGGCAACTACATACACTTGAGCAATTTTTAAAAATGCAAAATATCCCAAAGTGCTGTTCTGACTACCTAGCTGTCTGCAACTTAGTCATTCCTTAATATTTATGATTTATATAGAAATGCATTGCCTCTTACTGCCACCTCACATAAAAAGATCCAGCTAGGAATAATTTATTTTACGCAGATAATCTAGACACTGCTTTAGCTCTGAATTTGGATTCTTTCTTTGAGTGAATATCTAATATTATACACCTCTCTCCAGATAGTCTGAAAAGATACTGGAGTATGTTGGAGACAACCTTTATTGCAGATGAGAGAGAGTAACTGGTTGCAAGTGATTTGAAATCCCCATAGTAGGGGATAACAGACTGACAATCAGAAGATAAAAGTAGAGTGGATGAAAGTGATCAAAAAGAATGGGACTCACATGCTCTAGTAATTAGATTTCTTATCTTAGCTAGTTATCTAATCTTTCTCTTTGGTCATCCTTTTATAAGTGTCTGTCTATCACTGTTAATAAAGATATAATTAGGCTAGACACCTAACTTTAAGAAATGTAAAATTACCTGAGAAGAATACTATTTTGTACATGGAAAATCACATTAGGAATCCAGTTTTTTGAAAAGTCTGATGCCGAAAGAATTGATTAAGGTAACAAAATCTATTGATTTACAGACAATATTAAAAAAGATTAGGCACCTTAAATCATTTAAAACTTGTTTAAAAAAATCATACCACAAATTTTGTGTAGTTCTATAGCAATTACTCTGTAATTACTGTAAATTATTTGAGAATGGGATAAGCTGGATGCATATGCACACGTATTTGGGGAGCTATATAGCAGCACAGTGTATGGGACCACACCACATCTACAGTGCAGTGGTGGGGGGAAAGAGGCAAACCAAAGTTCCTGGATTCTCGTGGATAGTCCCATCTGGATTTCACCTCCTTCTTGTAGGAATCCACTCCTGTATGAATAACCCTATAGAAGTTTGTTAAATTTTCTAATATGTCTCAAATAAACTTACAGTAAGTTTGTAGTTGGTACAAAGTATCCTCGCCTCAGTTGCCAAGGCGAGCAGCTCTGGTGCCGGCAGGATCCGCAGCAGACGGCTCCAGCGCAGCGCACCAGGGGGGTCCTGAACTGGGGGAACGTCCGGGGGAGACAAGAGTCCGGCCGGCAGCCCACAGCTCGCGCCACAGCGGCTCAGGAGACAAGGGCGGGGCCAGGAGCAATGGCAGGCAAACCCCTTCTACCCCCAAAAAGAATCCCTCAGCGATCGCTGGCGGCCAGGGCGCGGTGCTTCAGCGAGGGTGTAGTGCGGCGGTTTGCGTGGCAGCTCACGGGGAAGGGCGCGCAGGAAGGGCGCTGTAGCTCTGCCAGCTCGACCAGGCAGCCATGGTACCCACCTGCAGAAGGCCGTGTCCACTCTAAGCTCTGCACCTGCCACGGCTGACGCAGCTGCCCAGGCCCAGCTCCGGCGGGAACACGCCGCCCCCCAGGTGCGGGGCTGCAGGCTGTGCCCTGCTCTCATGCCGGTACCGGCCGGCAGCAGTGAGCACACCTGTGGGAGGTGTGCCCAGGGAGAGGAACTCCTCCGCTTAGTGACAGAGCTCCGGGAGGAGGTGAGAAGGTTGAGGAGTATCAGGGAGTCAGAGAGAGAGAGACTGCTGGAATCACACCCTGTCTTCCCGGGGACAGGCCTGACAGGCAGACAGGATGCGTGATAGAGAGGATTCCCTATCCCCTCCCCACCTGGCTGAACGTGGTGACTTAAGCGGTAGGGGGAAATGGCGACAAGTTCCTGCCGGGTGAAGCAGGCGCGTCTCCTCCATGGCTGCCCCGCCATCCCGGGTGCCCTTGCAGATGGTACGAGGCTCTGCAAGTGGAACCAAACAATGACGAGGACAACGGTTCGTGTAGCTTTGAGGTGTCACCGAGGTTAAGTCAGTTTACACCCTGCATCAAAACCACTTCCATAAAGAAAAAAAGATGGGTCATTGTCATGGGAGACTCTCTCTTGAGGTGAACAAAAGGCTCAATATGCAGTCTGTTTTCCCAAGTAACAAGTGACAGGAAGAGAAGAAACGGCCTTAGGTTGTGCCAGGGGAGGTTTCCACTGCATATTAGGAAAAATTTCTTCACCGGAAAGGGTTGTTAAACACTGGAACAGGCTGCCCAGGGAAGTGGTGGAGTCACCATCCCTGGAGGTATTTAAAAGATGTGTAGATGTGGTGTTTAGGGACATGGTTTAGTGGTAGACTTGGCAGTGTTAGGTTAACGGTTGGACTTGATGACCTTAAAGATGTTTTCAAACCTAAATGATTCTATGGTTCTACAACTCTATGATTCTATATTTTATATGCAAGAGTAGTGTTTTTCTAAATTAAGATTTTACATGTTTTGGTCTAGCAGCTGTTCGCACGTTTTGTTTTCAAATATGGATGACAAACTAAGTGAATGTGGAAATTTCCATTAGTAAATTTTATCTTCAATTTTTCTTAAAGAAAAAACATAGATAAATGAAAAATACATCTAAGCTTACTGAAGAAAGAAATTCAAGTTCTTCCAGTTTGTTCTTTAAGCAGAATGAAGTATTCTTTTCACTTATTACATGTTATCCCTCAATAAGCATGAATAGCCATCTTAGGTTCCCTGTGCAGGAGAGATTTCTAGAGGCTGATTCATACAGTAGATAGAATATCTTTTGCATATTGCTCTCCATGTCTACATTAACGTGCCAAGGGTGATAACATGCCTACCCTACTAAGTTATATTACTGAGTCAGCCTGTATGAATCCAAACCTAAGAATCCAGACCTGCGTTTTCACATAGATGTCATCAGTACCACAAAAATAATCTAAGAACAAATAAAATAAGCAGACATCAACGATCAAAACCTGTGTTACATGCAGTTGTCTACGCTGTACTTAATACAACATGACCTAAAGTAAATCTTAATGAATTCATCAAGCATTTGTTTCATATGGAGGAGCCATATCACAATTTAGACATATTATGAAATATATACATGTATGTACATATATAAAGCATATAAAATTGGTTGGTTTGAATTAAAAAGAGGTCAGTGAATCCACATGAAACTCTACTGACTTTATATACTTTTTTTTTTTTTTTGCAATTGCAATTTTTATTTCCTTTTAACAAAAACTTAGCACTTAAGGAAAGTACTCTTCTCGTGTTAGTTCAATAGTGAGGTTGCATTTTCAAAAACAGACCAGGATTGAGACATACAGAAAGTAATGTTCCATGAATAATACAGTATTTTAGCCCACAATTCTTTGAGAGCAGGAAATGCTTTCCTCTGAACCATGCTGTTAACTCACAGTGAAAAAATAACATTTCTCCATTTAATTGTTACACAAGATGTGGAAAATGAATTGGCCTTTGTGTAACATTTGAATATAACTTATGATATAAGTTGTTACTGTTTTCATTAGAAGAAAATCCATTGGCTGAGAAATCCTCACTAGCTCTGTATAGCTAGAAAGAAAGGATGAACACATGCCTTTCAGTTTATGACATGTAACTCATAGGTATCTAGCAGGTCTTTCTGTTCAGATTAGAAAACAACATCAACACCGCCACTAAATTATTTCCTCAAGTACCTTGTCCACAAGCATTGCTAATGTTAAAAATGCTCTAACTGGTAAATATACGCTTTTAAATCCTGCTCCAGATGGCTAATACAGCTATAAACAGAGACCCCATGCACTCCCAGAAAAGAAGGTCCCAAGGCACAGGGTATTTTTGTCTGAGTCTTTTCTTTCTTAAGCATTATTAATTCAGCAGATCCCCATCTACAAGACTGTCTTCTTCCTGTCTTTTATTCTTACCATTAGATTGTGATTAAAGGCCAGTCACCATAAACACAAGGGCTCGGTGAGGATTACAGAAATAAGTACAGGCAGAGGACTGCAGTTAACCCAGGATTCTCAGAGAACAGGGAAGACCCTGACCTGGCTGCTCCCAGGGCCACCAGGGAGAACAATGAACCATTCCTACTGCTATCAGGCAGCCCACACATGAATCCCAAGAGGAATCAGCCAAAGAAAATATCCCCTTAAAGGATCACCTTGCAGACTGGAAAGGTTATTGCCTACAGGAGAATAGGACTGAGGGGGGGAAAGGGTGTTTAGGGACGGTGTAAAACTTATTATGGGATGTTTTTAAGCAGATTGTGGGAACGTGAGAAACATTATGGGATGTTTAGAGGAAGGCAGGGAAGGGGAAGGATCAAGGTGGATCAGGGATGCAAAAGCATGGGAAAACAGACAACAAAGGTTAAACATGGTGGGTCATACCTAAATGGGTTACTGATCAGTACTGTTGTGTGACCATGCCCTGTACCTGATCACAACAGTATGTCTGGTCTTCTTCTTAAGCTCTATTCCTTCATTTCTTTCCCCTCGGTGATGGGGCACCCCATTTTTTGTTCATGTGTATTGTGGTTTAATCCAGTAGGCAGATAAGCACTACAGAGCCACTCCCTCACTCCCCCCTCCATGCGATGGGGAAGAGAATAGGAAGCTTAAAAGTGAGGCAACTTGTGCGCTGAGATAAGGACAGCTTAACAGGCAAGCGCAAGCAAAGCAAAATAAGGAATTCTTTCGCTGCTTCCCATCGGCAGGCTGGTGTTCAGCCATCTCCAGGAAAACAGGGCTCTATCACGTGATGATTACTTGGGAAGACAGATGCCAGAACTCCAAACACCCCCCTCTTCCTCCTTCTTCCCTCTGTTTTTATTGCTGAGCACAATGCCGTATGGTATGGGATATCCCTCTGGTCAGTTGGGGTCAGCTGTCCCGGCTGTGTCCCCTCCCAGCCTCTTGCCCATCCTCAAACTACTCGTTGGCAGGGTGGCGAAAGAAGCAGAAAAGACCTTGATGCTGTGCAAGCACTGCTCAGCAATAACAAAAACTTAGATGTGTTATCAACACTGTTTTGGTCACAAATCCAAACCACAGCACCATACAAGCTACTATGAAGAAAATTAACTCTATCCTAATTAAAAACAGTATTATGGGCATGAGTGGAAGTCTCAGCACCTCAGCAACATGTGGAAAGGCCGTGGGTCATAGGGGCCCGTATGTCTGGGTGTGAGCAACTAGAGACATTCTATGTTTCCCTAGGGAACATCAGCGTTGTGCTTGTGCATGTATGTAACTCACTAGTGAACTTCAAGCCAGAGTAGTTAGCAAGCAGCTGACAAGAAGGTCTAGGAGCCAGATACTGGGGAAACTGTAGGTCTGGGAACTTGGTAATGGAGTGGTGCTGTGAATCCTGGGGCCTTATACATTCCAATGCCAACAACTTGAGAGATCTGGGGCCAACTACTGGGTAGACTAAGTGTCTATAATTTATATCGTATATAAATACGTATACATTTATATGTATATGGCTAGGTATTCTGTCAGTGGACTTCAGCCTTGATCAGTGGAGGGGAGAAAGCTATCAGCTCAGCCATGCTTGTTTGAGTGCTGTATTTTCTGTGTTGATCTGTGTGAGTAGTCATGTGTATGTGTAGTGTGTGTGTGTGTGTATTCATGCATGTGTGCATATCAGGAATTCGTGCTCACCCTTGCCACTGGCTGGACCTGGGGACATGGAGCCACAGCAGCCTCATACTTATCAGGCTACTGGATTCAGCAACCTCTAACAATTATACTGTTGATGCTGTCAAAAACTTTCTTTTTATACAAACTTCTCCCCCTCACTACCTCACTTTTGACTGTAGTGGAAAATGTGCAATATGATAAACCGTATGTCTGATTCCAGGATTTTTGTTGTCTGCATCACCAACATTTCTAAATCAAATCTGCAGAAGTAGGTCATGAGCGGAACACTATCTAGTTCTTTCATCCCTGGAGTATAAGACCTGGCTAGAGAATATAATTTCATGTATAGAAGTGGCCCATTTTCTTTCCACCCCAAAGTAAAATGATATTGTGAGAAACCTCACAACAGTTTTTTTCTCATGTCCACAGAATGCTGTCTCCCTCCAGAAATTCCACGGACAGTGGGACTGTACTGCAGACAGCTTACTGCCTCTGGCATGCCCATGTTCCCCACTGGGATCCAGTGAAGTGAACTGGAAGAGGATGAATGAATAGAGCACAACGATGATGTACTCCTGGTGGGTCCATTCATAGACAGACCACAACAGTCAAAAGCATTCTTTTCCAGGCATAGCAAGAAAGAATAAATCTGTTAGGAGTCAGAAGAACATTTGCACTACATCTTCCCTTAGGATAAACACAGTGACACTTCCATAACAAACAGAAATGGGGAAAGGCATTTCTCATAATGATGCTTTGCTACAGGATGTTATCAGATTATTATGGTTACAAAAGGCAAATGCTGATCATTCACGTCTTCAACAAAGGAGGCAAATGTCTCCAATGAAGAGCTGTCTACCACCCCCTTCTTTTCTTCTAAATTAATGTTTTAAGGATTTTCAGAAAGACCGGATAAGTTATCAGAATTCATCTACTGGTCTTCACTAAAAAGATAACATCCTTGCCATTCTAGTACTGTTCCTTTGGGGAGAAGGGAAAGGTGATGTACATCTGTATACTAAAACTACATTTATTTATACTTGATAGCATGAAAAGGGCCTTTGACATGATGAGGAGTGTTGCTTAGAAGTAAATTACTCTTTAGTAATACTAATTAAACCTTCAATGACACTAAGAATTCACCTCAAAGGAAAACATTTTGAAGCGCTCAGGAATTCATTATAATCTGAAATCTATTGCTTTCCAGAATGGAAGGTTCAAAAACTTTCAGACGAAGATGTTACAGGCATCACTTCTTCTTTAACTTTGGCAGTTGCAAGGCAGTTGCCATGTAATTCGGTAGAAGAATATGTTGATTATTTGCAACAGTAATAGGATTAGTTTAAATATTCCAGATAATTTACAATGTTTCATAGTATAAAAAGGAAAAACTCTCCTGGACTAATGATGAGGGCTACTTTTATCTACTCCAAATTCTAGCTCACTTCCTGAAAGAGTTTTTCCAAGAGTCAGCCAATGTTTCTTCAAAGTATTGGGAGACACTTTCAAAAAAGGTGGAGCTGCTTCAATGCCTGAATCATGCACTGAAAGTTGAATTAGCCAGTTCAGTGATGCAGAATAGCTCTACTTTCTCTCCTCTGGTAGACATGTATCCCCAGGGCAGAAGTGGAGCGTGTCTAATTGAATCGTTTCCTCATTCAGCTCAAATATAGCAGATATGTAGTTCAAATCTAGAATATTTGTTGTTCAATGCATATTGTGATTATCCATCATAATCTAAATATTAGAGATTATAATTCAATCCAAGAATTAATTTACACTGAAAATATTAACATGAATATTATCAAACTTATCTTTTAAGCCCTCTTGAAATTGTTGCATAAAGAAACATACAGAAGCGGAGGCTATTCTTACAGATCTATGTGAAGTGTTTTGACAGTTTCAAGGTATTTTTCCCTTCTTTCTTCCCTCTCTGTATCACCTTTCCTCTACTACTTCTCATGTCTTTACTGATGAAACTGAAAAGTCCTGAAAGCTTTATCTGCCCTGCAGTTTCAAGAAACAGTTCTGTTCGTTCAAACGACATTAGAAGTACTGAAGGTAAAAGAAAAGAAAACATGTACAATATTGAGTCTGGATTGCAGAAAACTACTTATCCTTCCCAAACAACCCATCTCCCCAAATAATTTGACACTAATCAGAGCAATTACGTACCTTCTCCCTGTGCCTCAGTTGACTGTAATCAAATGCCTAGCAATGTTGCTACACAGCTGCAAATTTCTTAACTCAAATTCCTAGGAAAAATTGTTGAGTTGTGAAAAGGATCTGTGACAAAGTATGGAGACTACATACTTGCAAGATAGGAAAAGTAAAATTGCAGAGAAAGGTAGAATTGTTGAGATGACTATAACTAGAATGTCAAGGACTCAAAACATAGAACAGTGACATTGAAAGGGAAAAACTAAAAGATTCCAAGGGTGGCAACTCAGCAACATCCAGGATCAAACTCTTTCAAGGACCTTCTTTCCCTATGCGATAGCTGCTTAGCCGGCAAAGAGTTATCATAGATCTCATTGGGTTGGTGAGCATAACAGCGCTGAACCTTCTAGCTCATTAGTCCCAGCTACATTTGTAGCCAGTAAGTAATTTGCTTTTTATTTTTAATTTGTGTATAACCTATTCACAGAGTCTCTTAGTAGAATTTGCCCAAAAAGACCCAGGGTGGGAGGATTACAAGGTTAGCAGAAGTCAAGGGATGTTTAATTTGTATCAAGAGGAAAATGCTAAAGAGGTAACATATAAGAAATAAGGAGGGATATAAAATCAATGTGTTTCTGAAATGGCTGAGCTAATTAAATGCTTTATTAAATCAGTATTTAACAAGAAAAGATAAATTAGAAAGGTACACATAATTCCAAAGCAACACAGACTTTGTCAACATAGAGTTTGATAAGAAGCCGTTGAGGGAGTACACTACTCTTCAAGGAAGCACAGTACCTACCACTTGGCCTGGATTATCTGGATCATCTTCATCTCAAAGACTATTGAGCCACTACCAATTATTTCTGAAAATCAGAGAGGTGAAGAGAAACTTCTTGATTTCTGAAGAAAAATCATAGGTAGGGTTCTATTTTCAGTAATTTTTTGTTAATGGTTAGCAATCTGTTACTGACATTTCTCAGTGGGTCAGAACCATGGAAAGTAATGCAATGGGTGTCAGCAATGACTGCACTTTGTATTTCAGTGTGTACCAGCTGTGACTGCCCCTGTAATCTAATGTGTACCAGCCAGGAGTGCACCTATACACAAACTACTTGTACACTAGTTCAAAGGGTAAAGAGTAGTGTGGGCTAGAAATGTGCAGAAGAAATCAAGATTTCAAGAAATACCTTGAATATTTCAAAACCATGACCTCTGATTATTTGGACTTATGATTCATGAAGCTGTATGTGAGGAGGGCAAAGCAATCCTTTATTGGTTCTTGCTGTACAGAAAATGTGGAAGAGCCACACTTCCACTACAAAAGACAATGATAGCCTGGAGTTCAGACCACTCTGTTAGGATAAGAGAACTTCAGATCCAGGTGCTGAGGTAAGAAATGTGCTTCAGTTTAGGAAATCTCACCTTAGAGATAATTAAATATATATAAATAGATATATATTGAGACAGCAGTACAGTTAATGAGTATTCATAGCTTAACAACTGTGGCACTCATTTCACTGTTCTGGTTATTCTAGTATGTCTAACTTTCTACTGTTTCAATCTTTATTAGTCCTCGTGTATGCATCACAGAATTTTAAACTATGAACCCTGCAATAAATTCTGACTTAATTCAGTGCATGGCATGGATAACACTATAGAAATTAGTTTTAATTACACAGCCAGTGAGGCTGTTTTCAACACCACCTCCACCTCAGTTGTCATGGATTCTAAAGAAAGAACTGCATGTACCCTAAGACAGCCAACTGTAGAAAGAGAGGGAAAAAGAAGATTGCATCATGATTAAAGAAATGGAATTAATACATTGGAAAATAAACGTCTGTAGCAGAATCAGGTTAGAAGTGGCTGGTTTTAGAGCTTCTCATGAATGTCCATTCTCATTTTTTTCAGGACTCAGAGATAAGAAAGAAAAAGAAAAGAACTGAAGTCTGCAGAAGTTTTGTTTGCTGAGCAGTTATGGCTCCTTACAAAATTAAAAAAAAGCAGTACTTGCAGTAAAATAAAATGTTAAATATTCTTAAAATAAAAAGAAACATGTGTGGACAAGAAGAATCATTTGAGTGGTAGTCACTGGATTCTTCCCTGCAGTGGTCCTAAGCAGAAGACTACTGCTCATCAAGGAGTTCATGATCCATATACAATTAACCTGAGCAGGCACAGGCACGTGCTTCATTGCTCTTACCGTCTGGCCAGTGGATGAACTTAGCTGGCTGCAACAGAGAAGCCTGTATGTGACTCCCACTTGGCATCTGGCCATTATGCCACCTGCATGTTTCACCTTATCTCAAAGTGAAGTAGCAAGTCTTCATATAATATCCTTTTGCTTGACAGTAGAAATACTGAATAGAGTTGTTTACTTCTAAGAGCATCCTGTCAAAGTTCAAAAGACTAAAATGCTTGTGAACCTCCCCCTGGATGGGGTCTGTACTGCATGCCATGCCCTGACTGGGGTTCATCCAGTGCTGCACAACTTGGGGTTCCCAGCATGTGAAGAGATGTAAAACTATCTACATTATCCCCTTTTTCCTTTTTGTGCTAGCTCCTATAAATTGTATTTTAATCAATACTTACAAAGTCTGAGTGTCTTTCTTACTGGGGTCCATAATGAGCACTTACAGCAGGACTTTACAGTCCCAACTAACTTTAGACACCTATAAATACCTAGCCAACAGAAAATGACATTTCCAGAAGAAAACTAAGATTTTAGTTGAGCTGAATTGGTACAAGAGAATGCCAGTTACAACCAATTGAATTTTAAGGAATATATGTCATTATAGAGCATCTAGCATTTTTATTGGTGGTGGGATTCAGATATCTAAATTTACGTGACAACATGTCTACATGTGAGCTAAGGATGCAATTCAATTACAGAGACACATGGATAGCATCATTTTCTATGTATATATGTAGATATACTTCTGGGCCTCCAGCTGCTATTTCAGATCCCTTTACTTATTTTATCTAAACATACTGATAAAATATGTACAACTGTATGTAATTAGTAAAGCACAGAATAATCAAAATGGGTATTATTTATTTGTTAAGGTGTTTGCTTTTAATACAGTGAGTTTGGTGCACTTCAAAATACCTTTTTTAACATTAGACATCCTAGTAGTCGCTCGTCATTGCTTCTGCTAACACACAGAATATACTACATCACTGCATGACTTGAATATCTAGACTTAACTATACCGAAAAATGCTGTCTGCAACAGCAGTGAGAACCTAGCATGGTTGAAGCCTAAGCAGAGTAACTAAATTAAATAAGATCAAATCCCAGTGATATTTCACGGCTATCACAGATGCTGGATGCTGACTATCTGCACAGCTGTGTCAACCCAGTGTTTACTACCTGCTTTGACCACTTTAAGCCCTTCAACTTTATTCCATCATGTATTAAATATTAATTACTGACAGAGTAATGTTGACCTAACAAAACTCAAGTTATTTCTTTCATGGTTTAACAGAGGAAATCTCACTGATATATAAACTGGTCCATCTTCTGTTTAAATTCTACCATCAGTTTTGTCTCCTTATTTTTCAAAAATTATACACTACTGAAATCCACATTCCTAATATAAAACTAAGTATTATAAATTTGACTGTAGATGAAACTTCTAAACCTCTCTAAGTATCTTTTACAGGCAAAATTTTAAGAAATTCCTGGTATAAAGAGTATGTTGAAAAAAGCTCACTTAAAAAGATTATGTTCCAAATATGTGTAACAGGTAGTCTGAAAGAAGCAACAGTCATTTTTTTAAAATGTACCAATAGACTATACACAGTGTAAAATGAGATTTCATCTAACCTTCCTGTAATTAATTTTCTCTAATTTGTTAGCACAAACTTTAACCTGGTTTAAAGTTCAATGTGATGACAAGCCACGGATTTACTTCCTTCCCTAAGGTTTTTATTATAGTGGATACCTCAGAACATTAAACAAAATGTTACGTATCAATTTTACACATAGTACTAGTATTACACCTGACATTGAAGTTTACATTACTGACATTGATTTAAATGAATTTCATGCTTGAAAGAAGGATGCTGTGATGAATTTTATATTATAGAATATGTGAAGTATATGTTATTCTGGTATTTAATTTAGAAGTTGTTATTCCAGTGTTTATTTTAGATAAAAGTAGAATAAATAAGGTACAGAAGCTCTCTCTTAACTCAAAGGTACAGAAGCTCTCTCTTAACTCAAAGGGAATATATATAGTTTAGAAATAACTAGGTTCAGTGAAACTAGATTATCTCATCAAGACAGATGTAAAACTACAGTAAAAGATAGGTGTGGTGTATATATTTAAATAAGCAGATGAATTATAAGCGTTAACAAAAGTCTCAAGTCAGAAGAATATTCCTCATCCACTAATCACTAAAACTTGGTATTGTGGATGAGTATGAAGACTCTTCCACTCTGTAGTTTAAGAAATTATTAAACACTGAGAATACCATCTCAACCTCCCAGACAGGCATGTTTCAGCAAGTACTGAAATCAATTAGGCTATTCTTATGCTTAAAATTAAGTATACCTTTAAATGTTGTGAGGTGATGGATCTCTTAGAAGCAGTAGGATCCTGTGAAGATCTTGTGAAACCACAACCCCTGCTTCTGAATACAAGTCTGCCTCCACAGTGTAATTCCAATGACAAGAAAAAAAGGGGCAGTGGTTTTGATATGCATTTTGGTATGCCCCAAGGCATTATTACAGCATAGTTTAATAGTTCAGCCATCAAACCTTCTAAGATCAGCAGAAAAAAGTGCCAATAACCTCTTCTGGTCTTTCATAGCTAATGAAGTGTAGCATCCTGAATTAATGGTTCTGCTAACATGTTCTTCGTATAATCTGGGATCGCCATCTCAACCAGGAGTACCAGAAATGGTACTACATTATTATAATTTGAATGGGTACTTGCAACTGGAAATTATAAACGCAGAGTTCTATGATTATGGTTCTCAAATCTGAAATTAATTTCCCATGTATTCCCATCAGTGGCCTGTCTGAAACATTAATAAAGTAATATTATTACAACTTTTTTCATACATTTGAATGACTAAGTAGTTGAAAGTTTGGTACTTTTCTCCATAACACTTCCACAATGAAGTGTTAAACTCATTAATATTGTGACTCCAGTTTTAGCACTCAGCAACAATTCGGATTTATCATCATTTATTACCATTTAAACACCACTATACTGTTCATAGTGATTATTTAAATTAATTCCATATATTGAAGATATACTTTTCCCACTAACAGTCATACATTCAATTTGTCTCAGAGGCACACTGATGGTATTTCCCATCTCAAACAAGGTAACTGCATGAAGACAAGAGTAACTGTACCAATCAAAAGCTATGTCCTTGCCGGTGTGCTGTAGAAGAGTTTGTCTTACTTTCTGTAATACTGAAGTGATGACTTCCACATACTATTTTCTTCTCACACTTAACAGACTGAAACATTAAGGACCTCTCAATTAATTAATACCTCTTTTCTTGGAGGTTGTTGTGGTTTAACCCCAGTAGGCAGCTAATCACCACACAGCTGCTTGCTCACTCTCCTCTCTGGGATGGGGAAGA
The DNA here is from genome assembly GCA_034782735.1 of Sagittarius serpentarius. Classification (NCBI taxonomy): domain Eukaryota; kingdom Metazoa; phylum Chordata; class Aves; order Accipitriformes; family Sagittariidae; genus Sagittarius; species Sagittarius serpentarius. Next base: position 9,866,002 of record JAVKLA010000008.1, read on the forward strand.
GAATAGGAAGCATAAAAGTGTGACAACACTCGGGTTGAGGTAAAGCCATTTTAAGAGGTTAAAGTAAAAGCTGTGCATGCCAGCAGAGCAAAATAATGAATTCATTCACTACTTCCCATCAGCAGGCACGCATTTAGCCATCTGCAGGCAAAGCAGGGCTTCATCATATATAACAGTTACTTAAGAAGACAGATGCCGTAATTCCAAATGTCCCCCGCTTCCTCCTTCTTCTCCCCTAGCTTTTACTGCTAAGCACAACATCATATGGTATGGAATTTGGGTCAACTGACTTTGGTCAGTTGGGGTCAGCTGTCCTGGCTGTGTCCCCTCCCAGCTTCTTGGCCAGTCCCAGCTGCCTGTCACCTCACTATGGTGGGAGCATGAGCAACAGAAAAGGCCTTGATGCTGTGCAAGCACTGCTCAGCAATAACTAAAACATTGGTGTGTCATCAACACTGTTTTTTTCATCACATATCCAAAACACAGCACCATACATGCTACTATGAAGAATAATAACTCTATCCCAGCCAAAATTGCTGGTGAAGCTTCACAACAAATGAAGTATATTTGATATCCATGGTAACGGCCTTGCATCAAGTAGGTGGGTTTGAGTAATTACCACAGGAAAGGCACAGGCAACCAAAGATCACCTTTTCACTTTACGTGTTTTCACCATTGTGTAAAATGGACATCATGTTTATGACACTAGCTGAACAAGAATATTATAAGTGCCCCGCTATGCGTTGGTTTCTCCCTTCACATATATTTTTGAGAATAGGTCAGTTATCACCTGTATTTCTTATGGACCTGCAGTAATTGACAGCTTTGTGGAGCAAGTGAGGCACAGTTGGAGAACTCTGCCTTTGGCTACTTCCTAGAGCTACATACATGGCACTTGTCATAGGACATCTGGGATGGCCACCCTCTTACCCCAAATAAAAATACAAAGGTAGGTAAAGAATATTATAAAAGGTATATTCAGTACTAAGTAATTTCACTTCTTTTTTTTTTTTCTTTTTTTTTAATGTGAATCCCAGGCTTAACTAAATCTATGATTATTTCTTCCATGTTTGCACTACAGTATCTGAATTAAAATATTATCCAACCTGCTACAAGAAGAGTGGGTTAATAGCTTCTCATGTACTACTAAGATGACAGGTTAACAACTACTTGCATAGTCAACATGAATTCTGCACCAGGCAGTACAGCACAAAGCAGAAGTGGAATGTTTTCTGGATATTAAGCTCAATTCTTCACTACATCAGCCTCAATTTTCTATGCTCCACTGACAAAATAGGGTCTTCCAGCTCGTAGCATAATGAGCTGGACTAGACCAATTTCACATCAAAATTGACTGTAAAACAAGATTTGAATTCTAAAGGTGCAAAGCATGGATCTTTTTTTTTTTCCCTTCCTTTCTTTCTTTCCTGATCAGAAACACTTTAAATATTTGAGGAGTTGTTAGCATTGTGGATTCTCCTTTTTACTCATTTCATAGACAGTTTTGACAATTCATACCATTTGATAGTTTGCACATCACATAAAACAGAAGAAAGGAAAATATTTTAAATTCATTAGAACAGAGGCAAAGACTGACCTAACTGCACCAAAATCCTGGTTTTGCTTTGGTTTTGAATTGTGCTATCACCCTGGGACACTATATTAAACTAAAGATGTTCCTGCTAAATCTGGAGAGGTGGTCAATATATACATTTTGGTAGAATCTTAGATGGACTTCGTCTTCTGAAATAGTGACTGATAAATGTAAAAAAACCCCAGCATTTTTCCTCCCGCACCTTCTCCTATTGTGTTATAGCAACATCCTTCAGAATTGTTATGTAAAATAAAACCAAATAGGTCAGGTGCTGAATGCTTTGCTTTTTAAACTATTGTCGGCTCCAACATTATAATATTTCCAGTATCAAGAAGAGGAACTGCAAATTTACTACAAATTATTCAGAATATTTTCCATTTTCAGTAGCACATTATTTCAGAGTAAGTTACAATAACTGATTCACACGAGTTATGAAGTTAACCTTTCTTCTCAAATGTCTAACTCCACTGATGTTTGTCATTAATCATTTTTGCTGAATAACTCAGATCTGAAGGGATTACTAAATCTGTAACAGTTATGTTTTGATCAATAAAAGAAACTTCTGTTCTGTCTCTTTCCCCTGAATTGTACAGAATCTATTACACTGGTAAATGAAGAGCTCCATGTTTAGGTATTAGTTGAAGCAAAGCAACAAGTGTGTGGACACTGTAAAATATGCAGTGCTGTATGTCTTAGATTAATCATGATTCTTAGACATCAGCCTCAGTATGTAGCAGACCACTTTAATCAGTTAGGAAACGTGAGAAGATAGCAGCAAAATGTTGAAACGGTTTATAGAGAATATCATTCACTGTTAGACTGAAGTACTCTAGAACCACAGACACAAAATCCTGGCACACATTCCCTGTTATTCAATAGAATCAGAAAAACAAACAGTGGCTCCAGAGATCATCCATACTGTAAGACTACTATAAAAATGGTAGAAATTGTTGTATGAATAATAATGATAACAGAATTATCTATATAATATTGAATGGGGTTTTGTTGGGTTTTTTTTTAATTACTTATGTATATGTAGTAAAAATCCCCAAAGCAGTACTGATGGACAGATTCTCATATGTGGTGAAATCATGTAGCTGCAAGATTATTTGAAAACCATGTATGGAAAAAGGTAAACAGTCTAATACTTTAGTATACACAATGACAGAAAAGTTTTCTCTATTTTCCAGAGGAATTGTCTAGATGAAATTTAATGATTTAGAGTATTAGTTTAACTGCTTGATTTAACCATAACTACTTCAGCCTATGAACAATATGAAGAGATCACCAGATAATTATAGACAACAAAAATATATTTTAGATATTTTTGTATTAGATTAGTTATTCTTTTCAGTTAAAATAGTTTTCATTTGAGAACACATTCTAGGTAGTGTCTGACCTCATATCTGAATTAGACCTGTTCATTTAAAAATCTTTTAGTTAACAAAGGACACATTTTAGCCATGTACACTCACCTAGTTCAATATTATCCAGCTCTTTTTTCTCCAGGATATCATTAGTATATTTATTTTCAGATTATTCTTCAGGGAATTAACATTCAGTATATCTTGCAACAGAGGCGACATGATTTAAATAGACAAAGATTCTTAATCTCTCAAGAATAAAGCTAAGAACAAGCTATAAAATTTCTTTAAGTATTCCCACACCATTGTGGGGATACTGAATTGAGAAAACGTTAACTTGCCTCTCCAACATCCAGTATTTCTTACCCTGCATTTTTCACCCTACCTAAGCTCCAATTCAAGAAAGCATGTGAAAATGCACTTTGATTTTCTTGTTCACATTTCTTTCAGTGAAAAAAAAAACAAAAAACCAAAACCAAACCTATTGTCACCAATATACTTCATAGATGCTTTAGTCAGACTACATATATCAACTAAAAAAGCTTAAAGTTTATATAACAAACCAACTCTGCCTATTTGCACCCACCAACACGTTCATTATCAGGTCTTTCTCTCTAGTTCTGTATTTTCCTTAAATTTTTCCTAAATTAAAACATATATTTTATGTGTAACTGATGCAATTCCCCTTTGCTGGTAGTACTACCCATCAGAGACCAAGAAGTAAGACAGTTCACAGAATGACAGTATCTCTGAAGTTGACATCTACTCCATCCCCTGTGCCCAGGTAGAGTCAGCTACAGAATGCTGCCCAGGACCAGAAGCAAAGGGAAAGACACGGGGCACCACTATTTCCAGGAAAAAGCCCTGCACCCTCAACTGACACGTGCAAGAAGAGAAACTCTGAGTGACAGGACATATTACACCCCAGCTCTCTGCAACCTCTCCTACTCAACTCAGTTTTAACAAATTCTGATTTTACTTCTCTATATTTTCTTCTCCATACTTAAGAACATAGAGCAGTTTAAAAAACTCCTTCAAATCCCCCTGCACTTTTAAGTGAAAAACAGAATACTAGAAAACCTTTCATTACTTTGTTCACATAAGAAACAAACATATCACTTTGCTCCTAATTGTTCACCTTGAGCCTATGCAGACAGCCCAATTTTATTTTCTGTGTTAAAAACTGGCTTATTTTGCTTCCTCAAAAGACATTCTGTAGTACTGAAGAACTGATAGTATTTGGGTTCAAGTCAAAGTTGCATTATGAACCCAGATCAAAACAAAGTATATTGTTGGAAACAATTCACCTTAAGAAAAATATTTAAGCACTTGAAGCGAATTTAACTTGTGTTCATTCTTGCAAATAACAGTCAGCTTTCATTTTAGTTTATAGGCTTGCACCAAATACCTTTTAGGAAAGCTTAAGGACAATATTATGAGTCATTTAGAATCCGGATCCTTCTTCTCTTTCCCTTTATTTATGCATCAGCCAAAGACTTGTTCACATAATTTATTTATCTGACCTATCTTAGTTGTGCAGATGTATTATTAAAAAGATCTACACCTTTTCATCTCTCGACTTCTCACTCCTGATAACCTAGCTACAAAACCTGTCAAAATGAGCTGAAGCTGTGCCAAAATCTTGCCACAGGACTGCTTAGGCTAACACAGACCTATGCTTCAGCATGAGAAGACATACAGACTTCCTCATCACTCAGGCGAATTGAGCATAAACTGTTAAAGTCTTATTTTGCTGATAGTTTCAGATATAGATAATCTTTTCCTGCTGATATACACAGGATTTTTAGGGAGTACTTAGGGTATTAGCTTACTGAAGTGAAACTGCTGTTGACGTGAAAAGCTTTCATTCAAGAACAGGACAAGGTGAATTGAAACTAGGATGACTTCACCGTCTTGCCAAATACACGTATTCTGAGAAAGTCTATAATGCATTTCCTATGTGTATGTAGAAGGTAGTGGAATTCAATTCCTAGGTCTGTTGTTCTCACATTCTGAAAGACAGTAACTTCCCTTAAGAGAGAAAGAAAAACCATCCATTAAGATTCCATCTCCCACCAAAGAGAACAGCATCTAGCTGGTGAATTGTTCATTTCAGGTGACACAGCAGGTGTATTAATTACCAATGTGTAATTATCAGGTAACAAACTGCTTACAGTTTATTGTGTTTTGCTATATTTCTATACAATATGTGTTCCATAGCAAAGAACTGTAGCGTACTCACCTCCACCTTCTGTCTTTTTGATGCCATGAAGCACGAACTCTTACTGTGACACTGCCTTCTGACTTACACGTTTTTGGGTTACTGCTTAAGGAAAAAGAGTGTACCTCTTGTTCAACACTATTCTTCTGCATAGACTACTAACAAAACCAGTAGCATAATCATGTTATTTGTTCACATCTTTTGCTTTTACCTACACAACTCTAATGTTAGTTTACTATTACTGTGAAGCAGTTTTACTACAGCTGTTACATGCTGTCACTAAAGGATGTATTGTACCCATATTCAAGTACAATGACACAAGGATACACAGCAAATACTTTGAACATTTGGAGTTACATTAAAAAAGTATGAAAAAATAAAACTAAGAAAAAAGTACTATACCAAGAACAACCCTGTTTATTTTTGTATGATTTTGTCTTCAACTATAACTATTAAGTCATTCTGAATATACATAGTTATGAACCTTATGCATAAAGGTACAGAATTATGTATTTCAATATTTATTTGATGATATCCTCAATAAAATAACAGAAAAAGATAAAGCTAAATCCCCCTGAAATAGGATCAATATCTGAAAATATTAGTGCAATAACAATAATATTTCTGCTAGCGAGTTAAAATTTCAATGAGAACAGCCCCGTTACAGATAAATTTGTCCTTGTTCATTCCTATAAAACAAATGAAATCAGATCAAGCACATTTAAAAACTGCCTCAGCTTCAAAACAGCTTCAGAAATATTTTTGTTGCATTATTCTCAGACAAAAATAGAGCCCTGAGCTTAGTTCCAATTTTCCCCTGAAAATACGTAAGATTTACTATAGGTCAGTGCCTGCTTCTTTATAGAGTTAGTGATAGCAGAGCAACAGTAATTTGGTAAAACATTCTGATCTCAAGCTACATCTGTCAGCAGCTAAGTCTTCAATTCATCGATTCTTCTTGCAAGCCACAAAATACTTCCTCTGTTTCTCAGATAGAGACTAAAGTAATCACAATGCAGCTTCCTTAACAGAAGGATATGAAGGGCCAGATTCTCAGCTATTACAAATCGGCAAAGCTCTATTATTTGCTGTCAAGATCTGTCAAATCATACTGCCAGAGACTCTTGTCAGTAGCTATACTTAATATTCTGCTTCAATGAGTTATACCTTTATTTTCACATAAACTTTGGCAAGGGAAAAAAAAGGTTTATTGTGAAGCAGTCACCTTTCCTTTACTAGGTTTCCTAGAAAGTGTGATATTAAATTGCGGTGGGTTGACTCCAACCAACATCCAAATACCCACATAGCCATTCACTCAATCCCCTCTCCTGTGGGATGAGAGGAACTAGAAAGAAGGCAAGAGGACTCATGGAATGAGGTAAAGACAGTTTAACAGGGAAAGCAAGAGCTGTGCACTTCAATAGAGCAAAGAAGGATTTTATTCCCTACTTCCCATCACCAGGCAGATGTTTAGTCACTTCCTGGAAAGCAAAGCCTCAGCACACAGAACAGTTGCTTGGGAAGACAAAAGCCATAACCACAAACGTTCCCCCTTCCTCCTCCTTTTCCTCAGCATTTATTCCTGAGCACGATGTTGTATGGTATGGGTTACCCTTTGGCCAGCTGGGGTCAGCTGTCTCAGCTGTACCTCCTCCCAGCCTCTTGCCAATCCCCAACCTACTTGCTGGTGGAGGGCGAATGGATGGGACAGACAGATGGAGTGGGAAAAAGGAGAAGCTTTGATGCTGTACACTTTTCATCCATAGCTGACACACTGGTGTGTTATCAACACTGTTTTAGTCACAAACCCAAAACACAGCACCATACAGGCGGCTGTGAAGACAATTAACTCCACCCCAGCCAGACCCAGCACGTAAGCAAACAAAGGTCAAATATATGTTACATCAGTTCCATCAGGTGCTGGGAGCCTTCACAGTTTGTGTGTTATATCTTATGATCTAAATGAGTACCCAGATCTGAGACATTCTCTGTAAGAACTGTAAAAATAAATGAGATAAGGCATGTAAGTACATATGCATTCTGTATCATTACTAATCACAGACAAATATGTGTATTTATGTAATCCTTCATATATTCACTTTATTTTCCCAGCACAACTAATTTTGTTTAAACATTCTCAGTAAGGATATATATAAAAAACATTCATGTTTGAGTGTTAAAATCAGATTTTCCATTGCTGCTTCTATTCTTATCTATTTATTCGATGTTGGATTTGGCTCCTGTGAACGGATCAGAATGATATGAGGAAATTAATACTGGTACTTGTCTTATCTAATTTTAGAAATCTAAATGCCTATTTAATATCTTATAATGAAATTTATTGTCCCTAGAAGTGCCTATTTCTCTTTGCTCTCCATTTACTGTAAGGACACATAATTTGACAAGCTGAGGCTTAGATTTAAATCTTTAAAACTTTAAATCTGGGCAGTTAAATTCTACGGTAAGTTTCTCTTTGCAGGCCACCTTGCTTTCCTGGTCATATGTCTTAATATGTCACAAATATAAAATTCTGGTAATCCAGATAGCATACTTGTAGATAAATAACTGTTTCTAGATGCCTTAATTATTTAAATTCCTCCAGCACCAACTTAAGATTTAACCTTTATTTCAAATCCCAAATCTAGGGCCATTTCTTTTTTTCCAGATGAGTATCTATGAGAATTAATAGGTACTCCAGGAGACCACCTGGAATGCATTTTTCAAGTTCTGTACAGCACTCAGGACATAGAGGAGGATCACGAGAGTCTTGTGCTAGATGAGCAGCTTTCCAGGATGCTGTCACATGACTGTTAGAAATCTCTCTGGATATATTATTTCTTTCATCTGCAAGTACATTGTGTAGTATGGCTGCATTTGTGGCAACAGCCTACATTTTACTGACACGTTTCTCAGCTTCCTGACTGTCACACAGGAATCTTTTTGCATTGTGCCAAGTGCAGAATTACTTCTGTTGCCTAGATATGTTTATGCTTTTCCAGCAATAGAAAAAAATCAAGCAGTTACTAGAACATGGCCCTGTTGCTGTAGTCTGGAAGGTAATACGAGGCTTCATGTTCCCTGGTGCTGATAAAGACAGGTGATAGTAATCAGGGACAAGTTGTTTGGCTTTGGTCCAGTATGCCAGAGAATACATGGTACAATCTGTTGTCTGTTTTCAGTGACCTGTTTCTGAAGCATCATATGTGGAAGTCAGCAAAGAGAGAGCTCCTGTACAGCTAAGGCCTTTTAAAATGAGTTGTTACTGTAATGATGAAGAAGGGGTGTTATGCACAAGTGAGAGAAAGTAGAAATTTGTGTTGGTGTAGTGGTTCAGTGGGAGGAGGAATATGGCATCTGATTATCCCAAGGCTTCTCATCATAATATGCAAATATGAACTTCAAATGTGTGAATTGTCCTCCAGAAATAACAAAAGTGAGGTTTTCTTATTTGCTTTGCTGAATCGAGGCCTTAATTACCATGCAATTGCTACAATTATACATATAAAATGTGTATAAGAAAGCATTTTCCTATGACATTTAACTCAGAAGTAGTACAATGACTTAGATATTTTAAGATGCAATTGAAATGTAGAGGCTTAAATATGATAGTGCAGTAACTTCTTATTGTTACCAAAACCTCCTGAGAATCTTGGAAAATATAGCCTTTAATATTGAATTGGAAATGTATGTGTATTAAGAAGCCAGAGCTTATAATTTTATATCCATTTAGTACATGGTTAATCACCATTACCCAGCTTGGCACTATCTAATTTTATCCCCATTAGATTGTAGTTGTGCCACTACTGTCCCATTTAAAAAGTGCTAGTCACTGTCATTACAGTGAATCACAGTTACCTAGGAGATAACCCAATAAAACAATCTTCCTGATGCAGCTTCTCCAGTGAAGCAAAGTACACTATAATAATACCCTACATTTATATGGTACTTTTCATCCCAAAGCACTTCACAAATTATGTACAGAGAACATCACAAAACTGCAGCAGCTTCTAAGTGGTGAAGGGCATAAGGCAACAAGAACACAGGATGTTGCCCGAGAACAATATGGAGGAGGAGATTTAAGTGACATTTTTCCTATTATTAAATTATTCCTGCATTTCCAGTACATACGCACACAACAAATAACTCTATTCAGCATCTTTTCTATGGTGAACACAGAGGCAGAAAGAGAACAAGACAAGCTGAGGGGAAATAACACAATAAATGGGCCAATCTTGCTCAGTTTTGAACCTGAGGCTTATAGTAGATATGAACCTCATGTTCAGCAACAAGGTATTGCCTCCCACTGAGATGCAAACATGATGTGGCAATGCAGCCTGTAGTTGTTACAACACATTTTTCAGAAATATAGATTCAAATAATTGTTATTTAACATCCCAAATTCCTTAAATCCCTGTAATCTAAATGGCATAATCTTCCTCATTTCACAGATCGGGTTTGCACAAGTCTGAGATTCTTAGAGGGGGGAGACAAGACAAGGTGATAGCGTTGTTAGCCTTGCTACCTAGCCTGCCATTCCGTTTACCCCACCCATCATATTAAACAGATACCATATAAAATTCAGCTTCATGAAAGACAAAAATGTAACTTCTTTCCATCTAAAGTTACTCAAAATATAAGTGTGGCTGCATCGATGACAAGTATTAAAAAGTAAAATTTAAGTATCTGCAACTTCTTCCTCTGTAAGAAGCACTGATATACCTCTGGGTATGAAGGTTTTGTTTCTTTTCTTTATTTTGGGGGTGGGGGAAGTGATACATTTTCTCCATATCCCATGTTGTATGCATGACCTGATCTTTATTACTGATATGGAAGTTACTATCACTAATGGTTTTTCAAATTCTAGATTTTCTACAAAGCAATTTTTACCCTTAGTAAGAACATCAAGAACAACCTTAGACTAAGAACAACCTTAGATATGCAAATGGCAATTCTTAAATTTTATCTTCTGTGTCATTAACTTTACATCTTTCCAAGTTGTTCTTTATATTTACTGGCACTGTTACTTTACTGGTTTTAAAACCCTTTCCTTCCCAAAACATTACATACATACAGTTTTGAGCAAACTGCCCAATGCTTTCAAAAGTATGCAGCCTTTTTCAGATCTGCAAAAGCCTTGGAGAAGTTGTCATTCTGTTCCATAGCCATTTAAGATGTAATCTGAGTAGCTGCAATAACATGCAAGGTACAAAGGAGCTGAAACTTGATTGCAAGAAACCTAACAAACATCTAAACAGGAGAGAAGATTTTTGCGACATACAGCATATCTATGTTCATACTAATCTGACATAGGAAAGCCCTATCCCCATCTCAGGTATTATTAACTGAGACAGGTTGACCATACAGCCTAATTTGTTATAACCTTACAAATAGGGGACAGAATTCCTAATTTAGTTTCCCAATATTCTTGAACCTGAAACTATCTTTTAAAGTTGGACTAACTAAATACCCACAGCACAGGGATGGGAAAAACAGAAAGCTAGAAATATATAATTTACACATAAATGGAAAAATAACCATCAAGAGAAGGGAGAACAATATCACTAAAAGCCAGAAAGGGTACACAGAGATTGAAATCATTGAATCATTGATTAAAAGTAGAAGTAATCATATTTCTTCCGGCTCTGAATACACATGAAATGATGACGTTTTATGTATGTAGCACACATTTTCCTTAGATTAGGTATTTTCTGGTTAAATACTTCATTTTCTCAGTTTCCTTCTTAATTCTTCCAAACCAGTGCAAAAAGTTATAAATTCAGTCACATCTTTGACTACTGTGGCTGGGATGCTGTAAATAAATAGGTGTGAGACTGTGCAATAAAATCATGAATGATATAACAACACACATTCGACAAGGTGTTGGTGATGACCTCAGAAACATAAAAAGTAGACAGAAAACAGTTTCACTTGGATTAATCCATAAAGGGAGGTCTAAATACAGTCAACTGGAAGTTACTCATGTTGTAATTTAGAAGTAAAAATACAATAAAAAGTATGCAGCTGGAATATTATAATATACTGGAAATTGCTAAGTTGATTGAGCTAAAATTTTGAGGGTAGTGAAGATGCAATGCAGTTTTATTCTGAACCAGGGAAACACTTTCCTCCAAACTGCCCTCAGAACTTACAGAATAAGCAGAATAAAGATAATTTTATTAGATACTGAAACGAGCATCCTGGTTGCAAAGCTGCGTGTTAAATATAATGTCACAATAAGCACTTTCAAGGAAATAGTATAAATAAGGGTAGTTACGAACTTGGCATGGTAGATAGGTGCTAGGTTTTATTGCGAATGTTCTCATAAAGACACAGGCATGAAATTTACCATAAAAGCTGGTTTAAGAACACCAGAACAAGAAATGGTTGCTTCCTGAACCTCTGACGATTTTCCATTACGTACCCATGTTATATAACTGTATAAACAAATATACATTTCGATGCTTCAACATCATTAATTAAAAAAAAAAGGATTAATCTCCTTTTTAAAAAAGTTTTCTACTTTGATATCTGATACCACAGTATTGGCATAAAATTTTAAATCACTGGAAGGTTCAGCATTTAAACTATGAAAATCTGGACTGTTAATGATATTTAAAAAATGAAGCGACCTCTTCCCTTTCTTTTAAAAATAGTACAAATGTATTTATTCATTGAATCTTTAGTTAGTATAAATTGATTTTTTTATAAACCACGTAAGATTCATACCTGTGCATGTGGCACAGGGAGTGCCTGTTTCTCACTTGACAACAGAGGCAGCAAATACAGGTAGCTTAGACAATTTTCAGATGATTATAGGAAGGTGAACTATATCCCACTCTTCATTTTCACTTCTGGGGCCCATCTGTCAGCTTCTGCATTTCTAAGAAACAACAAAGTTCCAGTGATAAATTTATCTGCTTTTATTCCTTTTTCTCCCTTATGAACTTTCTTAACTGAAATCCATAGTTAATCTCTGGGATTTAGTAAATTTGTAGCCAGAAGTGCCTTCTGAGAATCCAAAACCTGAATCTTGTGAGGCTCTTCCAAGGCAGTATAGTGTTTTAATGTATGTACTTAAGTCTAATGAAATCTCCTTGTAAATTTTCAGATTTTTCTGCAGCAGGTCTAGGCCCAGTCCTAAATTTTCTGTTCAGTTTCAGACCAGTGTAATGAGATGAAGATCAATAAGTACAATTTCTAAGAGACTACAGGGCTATGGGTCAGAAAGATGGAGAGTGAATTCAGCTCAGTACAATTTTGGCAATATCAATGACAACCGGCTACCTGTCGGGAGAAAAAAGATGTGATGCAGCACCTTCACAGCAGCATTTTGAAGGTGATAAGGAATTAAATGAACAATGAGGAGAGGCACTTGAAGCACAGATAACACGTCAGCCAGAGCTTTAAGGTGGATCATCCTAGATCTTTTCTTCCTGGTGAACTCTTCAAACCTCACAACTTAAAATACATTACAAAATATGTCACAGGAAAGTTGTATTTTAAATGATAAAACTTTAAATGATGAAGGAAGACAGCACAGAAACAAAACATAAAAAATAGAAAAAGGGCTCGGAAAGAGTTCTTGCCCTATCATGTTTTTGCAAGCAGGTCTCTAAATTCAGAGTCAGTTTCAGTCAACCCAGTGACTAACTTGGAGCTTACTGTGCAATTCGTGTTCATAGGAGGATTTCTTCCATTGCTTCTGACACTTTACTTTCTGTTTCCTGGCCTTATCAGCATTCTTTTGAGTTACAGTCTTGCAGCTCCTTGCAGGGACTCTTCATTGCTACTGCCATATTCGGCAATCTTTGGAGCCTTCTTTTACTCAGCAGGCTCAGTTACTGACCAGGGAAGGAGCAGTCTCCTCTATTCCAGAAAATCCACATTACCCACTCACTCTCAAAGGAGAGCAGCATAACACAGAAAACACACATGTAAATCATACATTCTGACCAACAGGTTCAAGTGAAGCTTTCATGAAATAGAACAAAAACTTTGTTTTCCAGATTTAAAAAGCAGCAACAAAAGAGATGTCTCTGTTCCGTTATGTTTTTTTATTTACACAAAATAAATTAAACACTTCTCCAAAAGAACTATTCTGTTTGATTGAGACACTTCAGAGGTTAATTTGCCTTTCTGTATATACAAGATGCTTTTGTTACCATCTAGTTTTCTCTAGCTTCATATATGGGAAGAGTTTACGTAAATCCTTTAGAATACTGGCAAGATCCCAACCTTACAAGGTCATTCTTAAGTTCCATAATTAGAACTCAAATTAGTTTGCAAGTACCGTTCAGCATTTTGACACAGAGCTAAGAAAATAATGCTGGAGGGTGCTCTTTATTTCAGCAGTGTTTCAAGAGCAATAAAATTAGTAACAATTATAAATAAAGCAGTCTTAGTGTTGCCTAAAGCAAGACGAGCTGGTTGAAAGCTAGCTTCATGATACCTACCCTTAAAGCAGATGGACTTTTGATCAAATAACATTATTGACAAAGACCAAACAAACTACCTAAATGCAGAAATGAATCACGTTTATGATAACCTATCTAAAAGTTTTGTACAGTCTTATAGCAGGCTCCAGTACAGTTATGGATTCACATTCTTTAAAAGCAGAAAGTTTGCTGAAAAATCTGTAGTAGTTTGCACGGATGTAATTATGTATTTGCATGTGTGTTCACTGTCTGTATGATTATATTGGCAGAACTGCACTTCTGCAGTTCTGACACAAAAGAATGTGACTTCGTTGTCATCTTAAATTCTTTGCAGATTATCTTATGGGGTTGTTTGCCAGATAACCTGCCACGGCAGAGAATTTAATTATTTTAGTGATGAATTTGTGAATCTCAGACAAGTGAGGAATTTTCTATGAGAGTGAAGGGATTTTGGGATGACCAAGTTCATCAAGAATCTCAGCGGATTAGATACCTTTTAAATAACTGCACATCACCAAAACATCTGTTTTCTGCAAGGAATTATATGAAAAACAGACAGTGAAGCTTCTCCAAAGTTGTTTATCTGTTGGAAAATATTCCAACAAATAGAGGCAATTTCTAATTTTTGTTTTTTACATTCCAATGCCATAACCATTTAATCTAAAGTGATTCTGTGACCAGAGTATAGAATATATAGAATTACATTGATTGGTATCTCCCATTTCTATCACGTAACAAAAGTACTTGGTATTCCTGATAAATTTTCTACAATTAGTCATAACACTATGTGATCCCTTACTCTCAGCTTCATGGAGTTTCACCACCTATCTTGGCTATGATACAGCAGGGCCTGGCACCCAGGAAATGCATGTGGAGAAATTTTAAAATAGTTCCGAGCAAGCTTTGTCCTGTTAGCAGGACCGATTGCCTGTGCTTGCAGCCAGTCATTCCTACTGGTGCTTTCCTTCCACCTCTCTTTCCTTTAAAAACACAACCTCTCCCGTACTTTTGACATTCCAGAACTGAAGGCAGAGGCATCTCTTTGATAGTGCAGCTGTGCAAATATGGCTAAGAGCTTGCATCAGGGCCCTGAGTGCCCTCCCTTGGGTTTGGGTAAGCAGCCTGATACGCCCCCATTTGGCCTGAAACTGGTGTGAAGTCGTTGGAAAAACGGCTGGAAAAAGCCTTTCCAGGAGCTCTCCATCTTTCCTTGGGACCTTCATCTCAGCCGGGGCTCTCACCCTGCCTTTGCTTGTCTGTGGTCCCGCTGATCTGGACCCAAAGCCTCACCCATGGGCTGGCATCCCAGCCTGGCCTTGGTCCCTCCCTGTCTCCATCTCCATGGTCCTGCCAGGCCATCCTGGATGAGAGGACCCTGGTTCCACTCACCAGGCCTGATCCTGACCCCTACCCACAGGCCCACATCCCAGCCTGGTCCCTGGTTCATCCTCATCCTCATGGAGGTGCCCACTGACTGGGGCTGGGGCTGGGGCTGTCCCAGTGCCCCCACGGCTGCCCTGCTCTTAGCTGCTGGGATCTCCCCTGATGGACCCCAGGGGACCCCGGCCACCCCGGCACCCTGACTGCTTTGTTATTCCTTACCCACAAACACACAGCCTGTCCTGTACCACATAATAAATCTCTGCAATCAAAAGGTATTTTTCTGAAAAGCACAATGCAGCTGAAATAGTATAAGGAAAAATAATAGGAAATTGAATTTTCCAGGTAGTTTTACAAAGGATCAAATGAGTACAGTGACGAGTCAGGGTAAGCAACTATCCTGGTTTCAGCTGGGATAGAGTTAATTGTCTTCCTAGTAGCTGGTACAGGGCTGTGTTTTGGGTTTAGGATGAGA
>JAVKLA010000008.1:9908199-9963939 GCA_034782735.1 Sagittarius serpentarius
CGGCCCCTGAGGAGGAAGGAGCGGCAGAGACAAGGTGTGTGAGGGACTGACCCCAACCCCCATTCCCCGTCCCCCTGTGCCGCTGGCGGGGAGGAGGGAAACAAAACCGAGAGTGGGGTTGAGCCAGGAAGGAGGGATGGCCGGGGGGAAGGTATTTTTAAGATTTGGTGTTACTTCTCATCATCCTATTCTGATTTGATTTGTAATAAATTAAATTAATTTCCCCATGTGGAGTCTGTTTTGCCCGTGACAGTAATTGATGAGCGACCTCTCTGTCTTTATCTCGACCCATGAGCCTTTCGTTACATTTTCTGTCCCCTGTCCAGCTGAGGAGGGGAGTGATAGAGGAGCTTTGGTGGGCACCTGGTGTCCAGCGAGGGACAACCTATCATAAGTGCATTTAATGTTTATCGAATTTGCCATACACTGCAATGCAACAGCTACCTATGTCATTGAGAACAGCTACTAGCATATGGGTAGTAATTTATTCTTCAGACATCAGCTGCTACATGTAACTTTCTTCTGCACTTAATATTTCAGTAAAATACCACTGAAGCTTTGCTGATTAGTTGTATCATAATTTGGAATCCGGTTATCTTATGTGGAATGATCAGATCCAAAGATGGATTTAGAACTGAATTTAACTGTGGATTTTTCAGATTTAACATTGTTTATAGTTAAGAAACAGCTGGTATTTGAACTTTGCTCCTTCCTTTTCACATTATATGTTTAAGCAGAATTTAGCATGAATTCATGATCTGAGTCACTGGGCAGTACCTGAATACAACAATAATTAATAATGATTTATTTTAAATAATACTTTGAAAAGCATATCTGTAATCATTGCACTCAGTGCTTCTTAAATAAAAATATTTAATTAATAATAATATATGCCAACAAACAAATCCACACATATCCTAATCCTAAATCTAAACTGCAGAGTAAATGCTCACTTTTCAGCAACTTATTTTTAAAATTAATTAAGATTAAAGTCTGATGCTGTTAGTCCCCCTTGAACTACTTAGATCTAGTCAAGCATTTTTGTTACTTGGAACCACATTTAGGATAGATAGATACATAGATGTGTAGATAGGTAACATATATATCTATATTGATATGTGAACGTTTTCATAATGTCTAAGGGGAATTATGTGCTCAGACCATTCAAAAGTGACCTTAAATCCTGTGCATTTTTAGGATGTAAATTGATGTAAATATCTGTATTTTCTCTTTTCGTCTTAGACTATAGCATGAAACAGAACACTGTATTAAGAGTCCTGTGCAAGCTCCAGACAGGTTGATTTGTCCACAGAATGCAGCGTAAGACAAAAATGATAGTTTGGGTCCTTAAAATAGATTAGCTGTGTTATCATGATGATAGCACAGCTACTAAGCCTTGTTCTCAACACGGTGGTACAGTATCATGCTGACAGAGGTATAGTACTTCATGTTCTGAAATTAGTTCAGCCAGCAGTGCTTGATGCAGACACACTTGACTTCAACTAGTCCTGTCTTATTTTCCCATTTTTTTCATGTCCTTATTCTACTGTCTCACAGTATTTGTAACACTGCTAATGTACACAGTGGAAATAAAAATAAATAAATATGTGATGACTTGCAAACACTGTACCAATGATTCATAATGATGAATAAGTGAAAATTTTTGCCTTTATCTTGTAGACCTTTATTAGATAAAAATGTAATTAAAAATTAAGAAAGCTTTGTCCATATGAGGGCTGTAGCATGAGTCATAATTGCTATAATGGCCAATTAAAATAATGAAAACTTTGGAAGTAGGACTTCTAGTTCAGTATTAATAGGGGTTTTTTTTCACTATGCTACAGCACAAAATCATGCTCCTGTATTGTCATGAAGTGACTTCCAGTAGAGGTTTTGCATCCAGCCCAACAGGAGAAGGAAAGTGGTTGCTGTTTATGTCAGTGCCACCACTTCCAACTCATTCTGATGTTTAACAATGTACTCTAAAAAGATTAATAGATTAATTTTTTAATTGTAGCTCATTTGTATACTTTTCTATAGATCAGGCCTATTGGGCCTGGCATAGTAGGTGACAGTTCTGTATTACCTCTGACACTCCTTATGTTTTGCCATTTTCTCTTACTATCTTTTCCCTTACAGAAGCTCATATAGAATTTTAAATCAGCAGTAAGGCTTTTAGTGTGTAATCCTACCTGTACAATGAAAAGCCAGTACAGTTACAAAACTGTTTGTTTGGCACTCTTCTATTCATAGTTTACCAGTATTACGTCCAAAGCTAGTGTCTTGCTGCATCTTTTGTATTTTCTGTTACTGTAAGCCCTGAAACTACTCATAAATTGCATTAGTCTTGAAGGTTTCATAATTTGAAGTGATCAAGCAGATGAGTAAACTGTCCCATCATCACAAAGGGGTTATAAAGAGATCAAGCCACCATTCCATATATTACATTATTCTTGTATCAGGCAGAGTATATGTGAGAGGAAAAAAAATATTTTGAAATGTGAAATAGCAAAACCAAAGAGTCAGTATTTCTATGTGCAGAAACTGTGAGAAAAAGTAGTTACTAAAACGAGACTTTGTTCCTAAAATGTATGTCTACTTCAGTTTGAACAAAAAGAACTAAATTCTTCAGCTGCAGAAAGAGAAGTAGGGGTAACAGAGCTGTGCTGACCCATGCTGGCCAAAGATTTGGCTATAATAACTTTCTTTCAGGTAAGAAAGTAGAAAGATTCAATTTTCCAATTAGATGGACTGCCAGACTAACAATTTTTCAGGGGCAGGAACTAAATAATTACTTCTGTGGTTGGAATGTTCTGTGCCATGTTTCCAACAGAGGCATCTTTATTCCAGCTGTTCAAGATCAACAGAAATAAGAATTAATAGCAGAAATACCTGCAGATTCTCCAAAATTTTTTTGTTTACAGAAAGTAATAAAATCTCAGTTAAATCAATAAACTGGTTCCAGAATGTGTCGAGTTACACTCATGAAATATGTACAACAAAAGAAATAATTAAGATTGAGCAAAACAGTTAATTGACATCCCACTGTTAAGCTCTGGAACTATACATGTTCTACAAAGAAAAAATCTTATTGAATGGGAACTTTTTCTTAAACACAGGAGAAAACGGAAGGCTAGTCACACTTTAAAACCTTCAATTATATTTTGACTTTATTTCAAACTAACACTGACAGTTGCTAACGTCAATGTAAAGGTTAAAATAATTTTTAGTTTTATGTTAGTTATTCTCACATTACTCAGACCTCTTCCTCAAACAAAACATTCCCTTAAATCAGTATATTTTGTTTAAGAAGCTTAACGAACAAAAGATAAAGATCCTAGAATTTAGACTTTCAGATCTAATACAGTTTAGTTGACAAAAATGTCCTATATAACATGTTTGGGGGTTTTTTTCCTGTGCCTGGTATAGTTTAATATTAGAATGCTTCTCACAAATACCACCAGAAGCATTTTAATAGCTGAACTTAATAATATATAATTCATAAATGTTACTTATTTAATAGTGATTTGTGCATATTCCAGCACATTCCTGCATTTTTAGTTTCTATCTAAATTTCATACTTCAAGGGTTACATCTGCAGCTGTTATGTGAAGATTGAACCTTTTTTTCATTAAAGTAGATTTCTGCTGGATTACCCTTCCACTTTCTAAATGTACCATTTAATCAGTGCTGTTATTTCCTTGTAATAGAAAAGAGCAAAGCTTCCGACTGTTGTCTTTGTATAAGCATACCGTACAAACAATAAAGATTTCTGCTTATGCTGCAAAATTATGGAGTCATGGAGAAAAATACCGTAGGATGGAAGAGTATATAATTATGAAAGAGTGGTACTATTTTTTCAGTTGACTGTATTTAAAATGGAGCAAAGACAAAATATTTCTGATGTATTTCACATATGTATTTTACAGAATGCAAATACTAGTTTTGAAAATTATTCCATGGAAAGGATTTTTTCCCTCGAAGCAAAAGTCAGATGGACCCTCAGAAGAAGCTGAAATAAATGAGTGTGCTGATTTATATATGGCAAGTATTTGACGCAGTGACTTTAACAGAAAGCTATTCTTTATCATAAGGCTAAACGGCATAGCATACAATATTCTAGAAGGGGGAAGGAAATTGTATTTTTCAGGACAGATGATATTCTAATTCCAAACATTATGCAGCAAAATTTAGAGCGCATACAAAAGCTTAAAATAATTACTGTTATTATTGTCAGTTGGTAATAAAACATACTTTTATGTATTAATAGCTGATAAACTCACAGAATGAAAAATGTAGACTTTGTGTTGTTTTACCAAAGTGATATAATTTGAAATTAGAAACATGCAGAAAGTGCAGTGGGTTTGAGGACGAGAAACTCGGAAACATGGGGAAGGACTTCTATGCTTTGCTGCCGGTTGAGCTGAGATGGTGTAAAGATGTTCGCGTCTGGCATGGCCTGGAAGACGTCTGCATTTGCTTTCCATTCAAACATAGGTTGTATTGTGTGTAAGAGACAATTTGCCTAAAAATTTCCATCTGTTTTCAATGAGAAGCTGAAGAAATATCAGTTCATACAAAATAGATTTCTTGTTACAGAAAATCTGGAGGAAATAAAGAAAAACAATCCTTTCCCCATTTTCTTTGATAGGAGATGGCTTAATTTAGATTAAATAACAACAGATTGTGAGTTGTATATTAAAGTGAAAAAGGATTATGCTAAGGCATGAGATTTCCACAGTTTGTGTTCAAGCCTTCCTTTTACTATCTTGCTGCTTTTGCTTGTTTAGATTTTACATTTCCTCCCAGAAAAAAAAGCAACTACTATCAAACCTGCAGCTTCATCAGGTGAATACCAAGATCATCACTTGCTAGTGATAAATTGGTAGTTTAAGATTTTCCTGCTAATTTCTGTGCATTTTTGCTCCTTGATGTGCTGATAGTAATTGAACTATTTAAATTACGCTACAATAATTTCTATTGTGTGTTCAGTGTATCTTAGTATTTTAACTAGCTGAAATAAAATTTTATACTAACTTAATTCCCCTTCTCAAGCTATTTTTAAGTCAACTTTTTATAACTATACATGCTCATTTTAATGAATTGTAACAAGTTATCATGTGGCGGGGGGGGGGGGTTCCCCCTTTCTTTTTTTCTTTTTCTTACTTTCCAGTGACATGGATAAAGCTATGTGTGAACTATGTAGGAAAGTTATTTATTGTAATGCTAAGATAAAATTAGTGGCTTTTTGTTTTGTTTTGAACCACGTACTGGTATCTATATAATCATATTAGTTCAGAAGTTTGAGGATCTTGGTCCTGCTTTACAAAACTCCTCCAGAAAGTTGTTATCACACACTTTTTAATCTATAATTTGATTGTAATTTGACATCCTCAACTACTTGCTCATTCTGATGTGCAGAGCAGACTTAAACATGTTTACCTAGGAGTGAACAAGATACTTCTAGTTACACGATAATCCATGGCAGCTACAGATTCACAGTGTATAACTGCGTGATAGAGCAATGATAACTGGTATCATTATCTCCTTCCTGATAGACAAACTGTCCCATACTGAATTCAGAGAACGTGTCCACTTAATTACAAAGCAGTGACTAAATTCTGTGTTCCACAGATTTTCTTTATATATTCACAGTGAAAATCAGGATAAAATTATCATATTTTTACTTAAAAACTCTTAAAAAGAGTTATTCCTTAAAAATGTTTCTTGTAGTAACTAGTAAAAATCCACAAAAGACAAGCGTATAAAGAAAGATGATAGAAAAGAGCAAGGCAATCAAGTAAGCAAGGAGAAGTAGAAGTTAACATGATTATAAGGGACTGCACAGTTATTTTTCTTGTTGAAATTCTATGATTGCATAACAGAGAGGAAATCAGCCTTTGTGACTTGTCTTGGCTGTTTTACACTCGTGTGGAACCATTTGGGGGCACAAGGAGATTTTGCTGGCTCTGATCACTCAGGGTAGAAGACTGTCAAGTGTAGGGTAGGATACGTAAAACGCAAAAGACACAGGTAGCAAGAAAAGATGGCAAGAACACTAAAAGGAGAAGAAATATGCAGTAAGGACTCAGAAGTGATTTAAAAAAGACACTTTTTCTGGAATCTCAGAAGTACTATGAAGAATTTCTTGCCACCCATTGAAGGTTGCTGGCCTGAAAATAAAGCTGGAGGAAAGGAAACAATGAGCAAGCAGGAGATTAATTTTCAGTTCCTTCTACTTTAACTTGGCTCACATACTGGAAATTACAGCCCACAGATAAAGCTCTTATAAAACATCTCAACTGGAGTAGTTGTATTTTCTTTTTCAGTTCTACCTTGGGCCTAGCTCCAAAATAAAGGAAGCATAGGAGTTTCAACTGTATTCTTCATTAAACATTTTTAATGCATTTCTGATATGCTTATTTTAGGGGAAAAGAACTGAAAAAAAAAGATGAATAAAGTGCAAATAACTGTTAGTGAATAAAGTGTAGCAGGTAAAGTTCAGTTAAAATTGTCTAACCTTAACACTTTGTCTTTTCTTGCACACCGTGACACGCATTGGTAAGAAGGCAGGAGAACAGTTGCTGCAGTCTTCCTTAAGTTGTTGGATCTCTGAGAATATGCTTAATATTAGATTTTGTATCACATGTTAAAAACAAGATCTCTGCCCAGATTCATACAGCTGTTCCTTACCAAATAAGCCAAGTATCAATCTTAAATTTACTTCACATGCTGCAAAATGTACATAAAACATTAGTGATGCAAGCAAAGCAAACTTGTACTCATAACTCTTCATTACTTACAAACTAAAAGCCAGGTAATAAAACAGAAACTAATTCTTATTTTTAGAGTGCATTTTTCCAAGCTGCCATTTTCATACAGTTTGCTCTTTAAAATTCATGAGCCTGAACAAAGAAATACTTCCCTTGACTTTTAACAAATTCTTCATACAAGCAAGTTTTTTAGAAGCTAAATCTAATTTTGAATTATCAACTGGAAAGCAGAGTAAGAACACAAAAAGTAGATTGCTAAGGGAAGAACTTGCAATAACAAGCCTTAGCGAGAAAAAAAACCAAACTGCATTTTTTATTTCAGAACCATTCTAATAAATTAAGCAGCTTTCAAAAATATACATTTAAAATTAATTGATTTCCAAAATTAACCAGTGTCATAAGGTTCATAGCTAGGTTCAGATGCTTTCAGATTATTTTAAAAAAGTGTAATTTTTTAAACCTCGACTAGTTTGAATCAATACAAGAGAAAAATAGGTATAAGCTATTACTAAGCCAGATATAAATGACCTGATTATTCTTATAATGATGTTAAAATATCTTTATGATCTCAGATACTATGTGATTTGAATACCCCCACATCTTTAATGTACTTATCATTAGAAAAATCCTGTCAAGCAAGAAATTAGTATTGACTTCAATTCAGAACTTGGGAACTGAAGTCCAGAAAGCTTAAAGGTATGCCTAGATGAATATATATGTAGTTGACCAAACTCAGTCACTGAATGCTAACATATCAAATATGGGGGCTTACAATGTCTGATAGGCCTTTCTACTGTGTCACGGATGTACAGTTTCTCAGCTGAGAAGCAATATCTAAGAGAGGAAGAAGACTACCTTCATAAATTGCTGCTAAGTTGTGACTGTGCGATCTCTCTTCATTTATCCTGGGTCTAATTCCACTGGATGGGCAAAAATCGTTTGTGGAAATTCACCTAAATACAAAAAGGATGGTTGTATTTGAACAAGAATTGAACTCATGTTTCATCAGCCCCAGATAAAGACTATAATCACTGATGTATCTGCCTGTTACAAGGCTGAATACTGTAAATATTGATTGCACCTTTTGTAACTGGAGTTTGTAGGACCAGATTCTCAACAGGTAATAGAATAATTTCATTCAGCTCAATGGGATTTGGTGGATCTGCAAACTGAATAACTAACCCATTATTGATTTCTGTATTTACATCTTTATTTGTTATTGAAGTGAAAAAATTCAGCTTTCATCTCCTGGCCTGAGAAACACCTAGGGGACTTGGCAGTACTTTGGAGGAAGTTTTATACCAGCACTGAAACAGTAAAAGATGCTAAATTTTGAATTTCAGTTTGTAATTTCTTTACATTGTTTTCTATCTCCTTATTCCCCCCCCCCCCCCAGGTTCTGATTATACTTGGAAATTATTAAATTTGTTTTGAAATGAAATGTCGATCAGCAATGAAAAACAAAGTTTCAAAAACCTGATCATGAGTTATATTTGCAATCAGTCCAAATCAGATTTTTCCATGTTTGGTTTTGGAAGTGAAATTAAACACGCAGATAACAGTAAACTATATCAGATCAGGTCTCTGTATTGGACAGCCTCTCGCCATCCCAAGGCAGCATGTATCTTGTCTCTGCAGGGTCTCTCCGAAGAATCTCTCCATTTCCTGTTCATTCTTCGGGTAGATACCACGACACTTGCTTCCCATCTCCTGCAGCTCTTTCCCCTGGTGCTCCGGCCAGAGTGCCTCCTTCTTGCCAGGCCGCTGGGGCCTCCAGCCCAACCTCGGAGAGAAGCAGCAGGCCCTCCCTGCAGCCTGAGACCCACACAGCTCTATCGCCTTCCCTCCTGATTCACCTCATGTCTTCTAACGTGCCAGAGCAGTTCCTCCAGCTGGTGCCTTTTTCCACATCACTGTGATTATACTGACTCTATCAATCCCACACCAGACAGAAAGAGAGGAGAAAGTGTCTCTATTTCCATTTTGGAAGCTTTGGTACTGTTCCAAGAAGGCTGCAAGATTCCGAGGGCTGCAGTCAAAGGTTTATTATTAAGACATCTCCCCAAATAGAGAACAGCTCTGGATTCTACTTTGTTCACATGACTGCTTACTCATTTTTCACTAACCAGTTACAAATCAAATACACAAACAGTACTGACAGCATCACCTTGAAAGGTTGCTTAGGTATATCTTTTTTTTTACATTTGTATGCAAAGATGGTGCGCATACCCTTCTTTGGGCCTTCTGCCGTGTACTGTGACAGCATAGTGATAATATTCATCATTCAACAGTTATCTACAAACGGCTTTATTTATCTTCCTGATAGTATATACTATATTATTCTGGTGTAATTTCTTCTCCCCTTTTTATTTTCTTGAGAGAAAGTATATCCAGTTTTAAACTGTTAATACTACTATTGATTTCAAATTGGTATGGCTTGCCTAATCCTTTAACGTGAAGCAATGACATCTGAACTGCATTCATAAGTGCTATCAGATCAATAGTGAAATGTTTGATGCTGTTAGCTTTGTTAGCTTTGGAGCTATGCCTGAAGACACTTTATCATAAAATCTTTCATTTTATGCCTCACAACTAATTGTTATATAACCTGTTAGCAAGTAGCTCACCCAGAGGTTACCTAAAGACATTTTACTTAGACCTTGGAGTGTGAAGCATTGAAGTTCCACGGAACAGAAATGACAGCATTGCCCTCTCTCTTCTTACAGGCATTTTAAAAGATTTCTCTGTTTACTTAAGTCTGTCACTTACAAAAATTTCCCACAATCACTTTTGTAAAAGGTCTCTTGAGTTGTCACTGAAGTGTAAAGTTTCAATGTTTTTAGTTCAATTGATACAAACAACTGCAAAACAAGTAGAATGATTTAATTAGTTTAATTAATTCAAAGAATGACAAAACAAGAAAAACTTGTTTTCTGTCTTAGTAGGACTGTGCAAAGGTGCTTTACTATGTCAGTAAACAACGCTGAAAAAGAGATCATAACATAAACGTGCAAGAGAAGAAAACTTTTGCAAATCAAGTAAAGAATTTAGGCACATACATAGAAAGGCTGTTTTTATCTGAACTGTGAAATGGAATATTTTCATGTCTGCCGTCATGAGATGGTGAGAAGGAAAATTATATGGTCCCAGTAATAAAAGTAAGGACTGACTTATTTTGTGCTTCATCTTACAGAATATATTAAAAAAAAAACCAAACCAACAAGAAGACAAGACCCTCATTCTTCTGAACATGTTTGCAGTAGGGTTAATTAGGTGACCTACTGATGTGAAATTTCACAAAATCTTAAGAAGTTACCTGTGGCATCTAAAATAGTTTTTAAAACATAGTTTTTCTTTTGAAATGTCTCTAAATTGGTAACATTTTAAAAATGGGTGATGCCGGAATTCCTTCCTTCCTTTCTTAGTTTTCATTGACTACCTATCTTTAAAAATGTCTACCTACACAAAACTGGATGGAGATATAGATTATGAGGTCTGATGCAATGAATAGTTTAAGAGAGGACTTTTGGTCTTCTTTATTACAAAATAAAAATTGGTGTGAAAGGTGGTATATAATGAAGAAAAGATACATTCTTGGCAGCTGACATTTTACAGATCAAGAAATACAAGATTAGCTCCTTATTTTCTGGTTTCAAATGTTATCTAACAATTTAGCAATTATAAAATATAAGCAGAAAGCTATGACAAAGCTGAGATGCATAGCCAGTTTGTCATTTATATGGTAGGAGTAAACAAAGGACAATGTTAGAGGTTTACTTTTTGACAGAAAAAGTGAATGCATGGATTTTGTGAGTGTGGTAGTAATAAATCACCTAATAATATGCTGATAATTTATATATGAATGTGCTTAAATAAGCAAACTTTTATCACTGAAACAGATTGAGACCCAGATTCTAGACATCTAGATGGAATTAGGCATTTAAGCAGGTATGTCTTGAAAAGTTATCATGTTCAATGGAGGCAGTCGGTACAGCCCACAGGGCTCAGTTCAGCGGGCTCCAAATAAGCCTGAGTATCATTTGAGACTTTGTAAGATATCCAGAGTATTTGTATGGGGCTGGAAGATGTGACACAGGATCTACAGAGTACCTTCATCCTTCAAAATTAGCAACTGGATGCCTGGAGGATGCTGCAGGGCATCTCGAATAACACTGCACAACTTTGTGGACAATTAAGATGAGATCCACAGAGTGTACTGGCTATGTTCTCATCGTCTATGATGAAAGCTTAATCGCTTAGCAAACACGTAGACACCTAAAATTAGATGTCTGTAACATGAGGCTTAATAGCAAACTTAGTGTTAAAAAGCCCTATCAAATTATCCCCAGGATATAATGGGAGTTTAACTCACAGGTAAATCCTTGTTATTTCTGAGCCTAAATTTGATTTCTATAATCTAGAGTTGAATCCCGCCTTTCAGTCGGAATGTATCAACTCAGAGACATTTCTAAACACAGAAAAAATCATTACTTCTGTTCATGATCTATAAGGAAGCCTACATGACAAACTCAGATAGATGTAACTATATGGAAGATATCTACAGTTAATTCTTATCCTTGGGGTTCATTTTAGCTGACCAAGAATAGGTGGTTGGTGGAAGTTGACTTATTCTAGATATTGCCACTGACTCTGGTTGCAAACCAGAAAGGTAGAGGTGGCCTTAAATTCCTGTGAGACTCTTGTCAAAGTTCCCTGAATGTTTTGAGGTCTCAGGATATTGCAACTGGCGCTAGATGTCTGTATTTATGCAACTGACCTGTTCCTATAATCACAAGACATTACTACATTTAAATAAATTCTAAATTTCATTTAATTAGGAGTAATATTCTTAGCCAAGTTTGTCTAAAATTTTAGGTATAGTTTCTACTGCTCAGTATTCTGTACCAATATAAAGCTTAACACTGTTTCCCAGGTCTCTCTTTCTGCACCCAGACAGGTGAAGAAAGTCACTGTGATGCAGCAGTTACTTAGAGAAGCATCCCGTATATTCCAGAAAAGGAGGAACACAGACTACATGTTCCTGTGGATCTTGAATCATTTACATCCTGCTGTTCAACCCTGCAGTGGCTTAAATCATTAAAGCATTAGCTGCCCATCCTGCTCTGCAAAGTAACACAATTAGTAACTAATCTGACATGAGACTGAAAAAGGGATTTTTCTACTGTCTTTCTTTCAAGGTGGTACCAGTGTTGTTCTGTTTCTTGCATTTGTTTTTATTCTTTCTTGATACATGATAGTTTATGAGATAATTTGTTCTCTGTGAGCAATATAAATGATTTAGACTGATTTTGAATCTACATAGTTTCGTTTTCTACACTAGTCTCCCATAGTTATCAGATAATTCACAAAACATCGTATCACTTTCACAGCTGGCAACAAAATGTACGATAAATTTCAGAATCGCTGAATATATTAGAAACACATGTAGGACATTTCACTCCTTGCACGTTTAGAAATCATTTATGTTGGAATCCATATGTTAAATCTTTACATAAACAAAGGATACTTTTCACAAAAATAATATAGATGATCTTCCTCTCTAATGTATTTAGACAGCATTTGTTACACACTGAG
Organism: Sagittarius serpentarius; assembly: GCA_034782735.1. Lineage (NCBI taxonomy): Eukaryota > Metazoa > Chordata > Aves > Accipitriformes > Sagittariidae > Sagittarius > Sagittarius serpentarius. The sequence goes on from JAVKLA010000008.1 coordinate 9,920,568, forward strand.
GGAGGTTCACTGCCAGGTCCTTGAGGGAATACTCCTGGTCAGCTCAAAAATTGACTCTCAGAGGCATGGGCAAGAACATCACCACGGAGAGAGTGAACAACCAGCCTAGCTCACCATGACATTTAAAATTTCAAATAGTGACAAATTATGTTACCAGGCACCCAATGTGTGACTTGTGTGTCACCAACTCCAGGATACACTAACATAACATTTATTGGAACTAAGCAAAGATGTGAGATTTGATCCAATTAGAGGTGTCACCAGTGGGGAATCCAGGGTCTTGTGTTGTTTCTCACGTGCTGATTTCTGTGCTACAAGGTCGGTCTTTTCTCAGTTCCTTGCCTGACAACTCTTCCCTAGGTTGTTTTAGAGCTTCTAATAGTTTTGAATAACAATGCCTCCCATTGATTATGTAAAGCCGATTTGTGACTTGTGGTGTGCTGCAAAAGTTGTTTAGAAATCTCTGTGTAAAACAAGAGAAAAGAAAGAAGAGCAATTAATGACTTAGACCTAATGATTTCAGTGGAATGATTCCAAAGCCCTTCTCTGCTTAATTCAGAATAGAAACTCAATTTGTATTAAAAAAGAATATCATAGACCACACCGTACTGATCATCCAGAGGTTGCTTTCCTCCAGGTTTCCTAGGAGAAGATAAACTTCTTCCATTTTGTATAAATAGCTTATTATGAATTGAACTAGAAAGAGGTAGACATTATGGGAAGAATTCAGCCCACTTACTTTTTATCTTCCTCTCATTTAGGCAAAATGTGTTGTCTTAGCTTTTCTATTATCCGTAGCTTCCTGATCTTTGATGCATATATTTTTCAGTCTTGCTAGGCAAAGTTCCCTAGGCACCTAATCACAGTTTCCTAGACATGCTCATAAACATTCCTTTTTAAGTCAGTGGATGACTAAGAGCAACTTTGATTCAAAGATAGGCTAGAAGAGACAAAATTCTGCTTTAATTCCTGGAAGAACTAATCCATTAGATATGCTTAAACCATGCCTTGAATAAATGATAGTATTAAATTTGGTGTGTGAAACTGTCAGACACTTATATGCAGTTGCTGAAGAGTTTAAGTACTCCCATATGAGACAGAACTGTTACAGTTCCTCTTCTCTACACAGACATTTAAATTCATGATTTCAGTTGTTAAAGGGTATCTTAGCCAAAATACAGCACATATTTGGAAGTATTTATTTTCCCATCTTTCCTACTGAAGCAAAGAATGCAAGTCAATACCGGTTATATAACAGTTCTGTGGCCTACAGAAAGAACCAAATTACTGGTGCATAGAGATGATTATGGGTTGTACATTTTTCTTCAGACAGTGTTTATGGGCTGGATGCTGAGTGGGAAGGGGACTTGATAAGAGGACATAGAAGAGGCTAACGTACTCATTGCTTTCTTCACTGTATTCTTTACTATACAAAGATCTATTGACTACAGAAATCCCAGGCCCCTGAGACCAATGGGAGAGTCTGGAGAAAGTAAGACTTACCCCCAGAAGAGAAAGTTAGGGAATCTTTGAGAAAACTGGACAAAAAAAGAAGGCCATCTACAGATACATCCACAGGTGCTGAGGGAGCTGGCCTCCACATTGCAAGGCCACACTGATAATCTCTGAAAGGTCATGGTGACCGGGGGAGGTTCCTGAGTACTGGAAGGAAACAAATGTCTCTCCTGTCTTCAAGAATGGCAAAAAGAATGATCCAGGGCATTTGATCCTTGAGAGGATGAAGAAAATAGTCCTGAAAACCATCTTGAAGGAAATGAAAGCCAAGAAGGTGGTTGGGATTAGTCAACGTGTATTTACAAGGGGTAGATCATATCTGACCAATCTGATAGCCTTTTGCCGTTAAATGACTACTCAGTGCATAAGGGGAGAGTAGTGAGTGTTGTTTCTCTCAAATCAAGCAAGACTTCTGAAAGTGACACCAGTAACATCTTCACAGACAAACTGAAGAACTACCTGCTAGGTTAAGTGGGCTGTGAGGTGGACTGAAAACTGGCTGAGCTGCTGGGCTCAAAGTGCTGTGATTAACAGCATGAAGTCCATCGGGAGTCCAGTCACTAGTGGCATACGTCAAGGACCATACTGGGGACAATACCTTTCATGTTATCATTAAGGACTTAGATGATGGGACAGAGTGCATGCTCAGCAAGTTTGCAAATGATACAAAACTGGGAGAAGGGGTTGATAAAACAGATGTGTTTGTTGCCATTCAGAAGGACCTTGACAGGCTTGGGAAACGGGCAGGCGGGACTCTCATGAAAGTTCAGCAAAGGGAACTGCAGTGTCTTAACCCTGACAGGGGAATAACCCCATGCACCACTAACAGGCCAGGGGCTGACCAGCTGGAAAGGAGCACTTCACAGAAGGTCCTGGTGGGCAATGTGTCCTTTCAGCAAAGAAGGCCGATATCATCCTTTTCTGAGTTAGGAAAAGCATTGCCAGTAGGTCAAGAGAAGTGATCCTTCCCCACTGCTTAGCACTGGTGAGCCACATCTGGTGTGCTGGATCCAGGTCTGGGCTGCCCAGTACCAAAAAGGCATGGACATACTGGAGCAGACACACCAAAGGGCCACTGATATGATTAAGGGATTGGAGCACCTGCCATACGAGACACTGAGAGAACTGGGATGGCTTAACCTGGAGAAGAGAAGGCTCAGGGGAGATCTTATTGATGTGTATAAGTATCTGATGGGGAATAGTAAAGGAAACAGATAAACATAAGAATACCAGAAGAGCATGAGTGTGGTCAAGACCAGGAACAGGTTGCCCAGAGTATCCAGCTATGGAGGTATTCAGAATCTGACTGAACACAGTCCTGGGCAGTCACCTCTAGGTGCCCCTGCTTTGAGCAGGGAGGTTGGACTAGAAAAGCTCCAGAGGACGGGTAGCAGTCTCCTAATGAAATAGTCTCATCAGTAGGCTAAAGAGACAGCTTCCCCAGGAATTGTTCTTCTGTCAGTACCTGACTAAGAAGTGTTTAAAGAATTCTGTTGAATTACTTCTATGGAAAAGGCTTATAATATAACTTCTTCATTCCACATCGTAAGGAACCGAGTCACGGGAACATATGTTGCATTCTGAATCCCAGGAGAAGAGATGTGAAGATCACTCAGCTCTGAGATGAGTGATCTTTAACATACCCGTATAGCTTATATTTCTAATGGCTGATTCTATGCAGCTCCTGATCTATTGTTAAAGAGCATTAAATTGCCTACAGAGGTGCTTATGCCTGTTCTTGTCAATAACCCAATGCGTGAAGAGGTAGATGTTTCTTTTTGGTGCTCTAAATTGCTCTTCAAAGGCACTTACACCATTCAGTTGACCATATAGGGAGTCACAGTACTGTGAGTCACTCTGCTTGTCCTGTAGAACACAGATTTAAACCCAGCTAAACTGCAAGGCAACCTGAGCACCCATCCTGAGACTTTAGGCTAAAGATTTGAAATGTAACTAAACCTCAGTTTCCTAAATATCAGGCATTTTTCACACACCATTTCTGCCTATGTTGCCATGGGCTGTTAATGTCTTCTACTTGAACTTATGCTCCAACTAGTTCATAGAGGAAGATTAATTATGTATGCTTATGGGGTGTTGGAACTTAAAGTACTTTAAATAATGAAATAGCTAAAGATTTATTTTAAAGGACAGCAGTGGTATATAAACTGGCAGATAGTTGCCTATAAACCTTTGAAGGTGAGGTGGGCTGTCTAATTTAACACTTGATTTGTCTTGAAAAATTAGTCCTTTTACTAATCTCCGCTGATTCTTTGAATTCATGCTTGTAAAAGAAGGTTACTAAACTGGAGTTCCATAAAAGATAAAACTGTGAGTGTAAGCCACAACAACTTGTTTCAGACATTCAGGCAGCATGTTCACGGAGAAAGCCAAATAGGAAAAAAGTCTACCCAGCAATCACCAAGAATTTTTAATTGAAATAACAGCTTTAAAATGCTTCTGAACTGAATTTTGAATTTATTTTCAGCTTAGATACATCAACCTGATTTTTGTGTTGCTTTAAACTTCAGTAATATGAAAAGCTTTAAAAAGACTGTTGGAAATTGCTAAACCACACCATTACTAAAACTTGCTAGCTCAAGGATTGTGATATTTTTCATCTTGAAAACATTTATAATGTGTCTTGGACACAGTTTCATTAGTTTCATGTGCTGAACATGGAGTTACCAATCTTCCTTATTAAAACCTTTGTATTGTCACTTTTCCTACCATCCTTTTGGTCCTTACAGTCTTGATATCACCTCCAGTTTCTTTCTCATCTCTATAGACATGTTATCCATCACTAGGTTTCATAACTCTTCTTCTTTCAAGAATTTAAAAGTCTTTCGCACTTTTTAAAATTTTTTTTAGGGTCATCCTTAAAAAAAGATGGCACACTTAAAAAAAATGGCACTTTGAGCTATTCTTCAGTAACTCACTCTAGTCCAGTTACTTGACAACATATTCCTTCCCATCAATCTACAATAAAGTGCAAATGAAAATTCACTATATGTCATCAGATTATTTGGGAAACCAAAACTTTGCATACCAGTTCTCTGAATAAGTCTGCTCTCCTGAAGTCCAAATTCCTTGCTACTTGCCGCCTTCTCTTCCCTTAAGATCTTCAAGCTCTATCATCTCATGGTCATTATACTCACAGCTGCCATTTACTATCATTATAATAAGCCAGCTATCTTTATTTATCAGCTGCAGGACAAGAACAGCAGCACCTAAAGTTAGCTCATCCAGGACCTGCATTCAGCTACTCCTTACCCCCCTCGTCACCTTCTCTGCCTATTTTTTCTAAAGACCTACTATCCATACAACACAATACTCCAGTTGTTCATGCTACCCTGCTATATATTTACAATACTCTGTAATTTCTTATTGACATCCAGTTCCTTGTTTCTTTCCCATACTGTACACATTAAAGCAAAGGCTTTTCAGACAGATGTCTGCTCACTTCACTGATTCAAGGGAAATGTGAGCATCTTCCCCATTGCCCTCTCCCACCCACATTCTCCTACTTATCTTCAGGCTTCGATCTCCTTTTTCTGATGAACCTTGCTTAGAGCTCTCATTGTGTTAGCAAGAGGCAACTGTGTTGCCTCACTTTATTAGGTGAAACCTGCTTCTCTTTAGCAGCTTTTATTCCTTGAAGTGTGTTCATGGTTATAGGAGTCAAAGCCCTGAACACGACAATAACTGCGCAGCCAGGAGTTGACCTGCAAGATGCATGTGTTTCTGTTTCCTTTGCCTTTAACAGTATGATTGAGGACATCACCACTGGGGCTTTGGCGCTTACATCTAGCCCTAAGAGTCTCAAACTTCAAGCTCACATGGTCCTGGGGAACTTTGTCCTACACCTGCTCAAGCATAGCTTTTGAACGTTCTTCCTTCTGTGTGACATGAGGCTTAGGCTCTGGACTCTGCCAGATCTCTGCAAAGATCCTTTCACTTTTCCATGCATCTTCCCTGATGCTATGCAATCTGCTCACCTTCTCCCTCATCTCCTTCTTATTGTGGCTTAGCAGCTTGACCAGAGCACACCTTCTGCACATGAAGCTACTGTCACTCCCAGCTCCCACCTAAGAGAAGAGCACCAGGTTCACCCTGCAGCCCAAGACTCAATGACTGCATCCCCCTTGGAAGTCCCTCTTGGGTCAATGCCTCTGTTAATCTACATGTCATTAATTGGACTGTGTCCTTTTGTATCACTGTGCTGAGCTGACTGATAGTCTCAAGAAGCATATCTGGGCCTTTGGTGTTACCCCATTTACACCAACTGTTGTATGGACTACCTAGCTCTTTTACATGTGCTATTTATAGCACTTTTGGTTTGCTGGCATTCCCCACTATCAGTTTCCAATAAGAAACTGGGCACATAACTTTTCCGTTCTGAGAGCGTTCCGGCTTGGCAGCCAACTCTCTCTTGGCAGTCACCATCTCTTGGTTCACAGCTCCTTGTGACCAGCCTCTTGCGATTTTCATCTGGAGAAAAAAAAAAAAGTTTCTTTTTTTTCTTTTCTTCCTCCTAGTTGCAGACATTCATGTGGAGTACAGGTACAGGGCTCTGGTAATGAAAGAGGATGTATTATATTGAAAGGTTTCTCAAAGATTAATTGATGCTATGCCAATGATGTTTTTGCACAAGAATTTTCTATGTCTTATTTTTTTGTAGTTCTCTTTGATTGCTTAAAGGCATGGTTTGCAACACATTTTCCACTTAAGAACTCAGACTGCAATTACATGAAATATATGACACTAGTCTGAAAAGGCTAATCCTACTTTTACCATTCTATTCTCTTGATATTCTACTCTAGGCTTATTTCAGCATTTCAGAATCTATGAGGTTATGGAACATGATGGTGTAGTGTGTAACCCTACATGGTCAGAAGTTAATTGGTATTTAAAAGATTTAATTCCAAGAACCTGTCAATGGTTTGAAGCTTATTTTAACAGCTGAATACAAAGAGAACATCAGAATGGGAGTTTTACAAATGTACAAGTGAGATGTAGGAATTAGACCTAAGACGTATAGCTGAATACACTTTAGTGTGGAGCTCCATTTGCATGAAATGGATTATTTGCCACCCTTAAGAACAGTGAATCTGTATTCTTCTGTAAGTACTACGGGAAAATAGTACTCAGGGAGATCAAAATTTAGTCTGAATTAAGCTTTAATATCAGTAAGTATGCAGTGAGTGAAAGGAGTAACAGTTACCTAGCCATCAAGAGACGCAGTGCCTGAAAGTCCTTGTATAACTTTGACTCAGAATGCTTTGTAGTTTGTGTCTCAAATGGCAGATCATTCATACCTTTGTACCTCCTGTAGCAATGTTCACTTGAATCACCTGACATCAGATTTAAATTCAGCTTTGTTTATTATTGATTAAACATTTGATTAAACTCATTTGAATATTTATGTCCCTGACTTTTATGAATCAATTTCTTCAGACTGAATGACCCATTTTCAGTCCATGGAAACTTATTTCCAGGCTGTTGATTTGTTTTTATAGAAAGAAATTTTGACTACCAATGTGCAGCTTTGTAAAAATTATGACCCTTTTCTTGATGGTCACAGAATACTATTGAATGCTTAAAATTATATATACTATAAGTCATATTGCAGTGCTTTTTGTTACAGCTAGTGGCTAATAAAAATCCCACTGGGCAGTAATATTATACTCTAAGTACTGTAGTTATTCTGATTTTCCAGTTCACTGGCTTCATGTTTACTATCTTCTCTGTGAGTAAGTATATAGAATACACTCCAAGTCCACAGAAAACACCATGCATTCTAAACAAATTACTCTAAGACAAATGACTTATTTCCATTGTGAAGAAATTATAGTTGTGTATTTCAGATAGAGAAACTTGATTCTTTTTTCAATGCAAATCACATATTTTGGATTCTTTAAACAGGCTTGCTGCCCTCAGTAAAATCTTACGTAATTTAAAATACCTGTAAGTAGATAAACTGCATTCTTCCCCGAGTACTGTGTGCAAGCTATTATGTTTTATAAAATCTAATAAAAAATGTCCAAAAATGTAAATAAATTCAGCAAAAGAATTCCATAATATGTAAAGAGAACAGTGAACCAGATGTTAACTACATATTCCTAGGCTAAAAGGACTTGTGGATAGAAGAATCAAAGAAACATATGCAGGCCACAAGCTTTGTTGTCACTTTATAAGGCTGATTAGGGAACATTCCCCACTTTACTAAAAAGAAAGTAGCATAGCCCAAATTGGTCTAGCATCACTGCCATCTACTAACTATGCTCTGATATATACAAATGACTCAGGATCATGTTGTAGGTAGAGCTAGATGTGATATTTCTCTGCTAAGTATCTTTAAAAAGATTGAAGTCTAAAATTTTATTTTCATTCAGAATGAAAATGTATTCTGAAACAAACTGTGTCTCATGAAACAAAATGTTCTCTGATAAACCTCAGTTTTAAGATCCTTGAAGCAATTAATTTGGCTAAATTCTTCATAAGGTTTCACATATGAAGGGATACTGCCTCTTAAGGGCGTTAGGACTGGCTGCCTCCTCTAGTTTCTCGTGCCAGGACTCCCTCCTGCCCAGCCGCTGGAGCCCAGTCCAGGCTGAGGGACACAGCGGCCACTTTCCTACTTGCAGGTTCAACCAGCAGTGCACTTTCCAGGTTCACAAGCATGCACACCTCTGTGGACCCCCGAGTACCAGCACAGACCCTCTGTCTGCTTGGCACCCCTGCCCAGATCCACGGTGGGGCAGGTGCACCCGCCCTGACAAAGATCGGGGCTCCCCAGCCGTTGAAATATAGCAGCCGTTGATTTTTTTCGCTCCCTTACTTTCGTGCACTTATTTTTGTGCCTTTACGGTAACTGGGGCCTTTAGCCAATAAAAGGTGACCTGACCTTAAGTGACCACGGGTCAGATTCAACTGGGGTATAAATGGAGTCCTGCCAGAGGGCAAATTGAGGCAGTCCTTTTTGAAGCAGCAGGTCTGCGGTCGGGGACTCTCCCCTTGGCTTGGGACACTGCCTAAGAAAACTCCTCGAGCTTGAGAGCCCTCATCTTTCAGGTGAGTGAACGCGCATTTTGGGTCACGGTTTAAAAGCTTAGGAATTCTTAAGTCTGCTGTGTCGTATTAGTTTTGTTGAAACAGGTATCCAAACCTGTAGTTTGTTAATGTCAGAGTGCTAAAAAATTTTTATTAGAATAAATTTCTTTTCGAGTATCTGCCTTGTTTATTTTGAGACACCCCATGACACGAGTCCCCTACTCTCCAGCTGGTCCAGCTCAGTGCTTGCTACAAACATGCAGGACTCACACACTCGTGGGTCTCCCCCAAATACCAGCATACACCCTGCAACCAACTTATACCCCTGTTGAGACCCAAGGCCCCCCTACTCGTCAGTGAGTACAGCTTAAAGGTTGCTAGTGAATACACACTCACCCCCAACACACACCCAGTTTGGGGAAGATACAGGCATTTGTCCTCCAGCAGCCGGCACCAGGCACAGGGGCTGTGACCCACAGTCGCACTTCAGTGGCCAGCGCTGAGCCCCTCACTTGCCTCTCTCATCCTGGTCACTGCAGTAACTGGTTTTTGGGATACATGTCATTCCTGCCCCAGTGGCTGGGGGTTAAAGATCCCCACTCACTCCAGTTGCTGACACTGAGACCCCAGTGGCTCCAGTAGCTGACACCACGGACCCAGGGCACGCACCCACCTGTCTGACTCCAGTAGCTGACACTGGATTTCACTCACACACGCTCAGGTCTCACCAGCAGCTGATACTGAGTCCCTGCAGCACACACACACACGCACACACACATACACGATAGAGTGAGATTGCACACAGAGAGAGTTAAGATTTAGTGAGAAGATATAAGAAGACAGGACAGACTGCACTGATCAGTGCAGGGCTCAGCCAAAGAAGCATAATGACTGGCCCTGTTTTATACACAACTGGCCTCGTTTATGCCCCTTTCTGCCTACCCCCTCTCTGTTCCCCCCTGCTACCCCTTCCCCTGCACATTGCCTCATCGGCTGGCACAGTCCCACCGACCCCCTCCAAGTGCAGGACCCCCAAGTTTGCATCCTCATCAGTTGTAACGTGCCGGTTTGCCTGGAGTTTCTTGATAGCCCGTCAGTCAGTGTGACTGACCAGGTTTGGTTCTGGTTATTGATAGAGCTAATTGGCCAGGTTTTATGTCTCTCTGTTTGTCTCCCTCCCCTTCCTTATCCCCGCAGCTGAAAAAATAAACATTTTCACACCCCACACATTCTTACCAGTTCACACCACTGACCAGGTTTGTTCTTGTCATGACCTCCCTTATCACGTGTTGGTCAGGTTTGTCTCTGTATGTTCTGGTTTGTGGCCTCTTTGGTCAGATGCCCTCAAAGGAGCAAACATGCTTCTTCCACATAACTTTATACTTTGAAATTCTCTCTGCATAGCTGTGCATAGGTGTGCAAAGTATGTATAAGCTTTTTTCATTGCACTGCCTTTGACATTTAAATATGGGTCCTATCAGACAACATAAATTACAAGCATCAAAAAATTGGAACAAATGTTATTGTCATCAAGAATTCACGTGTTTAAAATCATAGTAGTACTTTGGAACTCTTTTCTCAGATTAGATATATTATCAGATATAATAGCGAATCTTCAGTAAGAGTAAATGGAAGAAATTGTAAGAGCAAGAAATTGTTGAGATTCCCTATAGAGTCTTACAATTGTCATAGTAGGATCCTCCAAGGATCAACTGGGAGACAACTGACAAAGAACAGGACATGCTGAAACTAGTGACTTGTAGGTGAAATAAACTTCAGTCCCACAGTCATCTCCATTTGCCTCATACTGCTTCTGTCACTGCTGTAGTCTTGGAGTCAGGGAGCAGTTCAATTCTGGAAAGAACTATGTTCAGAAAAACAGACATCCTTATCTTGCCTTATGATTGGAGGAATATATGGTACAGAGTTGTTATGCTGCTCCGCAAAGTACTCTGTACACAGTGGAGTAGTAATCATTTACCCAGCATAATTAAGTCTAAGAAAACAGTAATATCTCTAGCATGCAGTTAAAAATTTAGAACTATTTCTCACAAAGCAGTGACTCAGTATCTGACCTCAGTTACTGTGTTCAAGAGGCACAAAGAGCAGAAACTGTATTCGTAAGCCAAATGGATAAATGCAATCTCAGTGACACTGGACTTACATTTTACAGTATACCGCACGTGCCACTGGTGCAAACACCTACTATTACTCAGATAATCTGCCTCTTCTTCTCTCATGAGAGAGAATGATACCCTCATCTTTTCTATTAGAGACACTTTCTTTCCCTTGCATGGCTGTGGACTAACTCTTCCGTCAAACCGTCTCAGTGTTCCACATACTTTTAGGTTAAACTCAGAACAAAATGTTCTCAGCTTGCATGCTATTTCAAGTTTGTTGCTTCTATTTCAACCCTAAAAATGTGTTTGCATGCCTGAAAGCTTCTCAGTTTTTCTGAATACACACCTGGTCTAATGAAGGAGTACGTATTTTCCTACAAACATTGCCTCATTTTATATATTGCAATACTGACATCCCCCTTGGAGGCAGGAAGACTGATATTCCACTGTCCTGTAGCTTTAAATGCAAATGTATTTCACCACTAAGTTTTGATAATATGCTTTAGTCTCTTTATTCAAGGTGTTCAATATCTTTAATCACTGGTATATTGACCTGGATGAGTGAAAATACATTTTAGAATGCATCAAATAAAAAATTATGTCAGAGGGTTACAGCTACAGTGCATGAATACATGACTACATCAAGTGTAAAGTAATTGAAAATCAGCTTTGTTGTATCCTGTTAATTACAGCCAGGGAGTATGAATTAAGAAGCCCAGTTTCTTTTCTTTCGTCTCTGTTTTTGACTCACTACATGACCATAAGCAATTTAGCATTTCTTGGGCTTCTTATAGTTAATACTCATCTGGAAAATAAAGGGTAATAAAATAAAACAACATTCACTTACATTCCAATATTGAAGGAAGACTTCTGACATGTTTGTAAAACACTTTGAGAGACTTCATCGTGAATTTTATTTATATAGGCATATATCTCTATATATAGGTATATCTATATGCAGATATAAATTGTGTTCAGCTGTGAGAAGTGTTGTTATAGCGTACCTAAAAGACCTTACCTTAATTTTAGAACATGCAGTTCTATGCTCAGAGGCATTCATTTTCACCTATTGAAATAAGTCACCTATTATAATGAATTCTCTTTAAATTAGAGTTTCATTGAAGGGTGCTGATTACATCTGAATAAAGCAGCAGGGCAAGTTCAGAAGGTTCCTGCAGAGTGGGAATTAAAGACAGAAGACAGAGAAGCTCTGTGGGGCTTTAACCTTATCTAATTAAAACTACCCCTGAAAACTGCTTAATTTTGACCTTCAATTTTATTTCAAGTAAAAGAAATCAATTTCTGTTTTCTGAATCAAGGAATTAAAAAAAAAAAAAGAGAGAAGAGGGGAGCTTGGCATTTTACTCAATGCTTAGTAACATTTAGTACCAAATTCATTGTCCAAGGTTTTTATCAATATTTAAAAAGGCATAATTAAATCAGTTGCTGCAAAAACAACATCATATTGTTTGTGAGCAAAGCTCACAGTTTATCGAAGGCATTGTTTATTATAAAGAGTCACAAACACCACTATATCAGAAAAAAATTTTTTATGTCATTCTTTCATTGTTCCTGTTCTGTGCTTTAGTTAGAAGTACAAGTACATTAACCAAGTCAATCAAGCACATCTTATGGAGACAGTTCTCCTTGCAATAGCTGAAGTACACTTTTTTCCAACTGCTAGCCATCATTGTCTTAGAGAATTTCTGTCCATCAACATATTTCATAGCAAGTTCGAAGCTTGGAAACTCTTCTCACAGAGAGGCAAAAATTTTAATCAGGTCACTTGCAATTTGTATGAGGTTACTAATCACGGAGATGAAAGAATACCTTTCCCTAAAGAAATTTTACTGTGAAAACCAATCTAATAATTATTTTCTAAAAATGTAGCTTACTGTAGGACTATTAGTGCTAAGTGAGAAAATAAGTAATATGTGAATGAGGAAAGTTTTTATGCAGGATTGAGCTGCCTACCTGCTCAGCAGTTAAAGACTGAAGTTATTCTTGATGTCATTGCAAATACAGCTGAAAATGCCAGGGCAGCTCACTGGAATCGTAGGAAATAGGCCTGGAAAGATCTCTTGAGCAATGGTTTCAGCCCCCTATTATTACGAACAATAACGATACACCTCTTTATCTCTCCTAGAAAGATACTTGTCCTTAATAAGCTCTCTTTTAAATTTATTGGAAGGTTATTCCAGCAGTTTTAGGGGTAAAAGACTTCTTTTAGTTTCTGATAAATTCTTTTTGCTCAAAGATAAATGTGGTCCTTATACATATTAATTCAGCATGTGCTTTGCTTTCCTCTGGAAAGCAGTTCCTGTTATAAGCAAACAAATCTTTTTGAGTCTTTGACACACTCATACAAATACACGCTTACAATTGTATTATTTTTTTTAATTTTTTTTTGAAAAAGAGTACTTTCTGGTCTGTCTCTTTTAGCTTCAGAAATTGAAAAATTATGTGTCTGAACCTGAGCTCATAGTCTCCCTTTGCAGTCAGAAGAGAAATGGGTGCATCTAGAGTGTTATTCATGTGTGTTGGATCACAGCAAGAATAATCTTCTGCTGGAGGTGTCTATTTCTCTCCCCTAACTAAAAGCAAGTTTATGACTACCTAAGCATTACACAGCTCACTTCTAGAAACCTAAAGATAAGGTAACCCACAGTACCACTGCCTTTCACTAAACATACTACAGAACTAAGTTCACTGGAAAAAAATATGAAATTTAAGAAGTAATTGCATAGATTTGCGCATTTGCATTCAAGTTACAATTTCAGTCCTTACTTGGTCTTATGGTTAGCTAACATTTAATGAACAACCAAAACATTTGATTAGCAGGGCTTTTTTTTAAATTATGCATAGAGAATCCAGCGCTACAAATAATACACAGGAGACAATGAATTAGAAACTTTTTTTAAAGGTTTAAGAATATAAATTTATATCCCATTATTTCTCAGTATTTAGATGCTAGAGTCCTTCTAATGTCTCCTCTGACTGGTTAACCAAGGAGTCATAATTCCTAACTACTAAAAGCATTTTGTCTAAATAATACTTTCTTATAATAATCAAATCTTTTCAAATTCTGATATACTGCTATAATGAATATTGTATTAGTAATTAGAAAAAAAAGTTCATATCAGGAGACAGAAATAAAATAGATACTGAACACAGAGAAATTATTTCTTGTGTTTGATTTTGAGTTGCTGGTTTGAGTGGTAGATAAAGCAAACAAACCTTACAACGACTTTTTAAATTACTAGTCAGAGAATTTGCCTTTTCATTCATGTAGCAGCACTTCAGCAGTGTGCATCCTTATAGAAGTCTCCATGTGAGAATTATAATGTAGATTTTTACGTTCTTTATGGTATTTAAAAACAAAATATAAAGTAAATTGTGGTTGGAGTTTGGGTGGGGGTTTTTTTGGTTTCTTTTTGTTGGAGTGGTTTGGTTTTTTTTTAAAAGGTTGATATATTTTCTGCAAGTTTCCTTTTTTTTCTGGCAGCTATTTTGTTGCATTATGTCTTTAATTTCCTTAATGGGTTGGGTAGAGGAAGGAATAGGCCACAGTGTCCTTTTTTTTCTGGAGGCTAGCAACCTTAAGTTTTCTTATAAACCCATTTCAAACTGTCCAAAAATGTTTTTATAGTCATTACTAAATCTAAGATCACACAGAATAATAAAAATACCTAGTGATCATGCAGTTCACATATTGTACTTTCTCAGAAGTTCAAATTCTGTGACATTGCCACTAACACTGAACACGATTCATTATCCTGCACTATGAAGTAAACTGGGATTTTAATCCTTTTTATGTAACAAATTCACTAAATAAATTGAGAAAATAATAAAGTGAAATACTGGTAAAGTTTTTTTAAAAAGTGTCCTTCTAACATAAAAACTTTAAAGCATGACTTGAGAAAAATTAATCTTTAAGGAAATCTAGGAAAGACATTAATTACATGTAGTATGATAAAACTTATTCTTACTATGAGCTATTGTTATAAACAGATTAATTTATTGCTCTGTTCCATGTAATTTTCCTTTTTATTATCACATTTTATTTCAAAATTAGGTTAATATTAGCTTTCTCTTTCTGTATTTTGTTGCATCTCATTTTCCTGTACCCTTTTGTCCTTTGTCATCCCTTCATATACATCCTTTTGCTGAGGCAAATATATTTTATAAAGACAAGAGGGATTTATATTTATTAATATATTTTCAAAATAGTAGTTCTTAATGACCTATGTGCCAGCTATATAACAGGCAGACACACCACTGTGTAAAGTAATCTAAGTTAATTAGGATCACAGTAATACATGTTTTAAACTGCTAGTTATCACTCACATCATTAAGAAGTCTGTCACGTTCTACTGCACATGCTTTTCAACTTACTTTCTTAGCAGATCTAGAGTGTGTTCCTTATAACATAGTTTCATACACTTCAGTGAAGCACGAGTTACTGACACCAGGACAGAGATAAGGAGCATAGTAGTAGTAGCAGCATAAATAAGGATGCCCAGTATCTCTACGTTTAGAATTTCAAAACCTGAGATTTACATTAAGAAGAGATGGGAGCCCAAGATGATATTGTAAAGATCCATTTTTTTCCCAATTTTAATCTTATCTACAGAGTTACGGTGCCTATAGCAGCCTTCAATACTGGGACAAAAATGCACAGACAAGACGAGGAGACAATGATGTATCCGTGAGAAATGCTTGCGCACTGAACTCAGAAGTTTCTGTTGGTATCTGTTACCAAAATCAATAAGAAAGTAAACGCTGTGGAACTGAATGTAACTCATGTTTCTTGCTACTGTTCAGGCAGTTAAAATGCAGGTTATACTGTTGTCAACAATTACTACCAGTTCCAAAGAAACTTTGTGTTTAAACAAAATCCTTGTTTTCCTTCATCTGTAACTATAATGAAGGGGTTTGCATGTCAGAGTCAGAGGAAGTATGTTGTTGTACAGAATACAGGAAAGAGATACAGCATGATTCTTTCTGGATTTGCAAAAATACTTATAGAATTAATTTTATTTAAATATGTTCTAAATGTTTTGTGGATAGAGAAGTTGAGATAATTAAAGGCACAAGAGAGACTATGTTTATACAAACATATGATGTATTTTAAGTTACATCAGTCTTGATTATTTCAAGGTTTTTTGACATCTTAGTCACTGTCTTCCCTCTTCAGCATCCTTACTTAGTTGGGACAATTGCATGAAATCCAGGAAATAAAGACGAGTAGACCCTCAAGATACGGAAATTCTTAAAAATCTTTTCCGGCACATCACAAGTCACAAACAGGCTTTACATAAACAGTGGAAGGCATTTTTATTCAAAGGTATTAGAGGCCCCAAAACAACCCAGTGAAGAGCTGCCAGGCAAGGAAATGAGAAAAGTCTGACATTGTAACAAAGAATGTGTTACTTGCATCTTAACCTGACTGAGTGATAACTGTAGTGAGGCACTTTGAAGACCAATTGGAATTGGAAATGATGTAAAGTGAGAGATGGGGTTTAGGTAAGAATATGGTGGAAGGAATTAGCTCTGCCTAGTACCTGGAAACCTGTAAGGAGTGTCTGGTAGCAGTGGAGGAGCACAAAAGAAAAGAAAGGAAAAGAAAGGAAAAGAACAGAACAGAATGAGAAGATCCTTCATCCACATGAAGGAACAAGACCAGGATTTGATACAACACACTTCTTTACTGAGATGCAATATTTCTTTACCAAGAGGGTGGTCAAACACTTGAACAGGCTTCCTAGAGAGGTGGTCGATGACCCAAGCCTGTCAGTGTTTAAGAGGTGATTGGACAATGCCCTTAATGATATGTTTTAACTCTCGGTGTGATCCCTGGTGTGGTCGGGTAGTTGGACTAGATGATGTTGCCTTCCAAATTGAACTCTTCTAGTCTAACTCAAGACCCTGGGTTCTGTACTGGTGACATTTCAAGTTAGATGAAATCTCACATCTTTGCTTCTTTGCAGTAGATGTTACATTAGTGTCTCCTGTACTTGGTGACAATCAAGTCACAAGTTGGGTGCCTCGTAACATAACGTGTCGCTGTTTGTCTCTGCCTCAGCTACACTGTAGGCATGCCAGTCTCCACCTTAGCCAACAGTTGTGCCCCTGCCTGGTCATGGGCCCCTGCCGGCTGACTTCTTGGCTTCACCTCAGAATCACAGAATCACTGAGGTTCGAAAGGACCTCCTGAGGTCATCCAGCCCAAACTCCCTGCTCAAGCAGGGTCAGCTAGAGCAAATTGTGCAGAACGGTTTCTAGTTGGGTTCTGATTCTCCACAGATGGAGACTTGACAACCCTTCCAGGCAAGCTACTCCAGTGTTTGTCCAGCCTCACGCTAAAAAATATGTTTTCTTGTGTTTAGATGGAATTTCACTTTAATTTGTGCTCACTGCTTGTTGTCCTTTATCTGGGCACTATAGAAAAGAGTCTCTCTCCCTCTTCATTCCTTCCCATCAGGCTTTTATACAGATTGATGAGATCTCCGAGAGCCTTCTATTTTACAGGCTAAATAATCTTGGCTTTCTCAGCCTCTCCTCGTATGAAAGATGTTTCGATCCCTTAATATTTTTGGACCTCATACTTGTCTTGTCACCATGAACCTGCCCTCTACTCTGGAGTGTGTCTGACCCTAGTTACCTTTCCCAGACGTGATTCTGACCTTGACCTAACTGACCTTGTGGCTTGACCTCACATCTGGCCTATCACTGAATTTACCTGATGGTCTGGACTCTTGGTTGAACCTGGCTGTTACCCCTGGGTCTACTTTGCTCCCTCTGAGCGGGTACTGTAGGACAGGACCTGGCTGTCAAGGCCCCTGCCCTGCTGGCACGTTATTACACTTGACTCCCCATCCATGAGGGAGCAGCTGGCCCTCTCTGCTTTCTGACACTTTGTACTGTTGTTCACAATGAGTTTGAGTTCCTGGTTATTGCAGGGGGTTTGCATATTCTATCTGCCATTCACATGAATCCGAGTGTTCATTTGTCAAAAAACCCAAACCAAAACCTCAAAAAACAGAAATCTGAAAGCAGCAGCCTGTGGTCATTGACTGAAGAGTTCTGAGATTCTTGAAGTTGCAGACACATATTTAGTGCAGTCTAGCCAACATCTGCTAAAGCTTATGGTGCTCTTGGAAGTGGGCCACCTTCAACTAGCATCATGCTGCACATTTTTTTTTTTTTATTAGTATCCCAGACAGTGATCTGTGATGAAGACATGATCCTGACACATGGTAACACAAAAAGTAAGGATGATGCCTCTTGTGAATAGAACAAATTATTTAAAGGGGGAAATTGGTTTCAGAAAGGAAAGATAAACTCATGCACAAAAGGATGCACTTCTGAAAACTAAATCACAGAATTTAAAGTAATACCTACTGGTATGACCATGCAATCACAATATTTAAAAGACCCAATTGAACGGCCATTTGTAGAAAGAGTCTCAATGACTGAATAGTTCGTCTAGCTGAGGATGCAATAGGATGCTTGTTTAAGGGGATTTCCTGTTTTTACTGTAACCTGTCTTCTCAGACCTTCTCATGTTGTGATGCTTCTGCTTCAATTCTGCTTCTGCCTGTGCTCTGTTCAGCTATGTCCCTTCCTTGGTCCCTTTGCTTCACACTCTGTCTCATGTTCCCTGCTGTGTCCCCACGTTACTTGTCTTTGCTCTTGTCCTACTCTTATGCTGAAAATGGCAAGTAAGAACAGGACCAGGCCATTTGTATTGTTTGTGTTTATGTTAGCACCAGGTTGGTTTGTGATACCTGTAAAGGCACCATTCTTGTGTTTGTGTTCATCTATCAGTGGCCAGGTGTGTGTGTGGGCGCGCGCGCGCGCACCCTTGGGATACCTGCTCAGCCTTGCCCTTGGCTGGACCTGGTGTCAGGGGATCCCAGCAGCCTTGCTCTAGCAGACCGGGAAGGACAGCGGCCCTGGGTCCTGAAGCTCACCAGCCTCAGCTTCCCTTTAACAAGAAGGATCATCACGTAGGGGCCGTCACATCACAAATTCTTCCAGAAGCCTCAAGAACAGGAAATAATTTACTAGAAGCAGACAAAGGAGTCACGGACAAGAGTCATGTGAGTGCAGGGGAGGGGAGGGAATGACTCCAAAGGGCTCCAGATGACTCCAAGCTACCTCCAACCAGCCAAGGCAACCCTTGCCCTGTGAGAGAGACCATCCCTGTCCTTGCCAGAGCTGTGACATCTTAGGGGCAGTTGTCGTAGCTTCAAAATGGAAGTAAACCAGTTTAGTTAACCAGAAAGAGACCTATCTCCTCAGAATATCGCTAAGCAGTAGCTGAGGTATCTTGTATACGGGTGTAGCCAGGGAAAGAGAGCTCTACTGCTGCTTCGTAGTCCTCCATGCTGGTTCCCGAGGCTGTGACCAAATAACACAAATAAAGTTTCAAATTTTTTTATCCCATACTAAGGCATGAAACCCAAAGACAGGTAAGCATAAAGTTCTCCTGAAGTAATTTTTGCATTTCCCTTCCCAAATCACAGAAAAAATTTAAGCATAGTACAGCCTATATTTCTTCCTTGGTTTTATTTTCAAATACAGCGATAAAACTCCTTCAGCTGAAAATACATGTGGTGTTCATTGACTACCAATACAAAACCCAAAATTTCTACTGAATGTTCTAGCTAAGTTATATACCTTACACTATATCTTCATCTCTGACTTTCCACACATTATAAACATTTTACAATACAATGCTAATTATACAGCTGAGCCCCAAATAAAAGAATGTTCTTTCTCAAGGGGAAAAATATTAAAATGAATAAACCAATATCTTTATCTTTCCTGTGATCAGACATTAAGTTCTATTATTTATATGATGGACAGCACTGCACAGAAATATTAGAGCAAAGTTGTTTCATGCTTTATATAATATCTGTCGGCTATCCTTGAACTTTTCAACAATGAAATACATTTGTTTGTCTAATAATAACCCAGTGATGGATACATATTATTTTCTCCAAAAATAATTAAAACATGACAATTTAAGAAAACAAAAAATAGAACTTACTAGGAGGTGATGAACTGGTCAAAGGCAATTTAACCTCACTGATTTCATACAAGAATGCTTGTTACGCTGATAGCATCCTTGTTCTGTCACAGGTAATGTAGCAAGGATAGAAACTCTAGCGGCTTGAACCTTGAACACAGTATTTTTACAATTCCATCACAACACTGGCTCAAGATGCGGCAGGAAAATGTAACCTTTTATAATTCATTTCAGATATGACATGTTAAATCTCAAAAGAGAAAATTATGACTAGTGTAGAAAATTAATTTTATAAAAATTGCAATATGTATAAATTAAAACTTTAATAACAAATGAAGGACATCTTGAGTAAATGAAGATGAACTCTCATTTTCCTTTCCAAATCTCAATAACTTTATTGGCTTAAGTAAGTAACTGAGCCCTGCCAGACTTAATAAATTACACAACCTGTGTTAAATTCATTTCACATCAGTAATTGTTTAAATATACTTTCAACATCTATCATCTGCAGACTATTTTAAATGGTGCACTGTCATATATGCTGATTTTTTTCTCTTCCTTTCTTATCTTCTACCTACTTTTCTCTGGGAATAATCATACCTCTTTCTTTCCAGAACAATCCAAGCTGAATTCAGATTCTTAATAGAAAAAAACAGATATTTAAAAAAAATCTTAAAATTACCTGTCTGGGGAAAAAAAAAAGTATAAGTCATATAATTTTCACTTTACTGGGATGTATTAAGATAGGAAATGGAATCCTCAGACCAGATGAGATCTCACATGGACACTCAGCATTTCTTTCATCTGCTTTTTTTTATTAGGGATAAGTCTGGCCCATGGTTCTGAGTAGAAAGCAAATAACTACTTTTGTTATATAGAGGTGACACAAAAGCTGACATTTTAAAGTGTTTTTTTCTTTTTCTTTTCATTTTCTAATGTACACTGCGTCAAAATATTTTTAGCTATCTATTAATCTCTTTTTACCGTCTTCTTTTTATATCCCAAGAGCATCATCGTGGCAACACACTGTGAGGAAGAGTACTCTTACTGCAGTGTGAGGTAAATGAAGTGTCGTTAGCTCACGTATCAGCAAACTGATTGCAAAGGAGATTCTCAGCAAAGTTTTCTGAACATATTTTACTGATTCACCTTAGTTTTCTTGTATTTTCTTAGGGAATACTGTATCAGTTGAGTGTGGTATCTGCTTTCATTCAAAGATGGATATATTTTCATTTTAATTTGCACAATTATATTTAAATATGATGTTTTCACATATAGTAGTCAATCTTAACTAAAGTTTTGTTTACTTTTCTACCAGTTTTTACTTTCTTAAACAGGCACCCCTTCTGCTTAAAATATCTTTACTAGTTCTAAAGTCAGAGATTATTTCACTGGAGCTTGAGCACAGTTTTCCTGACTATTCTTTCTCTACTTTCTTTCTGTAACACTAGGGGCAGGGAAGCATTTGTGTTTTGGATTTTGAAGTCTACTTTGACTTCTTTCTTTCTTTTTTTTTTTTTTGAAAAGAGCAAAAGTGCCAAAGTTTGAAAGTAAAATCTTTTCAGGACACAGTTATAGGAAGTGAAAAAATATTTCTGAGTATATACAGTGGAATCTGCCAAGATTTTCTGCAGTTTTAGAAAGCATTCTTTCCCTTGGAGATAACTATACATCCTTTCTATCCAGACTGACTAGGCCCAAGGGGGTTTTCTAGGACAAGCTGCACAAGGAATATTGGAAATATCTAAGTAGAGCAAAAGCTTTTTCAAAGCCTGAAACTGAGGAACAAAAGAAAAACATTATAAAAAGGATATATTGGAACCTTGATTTTGGGGACTGATTTTTGTGGCTGCTTAATAAATGGGAACTTAAATACAGGATATTTCTATCTGTGGCTCTACTATTTCAGTGATTTTCTGTGTGTGAGATAGGTATACACTTCCTTGCTAACTTGGATTTGGCAGGAACTGTTTACAGTTCCCAGTGAAATCCTATGAATTCTCCCTAGCAAGGAGGCGGTGAAGAAGTTACCTACTTAAGTTATATATGTTCTATAGTGCAACTGCATTGTCACATACAGTCACGTACATGGCCTTTTTAGAAAGAAAGGCAGAAACAGAGAAGAACGCTAAATAACTCAGTAAGTGTGTGTAACCCTCCGGGGTGGAAAGCAGAGGTAAAAGAGCGATTTGCTGCCATCTATTGATGAACTGGACAAAGAGATGGGAAGAGCAACCAGCCCTGTACTGAACATCCCCTCTACCAGGATAGGAAGGCTTGGCTGGTTTTGGAAATTTGCCCAAGATTTCCTCATGGGACCAAAGAAATATGATTACAATCTTTCCGTCACTGAAAAACAGTGAGACTGTTCTCAGGAAGGTTAATCATGGCTTAAAGCTTCATGGTACCCTCAGGTAGAGAGAATCTATTGTGAAAAAGAGATGGAAAACTCATTTGTACTTTGTGGGAAGACAGCATTCTTGGTAGTGTAGGAGTAATACAGTCAGATAGAGCAGTAAAATCATATACACATTGTGATCATATTATTAAACACCCCTTCTTGAAAAATTACAAATTTAAAATATATTTGTAGCAATACTGGGAAGAGATGATGGGAGACCTGCAATATCAAATAGTTGCAAAATTTGACTGATCACTTACCAAAAATTCTTTCCAACTTTTATGAAGGAATTTTTCTTGTTTTATGCAGATGTGTTGCTTATGTATAGTTTTTGAAGGATTTAACCTAAGTTTTGTTTTGAATTTTGCCCAAACCCCTGCAAATCCTGAATCCAAAACTTCTTTTGACAAAGTCTGATCAGATTGGTTACACAAGAAGAAAGTTCTTATTTATCTGTGTTTATTAGGTATAATAGATGAGAAAAATCAAGGTAAATTAACCATATTCATTTTCCATTTTATGTCAGCTTGTTCTGGCATTGCTTTTCTTTTCTTTTTTTTTTCTTCTTTTTTTTTAAATAATGAGAAATGCATGTTTTCTTCATTGAGCTGTTTAAAACTGATCTTAAAGGTCACATTTATTTGGACCTTTCTGAGCTAGAAATGAAAGTAAAATATATTTGCCTACTTCTAGACCTAGGAAAAAGAGTCAATATGTCAATCAGATTAATGTTACCAAACTTACTTTGTTAATTGTGATCTAATCTTTCGCATCCTTTCAGGTCTGATCAAATTATATGAAGGCACACAGAAAAAGCGCAACTGAATACAGTTTATTTGACCACAGGGAGAGGTATCTGCTGCCATTTGAGATGCCCTTAAGCTTTCCTCCTCACCACTAGCTGCTGCTCCAGAAGGACCTGGGCTTCCCATGGTTTCTGTACCATATCTGTCAGATGCTGGTATATGTCTTGGGTACTGCAGGGTGTCTCAGATGACTCTACAAGCCTATTTATAGCCAAGTGAATTAAGCACATGATGCTTTCTTCCGACTGCAATAAGTACCAAAGAACACCTGCCTCCAGCACACTTTGGTCTCTTTGAAATACACAGAATACTTGCAAGACTAAATCACAAGTATACCATCATTTCATAGTGATTTAGATTAAATTTGAAATATATGTACAACATTAAATATTAAAGGATATTTAATATCATAAAAGTAAAATGACCTGTAATTTGCTAACTTTCACATAAATGCTCTTTCACCACAAAACACCTTCTGTAATAGATGATTTACACATGATGTATGTGCTTTTTTGTGACCAGGCATCTTAAGGAAAACAAATGGGATGGGAATAAATTTCAAACTCAGACACTTACATTTTTTTATTTAGGGGATTTTTAACTATGAAGACCAAATGTTTTTCGTGTTGTTAAAAAACCTGAATGTACAAGAATGTAGTATCAGTATATTTTCCAACATAATGGAACAAAATATTTATAGAGTTAAGGACAGAAGTCATGAGTGGAGGAACATCAGAACTCTTTAACCTTGAACATGCAAAGCTCAGTTAAACTCCACACATTTTGGTTTACAGTGACAATGAAACATTATCACTATTTCAGATTATTCTGGATATCCAAGATATCAACATGGAATGATGAATAAAAAACAGAACTTACAGAATCGTTTCATTCATTTGGACGAGCTGGGAATCAGACAGACCTTTGACAGCTGAAGCCTTTCTTTATTGACTGAAATAGAATAGAAAATGATGACTATTTGGGACACTCCATTTAGGATGTTAATCAAGACATTTAGGCATACAAATTGGGCTGGACACAGCAGGAGCTGCTTGGAGGGAAATCTAGAGCTGCCCAACATTATCCTCCGGAGGGCTGCTGTAACAATGAGTGAAATACTCAATAGGAAGGTCCAGACAGTTGCCTAGTTCCAAGTTAGTCCATTGTCTCAAGGCACTCTGTTAACACATATCTGCAGGTAACTGGCTGGTGCGGACCTGGACCACCCCAGGAATTACTGATTAAGAGTAGTGGGTGTGCACACAGGCACAGCTCTGTTACCCACCTCTATCAGAATTGCAATTGGACTTCTGTATTTCTAAAATGTGCAAAATCTCTTCTCCCTGTATTATCGCTATTATACTGGCAACAAATAACCTTAAGAAACTTGCACTGCATGTCATGCAGAACTGCAAGAAGAACTGAAAGGACAGTTAAGAAACAGAGTCCCTGGAATTTATAACGCAAGATCAGAATTCTGTCAGCATCACCACTCTTTGATGAGCGAGCTTATGGAAATTCAGAGTAACTACATTTTTCTGTTAACATGTCAATGCATGATTGCTAGTAACTTCTAAACTGTTCCAAATCAGGTGCATATATGCTTTCAAACATAAAACAGACTGAGTGAGAAAAAACAAACTATGATTATGAGTTCTATGTATGAGAGAAATTCATGTAACAGATACAAAAATTACACTTGCGGACAAGAAAAATACAGAAGAAAAGAAAGTAGGTTATACAGAACGAGGAGCAAAAGGGGTGCTGACACGGAACAAAAGACAAAATAAAGAAACTGGTGAAATGGGGGGAAGCAATAAGTCTAGTACTGTGAATAAATCAATCATAGCTATATTAACACGTGGGTCATACCTAACAAACATTTATATTTTGTTTCATCTTTGACCCACATTTTTTACCTAAATGCAACTAAGACAGTTAAACAACATGAAACATGAATAACAAGAGGGAAAAATGCCTGCAGACTCTTGTAACAGTGTGACCTTAATCAAAGGGAAATCAAATCATCAGCTTCAAAGTCCTTACAGTTTTCTGCTTGGGCGTTCTAGGTGGTTCTAGGTACAAACAGGACAAGTTGGATTCCCAGTTACAAGATGGGTAAGAGGTACTTGAATGCCCAGCTTTTCAGATTCTTCAGTCCTTCCCCCTGTAATAAAGTGAGTTACATACCATCGTGTTTATAAGGAGCTTTTGTTGGATAACATATTCTAACAGATGGAGGTGTTTTTTATGAAGAATCTATAATTCCAGAAGCTAGGCAAGGGAGGTATTTCATTCCCAGGCTCCCCTCATCTTCCCCCAGAGGGTATCTATTGAAAGATATTTTGGTCCCAGTTAGCAAGTACATAACAAAACACTTGAATTATTCAGATAAAATTAATCTGAAAGAAGTGTGAAATCAGGCAAGATTTGAGATGAGCCCTCCAAAGGCTTATCTGACCTGCAAGCTGTATTTTCAAGTATTAAGCTCATTAAAAGATAAAACAAAACAAACAAAAAGCCTTCCTTACTGTGTGTGACATATTCTAGTTTCTGTCAGAAGGCTCTGGGCAATCTGACCTAATGTTAGCTCTGCTCAACTCAGCAAGTAGTCAGCGTGCTGGAGGGCTGGGCTGTCATTTAGGGGTTTCTCAAGAGGCTATGGAAATGGGCTGCTGAGAAGTTCAGCAAAGTCAGATAGAAAGTCTTGCTCCTGGTGTGGGATTATCCTGTGTGAAAATTTAAGCTGGAAGCTGCTAATTGGCTAGAAAGCAGCTTTGTGGAAAGGAACCAGAGGGTCAATACGAATAATATGGTGAATTTGAGTCAACAGAGAGCCCTTGCGATGACAAAGACCAGTCACATATTCAGCTGAGTTTGTAAGGCCAGAGCTTGCAGGTTGAGGAAAGTAATTATGCTTCTCTGTTTGATATTTGTGAGATGGCATCTGAAATGCTGTGTCTAGTTTTCGGGTCCTCAGTACAAAAAACCATGGACAAACTAGAGTGAATGCAGCAGAAGACACTAAGATGGTCGGAAAGGAGCACATCACATAAGGAGAGGCTGGGAGAGTTTGTTTTCTCAGCCTGATGAAGAAAAGGCTTAAGGGAAGTATT
Source organism: Sagittarius serpentarius (assembly GCA_034782735.1). NCBI lineage: Eukaryota > Metazoa > Chordata > Aves > Accipitriformes > Sagittariidae > Sagittarius > Sagittarius serpentarius. Next base: position 9,946,613 of record JAVKLA010000008.1, read on the forward strand.
AATATCTGTATTCAGTTCATGGGAAGGTATTAGACTGATCATTCTTCTTAAAATGAGAAGACAAAGCTGGACTCTTCTTGGAAGTGCACAGTGAACGGGAGATAGCAGCAGTTACAATTTACAACAAGGAAGGCTCCAGTTAGATATAAGAAAAATTCTTCAGCGGGAAAGTAATAAAAAATTGTATGGGCTGCTCTGAGACGATGTGGAGTCTCCAGCTTTAGAGATCTTTGATGTTTCCCAGGGGATGGCTCTAAGCCATTTGCCCTGCTGTTAGACCCACTTTAAGCAGAAGGCTGAACCACACGACCTCCAAAGGTTCCACTTAAGCTAAACTGTTTTATAAAGATGTGATTCTATGATTACATTTAATCTGGATATGCTTACATTGTATCTAAATAATGAGATAGAATTAACATGTTTTAATCTTTCAAGATGGGACTCCTCTCCTTCCATGGTAGACCTATGCATTTTAGAATCTGAAGAGCTATAGGGATGATTTGTCCCAGCTAAGTGAATAATGCTATTAAATGATAGATTTTTCTACTAAGTGTCTATTTATGAAAGCAGATAAAGTTACATGTGTCAAACAGAATAGATTGCTAGTCATATTTAAATCTTCATAAAGGCATGTAATTATTTAGTGTTTTATTGTTACTAATTCTGTAATTATTGGCTTCATTATTTTCCAAAGGACAAACATGGTGATGTTTGCAAAGAAAGGAAAAAAACTCACAGAATGAAAGGTCTCTACCAATCTGTCTTAGGTGAAGAAGGTCTTCATTTTGTGATCACTTCAACCCTAAGCACGTTAGGAAAGCATACCAACCATACATTTCAGAAACGGCATTTAACATGTTATCTTAGAATGTTTGCCCAGAATATCTAGTGTGTTAGATATAGTTGTGCCAAACCCCTGATACTGCTGAAAGAAAGGACAGGTGGATTTGGAAATGAGGAAGAGACAAAATATAGAATACATGTAGCTAGTTATGGAAAAGAAGAAAAAGATCTGAGATAATTCCTTCAATCAGCTGTCTGAATCACTGAAACCTGTCTTTTATGACTGTCGTTGTCTTCACATATTTGTGTTACTTACGATGATAGAGAGGAAATTTTAAAAAATGCTATTTTCTTTTTGTCCCAGAGGGAATTACATGACTAAGGTGCTTCAGAGATTCATAATTTGAAGACCACCATGACCACCATCACCGTGGTGACAAGATTTGAGTATAAATGAGTTTACTTCTCTATGGGAGAACAGTTCATCTTGTTTATAAATACTGAGAATATTCTTTGAGCTCTCTGGTCAGCTGATAGAGTTTTTAACAACAGTCACAAAAAGAAAGGTGCGTAGTTGAATTTGCCTAACCATCTTCAACCCATGTATGCTTTGTCAGCCATGCTGAGAAATAAGCACCCTAATGTCACACATTTTTGTGATACTACAGTGAAAATGTCAAGCTTTGGTTTTTTTACAGGTAGCTTTGTTTTCTGTTTCCTGAGTAAGTTGCACTTTCATCTCCTGACCATTTCTCCACCAGCTGGGGATACCCAGACACCCATACATTTTTTTGACAGTTGCCTTGTCAATAATTGGCAAAAATTCATACCAGTGTGTCTGATTTTACTTCTTTGTAGTCCGAATTTCTTTCCACGGGGCTCATTTGTGATTATTTTGCTAAGATTCATTCCTTTCTAATGCATGTTTTCAGTTTGCACTCTTCTTTCCAGATAAGTTGCTTTGAAGTTGCTTTTGTTAAAATATGTTTTGTTGAGTTGTGACCATTTTGTGATAGTGAAGTGATTCAGCTCATTTAGTCAGAATGTCCAGCTGAGAAAGAAAATATACCCAGCGTGCACTGGAATATCAAAAGAAAGGCATTTCTGATTTAAAGGGTGTGTCATACAATTTCTAGTTTTTTTCATTTGTAGCAAAGTTTGTTTCAAATAGATGATGTTTCATTATTTCTCCCTCTTATTCCTTAGAAATTATTTATTTAAGAAAAAATACATGTTGGATCCAGTATGTCATGACAGTTTAATGTTTATCTTACTAATAAAGTTCCTAATTTCTTTCCTGATTTTTTTGTTTAGTTTGAAGGAACCTGTGGCTCATAACAGTTCCAGATTTTTTCAGAAACAGAGTAAACAGAGACTGAAATAAGTAAGTATATGCTCCATCCTTTTCTAAGTTGAGACTTATATCAGTTTAATAATAGTCATAGAATAGGTTTTAGAATAGATTGGTATGGCAGAAAAATAAGCATATATTACCTTTGGAGGGGAATGCATGTTACAAAAGTACTGGTTTTCCAGTATCCTACCACTATAGACGAGTGCCTGCGAAGTGTGTAACTGATCTGCAGAGAGCAAGCTCAATTAAAGAGGCGTTTCAGAACAACCTTCAGTTGAATAAGGCATTTCCTTATTCAATTCCTGTTCCAGTGACTCCCCAGTGGCTCCAGGGAGACAGGAAGAGGAACAGTCTTACCCAGAGTCTCCATGTGAGATCAGCTGAAGGTATTTGTGGGAAAAATGAAACAAATCAAAACAAAACACTAAACCAACCACCAAAACCAAAACCCCAACCACCAACAGCAATGAACTGTGAAAAAAGTCTCCTAGTCAGGCAACCCGCAGCCATAACACTGGCTGTATTGGACATGCTGACAGAAGCATATCCCTTAGCCGTGCTGGCAATGTCAGTAAGCATAATAAAGCAAAGGTGATCTGTAGGAACTTAGGAAGAGATAAGGATCTGTGAGCACTTAAGAACATGTAGCTAGCAGTCATATAGTGTATACTGAGACAACTTCTAGAAGGAAAAAGAAATTAACTGGGAGGAACAGTAATAACTCAGAGATAAAAGGCAACTTTCAGCTAAAGTGGAACTGATGGAGGAAAATGAATGCAATTATTCTGTAGCACAAAAATAGAATTAGCTTGGAGAAAATTTCTTTTAGAGATGCAGAGATGAAGAAATTTTAAGAATGTTACCTCTTCCAAAAGATTCAGAACTGGGGGACCCCCCCCCCTTTTAAGAATATAATATAAATATAAAAAGATTGCCAGGAAAAAAAATACCGAAAAAGGCTCATGTTTGAGACAATTTTATGGAAGTAAATATCAGTGAAAGAAGAAATTATGGAAGCTGAACAAATACTAAATATAACTTTTCATTGTTATTATAGAAGTTGCATTCTAGCATATAAAACATGCTAAATAAATTAAAAAATGTAATAGAATTGCTAGAATATGCTTAATATTCATTCACTGTCAGGAACAATGCAATTTGATGAGAATTCATCAACTGAATATATAGATTTCTCTTTTCCTTATCTTTGTTTTATTTTAAACTGTGCCAGTTAAAATGGCTAACATCATCATAATAGTAGAAATAAAATTTTCCCCTCTTTCAGCAATTAATCAGAGATTAACTGGAAATAAAACTGAAATATTGAAAGTCACTGTGTCTTTCATACCATAAGCTTTTTTTCACTGGGTTTGAGTTACTCTCATAATGTCTGGTAAAATAAGTATTTTCTCAAATTAAGTTAAAAAAAAAAAATTGGTTTCTTTAATTCAGCATATCATCACTACTCTCTAGAATAATTAAAATATATCACAAAGATATTTAAATGGATGATTCTTTAAGGGTATTATGAGTTTGTATGGATTTGAAATAGTCTTCTCATCTTCAAAGTAACCAAGTAAAAATGACACAGTATGCAGGAGGTACCACAATGGCAGCATTACCGCCGCATGAGTGCCTTGGAATTTCCCCCCTGCTTCTCACAACAATGATTTTGACAAAATACCTCTGCATTTTAAGAGATGCTTCAGTTGCAGCTCATTTGAGCACTGTTGAGCTCTTTTGTACTTTATATTTCCCATTAGAAAGCAGTCCTCTTCACTATACCATCTGACCAGAGAGACACCCATGAGCTTTTTTTGGTGGCGACGAGAAACAAGACCTAATATTTGCCTTTCTCATATCATGACAGGCGAAGCTTGGTCATCATAACAACTTTTAGAGGAATGTAGGAACATGTGACAGTGAGAAAAAAATGAATATCAAGAAACATATTTCAAATTATTGTGGCAGTTTAAATTGGGAGAAAAATGTTTATCTGAGTGCTGTGTTTGTGAAGATTTAGGGGGCTTTTGTTATTAACACAGAAATTATTCTTAGAAAGGTGTCACTTTTTGCAGGAAAAGAATTTTTTGCTGTAAATATAATTTTCTCTCTAAATAATATATACGGAACATTTTTATGACAAGTTTTTTTGTTATGAACATTAGTTATCTATTTCAGCGTACCTCAGGGTAAACCTTCCCCTTGAGTTAGAAAGCCTCCATGATGTACTGCATGATGTATTCACTGCTGAGTATCTCTTGTAACAAGTGTGTGACAGTATAAGGTTTTCACTGTCTCAGTATTATAAAAAGTTAAATGACTACTGATACAATTCAAAGAGCAGATTAGCAATAATGATAGCTTAATTTGGTTTAAAATTTAAAGAAAAAGGTTAAACTAGGGCTACAATCCCTACCCAGTAGACACAGAAGATGATAATACTTCTACCATGGGGCTAAACCAGTCATGACATAAAGAGTTCTCATATTAAATTCTATGGGTGTAGTATTTTGTAAAAATGCTAATTAAGGTTTAGCAAAATCTGTTTTGCTCTGCAGTTACTTTTAAAAAATGTCTGTTCAGCATGGAAAAATAGGAACATGGCAGATGTTGTGGAAAAATCAGCATCTATTGAGGGTTTCAAGTGTTCCTAAAAAAGACTTACTGCCTTTCTGAATAACATCAAAAGAAGAGAATTTTTGTTAAGAAGGGAAAAAGAAAGTCATTCTAGTGAACAGAAAATCAGATAGCATATGCATCTATTTTTTGAACAGTTGCTGTAAGTGATGTGCATTTTGTTCTGATAGTAATAGCTTAAAGATTTATTGTACTTCTGCTTTACTGTTTTTGACTATAAGGAAAAAAGCATAAAGTAAGGGAAAAAAAGTCCTACTGATTTTGACAAAGTTAAGAGATTGAGCCTGACAATTAACTTTATGTAGGACTAATAGCAAATATGAGGGGAAAAAGCAGACTACATATCTAGGCATTACAGCAGGGAACTGTAATCTCTCTGTGTTTACAGAATAAACAAATTTACAGGTAACTACATAAAAATACTTTCCTGAAAAAATCCTGTGACTCAGATCATGTTATGCCCCAGTTCCATGTCTATTTTCACTGATTCAAAAAATCCACTGATTTCAGAAGAACCCTCAAAACAGAAGATGAGTCAGTAAAAAACCTCAAATACTCAGTCCAATGCCATTTCAACTTAAAAATTAAAGGCTGAAAACTCTTTTGCATCACCTCAGATGCTGACAACCACACAGCATAGTCTTTTTAAAATTTTCTTTTTACATACATATATACAAATATTTGTATTAGTAGTAAGTTCAGTAGTATTTGCATGTCGTGATAAAACTCCAGTCTTGTGGGAGTTAACAATTTACCTTTCAAAAGTCACTGATTTCTGCAAGAGAGGGAGGAAAATGGATGACATATTCCAGGCTTTTTTTGAGAAGTAGTTAATTTTCTTCTGAACAAGGCCTTCATTATTACGTAAATGAATTACTACTCCTCCGCTAGATTAGACATACATTTTTGAATTGTTTGAATAACAGAGACAAACTCTCTTCAAATTTTTCCTGCTTCAGCCCTGCTTAGATACACACCAGTTAGTGCTATTTGCAAGGGATCGCCACTCTGTGATAGGGAAGACAAGGAACTAAAGATGAGAGATAATCTCCCTTGCTTTCAGTGTTCCATTTTCTAGCTAGCAGTTTTACTCCCTAGTCACCCAAATGTGACTGAGCAGAGCCACAAGTTTTATGGGAGTGAGGAATTTGTCTGGGTAAAAGGATCGAAAAGAAAATCCCAGCTCAGCATTTGCGTAAGGCTATGCCCTGTGGCAGAGACATCTACCAAGTTCTTGCATTATTATGGAGATTGGACTTAACAAGAAGCAAAGTTTAAGTGAGAGAAGAAAGAGGGAGATCTGTTTCCACTTAAAATATCCCCCAAACGCTGTAGTTCTTTGCTTTAAAAGTATAATTATATGCAATTCATAGTGATGTCATGAGACTGACCTTCTTTTTCTTGTGTTTGGTATTGTAAGTCAAATATCTTATACTTGCTGGCAGAAAAATGAAAGAACCCCTCACTACTTTCATCAGAAGTATAATTTTGAGTTTCTTTTAATATCTTATTGTTGTAGTAGATAGAGATCCACAAATTTCCATTCTGCACAACACACAATAAGACACAGAAATCTTATGTCTAAATGGAAAGGAAAGACAGGGTAGAAGACAATAAAAACTGAAAAAACATGATAGTACTCATCTCAGATCTCAGGACAATGCGACTTTAACTTTTAATCCAGTGCATTTTCTTCTTCCCTGCTACATTTCCTACATGTGTATCTCACGGTCTTGGAATATTTTTCTTTTGCATGTTTTACTACTTATCAGCAGCAGACTGCATGAGACTTTGCTACCCAGCAAGACAGGTCACAGAGCTCTGTGATTTGGCAACTGCAATAGCTTTACTGAAAAATTTACCGTAAGAAACTGTCCTAGCAAATGGCTTATCAAGAATTTAATCTTCATCTGATCATTATTTTATATTGGAAATTACTTATGTGATCATCACACATTTTTCTATTTATTTTCTTTCTTACTGTCAATTTCTTCTTTCCCTCAATAAAGCACATTTGTTTGTTCTTTGTCTGCAAATGGAGAGTTCTAAAATATTGAGTATCAAGACAGTTTATTTCCCCAGGTTTCTGAGTGGTGTCTTGAGCCAATATTTACTAGTGACCCTAGAAACTCAACTTGTCCTTTGTAGATACCAGTCACGGCTTGGCAGAAGAATTTCACATCTAGAAAACTAGTTCTAGTGGTAGATTTTTGTATTGTATAAATCTAAAATGAGGTGAAATGAAATCCACGGAAACAGCTGAGACAGTGATAAGGGCATGCTCCAAGCAGCTGCTCGGCAGTATGATCACAGATCAGAGCCCTGTGGAGCAGTGTGATATATATTAATAAATAAGCGTAGACAAGGTCTAAATGCCCAGAAGATGTTGATAAAATTTGGTTCAGATAGCAATCAAAGGATGCCTTTGGCAGTGTATGACAGAACGTTGCAGTGATAGTATAGCAAATGAGGACAGCGTTCCCTATCAGTTCCTGATACTTGTGAGGGAAGACAACATAAAAATACGTGCAAGAAAAATGGAAGTAGAATACAAAATACTGGTCACAAAGCTAAAAAGATTAAAAATTTTGCCCTTTTTATCCAAAAAAGTCATAAACTTTTACATAAAGAAATAGTCACAAAAGCATCTATTTCTGCAAAAGTATCTAAGCCCATTTAATACATTAAAAAAAGTCAACAGCAGCTATTTTGACAAGTTTGTTGTCAAGTGATGTGGACACCGGGAATCAGATATTCCATTAAAAAGTATCTTCAACAGGGGTGAACTAGATATCTTGCTCCTTGGAAAGCTATCATAGACTAGTTTTTTACTTACTAGGACACATAGAAAGTCAGAAGTCAGAGCTTCTAGAAAGCAGATAGGACTCTAAACTGGAGATATATGAAAACCGACCTTTGCTTTTTCTGCCCAGATGTCATGTTTTTATGGTGTCCTATTCAGTGGTGTGAGACAAGGTTTTCATCCTTGAAGAAATTATGCATTGTTAATAATTTCTTTACATTCACAGACATCCCTCCTTTTTTTTTTTTTTGAGAAAAGGAGAAACTATGACAGATAGACACAAATTTATTCTAGATTTTATTTACTAGTATTGGAATAACTTTGTAGATGCAGGATATTGATATAAGAATATAGAATTTTTGGGAGAGAACTTTCTGGATGTTACCTGTAACTGACCCTCCTATGTATTTTTATAGAAATTTCTTTATTTATGTTCACACATGCACATACCCACACAGACAGATAGCTAGACAGACAGATGCACGTGCACGCACACACATACTCGTTCACACACACTCAGGTTATATATTTACACATCATGTGTTCTCTTTCACTGGAACCAATCTGGGAGATCATACCAATCATTACTGTTTATCAAGATTCCAAAAGTAGTGTCAGGACAAAGTCATAAAATATATATGCAATCACTTTGTTAAGATAAGCAAAAATTCTCTTTCTATATGAGACCAGATCTGTGTATACCTCCAGGTTGCATCCTAGCTTCATGTCAGGTATAGATCAGTCACATACCAGTTCCCTCCCGTTTTCTCATTACTTGTTTTCTACAGAGGAAAAATACAATATGCAAGTTCTTTAGAAATTAGGGTACTACCCAACAATTCCCCAACATGAGCTATCAGTGGGCCAGTCCGAGGAGTGTACCCAAAGGCAGACGCATTTAGACACAAGTGAGGTATTCCAAAATATGCGGGTTTTGTTTGAAGGGTTGTTCCAGTACATGAACTGCCATAGGTTTTCAGTACTTGATATAGCAAGTCTTTTTTCTTTTTTTGTGATCTTTTTCATAAAATTTGCAGTAAGTTGTCTATTATGAGGATTTTTTCTTTTATATATATTGTTTTCAGTTCAAACTTCTGAATACATTTGAGTGTGTTATTTGAAAACCAAGGCATGTTTTGCTTTGCAAACACAGTTTTGTCATGTATAAGCTTGCTGGAAAACAGTGACTAAAAATACCAATCTAAAAGTGCAATAATGAATCCAGGATATAGAAAATATGTACAAAACCTTCAAAGAACAGGGCTGAGCACCTGTAACTTCTAGGGAAAGCTTCTGACATAGTCTCAAACACTGGTCACTGAAAGTATTTGTGAGACTGACTAATAGGCACTATCAAAATGTATTATTCAGGACACCAGAGACTGATGAAAGTAGAATGCTATCACACTGCAGCATCTTGTAATTATTAAAGTCTGTCCTTGGAATCTTGCCTAGTAGTGTATCTTTTAACATATTTCATAAATGCTACTCTATTAAAAAAATGTTCACAGACTTTTTTAAGACAGTATCATTTTAGCCTATGTTGCTTGGGTTTTTGGTAGGGTTTTTTTCTTCCTTTTTGCTAAGCACTAATCAAACTTAAGGTTGAATGCAATTTTATAGAAGTGAACAGTCTAAAAATGTTGAGCTTTCACCATCAAATATATTTACATTAAACCTTAAATTATGTTTAGTCTCCATTCATAAGCTAAGAAGAACTTCCACGCGTCTCCGAACTTTTTTGTCATAGTTAACAACAGGTTTGTAACAGCTGTGCATTCATTTGTCAAAAGTATCGTTCATGTCTGTCTGAAGCTTGAAGCAGAATGATTGGGAATGATTGCTGAAGTCACATTTAATAATTTGTTTGTGCCTTTTTCTTCCTGATTTACGTTTTATTAAAACATTCTGCATTTTCTCGTGACTGCTCAAGGACCATATTTTGATTTCCATCTCTACTACCTTTTCTGTTGCTCTTGTAACACCTTCACTTCAGTACCCCATCCAATCTTGGACTATACTCCCACTTCCAGTGTTTACTCATTTGTACCCAACTTTGTATTTTCCTTGTGAATTCCAGGTACACTCCCTTCTATCTTCTGGCAAGCCCTCAGTACAGTATATGACACTACGTTTTCCCCACTGTCCTGTTTTCCTTTTTCTGTCTCAATAGCAAAAGTCAAGAAGCCTAATACAGCGTCTTCCTTCTATGTAGTCATAAGTCCTTTTCACAGTTACACCCTTGATCTCCTCTCTATGCTTCCCCAAACTCATCTTAGACATTTTTCCAAAAACATTTTTCTTGACACTGCAGGTCCTCAAGTCATGCTTCCTGTCTCTGGTGAGGCCTACAGGCTCTGCAATTACAAACTGTGCTTAGTAACAAATTAGTGTGTAAATATTTATACATGTTTAAAGCAGATCCTTAAAATTTGCTGTTTATATACTTAAAAACCCTCTTTCTGTCTCTACATGCACACTAAATCCATTCCCGTGACTTTCAAATTCCTAATATAAGCAGGATCAGCTGGAACCTAAAGCAATACTTCCTGAACTAAAAGGAAAATTAAAAAAAGTCCCTTTTTTACCCAATGTTATAGATTTGAATTTTAATTTTGCACACTTTTGTACCTCTTTGTCTCATTTTAAATACATTTTAAGGTTTCTTTCTGTTTTCAGATCATGGAAACCTGTGCTAGGATAAAAGAAAATCTGTATTTAAAACACCAAAACTCAAAGGAAAACCAAAACCATCAGCAAACAAACAAAATCTGCAATGAAGAGTGTTATCAACATTTGTTTCTTCACCAAGAAGTTCAAAGGACAAGAACTTCTAAGAGGAAGCTTTTGCAGCGCTGCCTGTAGATAGATTTCTGCTCGTAAAATAATAGGATAAATGCATATGAAAATGGTGAAGGTATTCAGGAAGCACCTGAAAGTGAGATATAGTTATTGTTACATAAAAAGTCTACACATCACACTGACTCGCTTTAATGTAGCCATTTATATGTGGAAATAATAACGGATCCAACCAAAATTTAAAAAACATGTCCAAACAGTTTGCCATTTCTAACTCCAGCTAAAAACTCCTCTTTGTGATAAATATATGCTTACTTATGCACTTCATAAATGGAACAACCTTAAACTTATTTTGCAGTCTGCTGGAAGTGCTGTGCTCAATACAATCTACTGTACAGTTCAAGTGCTTCTGTGTAGTCAGAGGTGATATCAGGCTTCTTTGGTAAATACCATTCACAAAAAGAACTCAAAAGGTTGAAAAAATCCTCCTTTAATTTTGTAATTTGGTACTCTGCAACATTTATTATGTTCTAAAAATTATATGATATTTCTTAATTACACTGTTGTGGTTTAACCCCAGCCAGCAATGAAGCACCACGCAGCTGCTTTCTCACCCCCCCACACCCCTTCCGCAGGATTGGGGAGACAATTGGGGAAAAAAAGTAAAACTCGTGGGTTGAGATAAAGACAGTTTAACAGGACAGAAAAAGATAGGAAAATAATAACTACTACTACTACTACTACTACTACTACTACTACTATGATGATGATGATGATGATGATGATGATGATGATGATGATGATGATTGTTGTAGTTGTTGTTGTTGTTGTTGTTATTATTACCAAGTGATTCACAATGCAATTGCTCACCACCTGCTAAACAATGACCAGCCAATCCCCAAGCCACAGTGCCTCCAGGCCAACTCCCCCAGTTTATGTACTGGGCATGACATCCCATGGTATGGAATACCCCTCTGGCCAGTTTGGGTCTGCTGTCCTGGCTGTGCCCCCTCCCACCTTCTTGTGCCCCTCCAGCCTTCTTGCTGGCTGGGCAGGAGAAGCTGAAAAGCCCTTGACTGAGTCTAAACACGACTGAGCAACAACTGAAACATCAGGGTGTTACCAACATTCTTCTCATACTGAACCCAAAACACAGCGCTGTACCAGCTACTGGGAAGACAATTAACTTTATTCCAGTCTAAACCAGGACAAAGACTTACATAAAAGTAATAAAATATAACATTACGTAGAAGAAAAAGTAGGAATTAAATAAAGGACAAAATAGAAGTATTGTTCATTTATTAAAAAATCTAGGTCAGATTTGTGGTATTTCTTTGAGTTTTCAGCAAAGGCTTGGTTAATCATTTCTATTCTGGAAAATCAAAATGATGCCTGTCAAGAAAGAAAAGATATAGATTAATTCATGGAATCATAGAATCATAGAACCATAGAACGGCTTGGGCTGGAAGGGACCATCAAATGTCATCAAGTCCAACCCCCCTGCGGTGAGCAGGGACACCTTCAACTAGATCAGGTTGCTCAGAGCCCCGTCCAGCCTGGCCTTGAACGTTCCCAGGGATGGGGCATCTACCGCCTCTCTGGGCAACCTGTGCCAGTGTTTCACTACCCTCATTGTAAAAAATTTTTTCCTTATATCTGGTCTAAATCTGCCCTCTTTTAGTTTAAAGCCATTTCCCCTAGTCCTGTCGATACAGGCCCTGCTAAAAAGTTTTTCCTCATCTTTCTTATAGGCCCCCTTTAGGTACTGGAAGGCTGCAATAAGGTCTCCCCGGAGCCTTCTCTTCTCTTTTCTTTTTCTAAAAACAAAAATGTAATCTTTTTTTAGGTGTTATTCACCGAGTTGTTTATCAAATGTGGGATATTCCACAGATCCTAAAATTTCTCATAATTCAAAACAACTCGGGGGGGGGGGGGGGGATCTGTGTTTCCAGTCAGTGATATGAATGTTTCAAAATAAAGTAAAAACAATAACAACCATAACAACAACAACAACAACAACAATAATAATAATCATACCACCAGTGAAAAACATTAAGACACTGGTGCTTCTCAGCTATCAAGGACAGATGGGACCATTAATTTCCAAGCACAATGGGGAGCCTTCCTGAAAACCTAATGATACAGTCTGGCCTCTAGTGATTATCACTTAATAGGATGAGAAATGAATTCCAGATATTAAATTGTTGAAAGGCATAAAATCTATCAAACAGAAATTGCTTACAATGTTCTCAGCTGCAGTTACATGACTTGGAATGCATAGTTGTGTATAAGATTTTTTAAGAAACCAGTTTGAGTGGCTGCAGTTGTAATTTAAGATGATTTTGGAAGCACCTATAGAAAAGGACACTAGTATTAAACAAATGTTTTCAATTAAAGTATTAGATATGTAGATATTTAAATCTGTTTTTCTTTGTGTGAATTCATGATCTGGAAGTATGTTCTTCCTAATGCCAGCATACATCTGCTGACTTCTTTAGCATACACTGTTAGCAGCTGAGAATAAACTTTTGTATTTGGAATCCAGGCTATAGGGCAAAACTCTGTTAGACATAAAAAAAAAATAAATTAATGACTATTTGGAAAATTTTTAATTCATAAAATGTTTATTATTCACAGTACTTAACACATACATTACAAAGAGAACTGGCACACTGATATACACTTTATTTTTGTTCCAAATACAAATTAACTCACTGAAATTAGGAACTGTTCTTAGGTGAAATTCAACTAATTTGGACATATATACTGGGAAATCATTTATACATTTGAAAGCACATTTGGAGTAGTCAGTAAGCAATCAAGACAGGCAAGCTGAAGAGTAGACCACAGCAGAATTATGGAGACATACATCAATAAACAAAAAAGAAAATCTTTTCAAGGAATTAGAGTATCTATGAGGAAGAAGAAGGAAACCAATGGAAAGACTGTAGTTTCTCCTTTGAAGTTCATCTTTTTTTAACCCAGACTGCTAGAAGAACTTGCAAAGAATGCAGATGCAGTCAGCTATGACAGGACCTCTGACATTTCGTGAAAAGTTCCCATCTACCTAACCTGTATCTTACTTTCCAGTACTCTGTTGTATTCCTTTGCATAGTGTACTGGTTTGGGCTGGGATAGAGTTAGCTTTCTTCGTAGTAGTTCATGTGGTGCTGTGATTTGGATCTGTGGTGAAAACAATGTTGATAACACCCCCATGTTTTAGCTATTGCTGAGCAGTGCTCACACAGAGTCAAGGCTCTTTCTGCTCCTCACACTGCCCCACCAGCAAGTAGGCTGGGGTTGGGCAAAAAGTTGGGAGAGGACACAGCTGGAATAGCTGACCCCAACTGACCAGAGCTATATCCCATACCAAATGATGCCATGGTCAGCAATAAAAGCTGAGGGGGAAGAAAGAGGAAGGAGGGATGTTTGGAGTGCTGGCATTTGTCTTCCCAAGTAACCATTATGTGTGATGGGGGCCCTGCTTTCCTGGAGATGGCTGAGGACCTGCCTGCCGATGGGCAGTGGTGAATGAATTCCTTGTTTTGCTTTGCTTGAGTGTGCAGCTTTTCCTTTGCCTATTGAGCTGTCTTTAGCTCAACCCACGAGCTGTCTCACTTTTACCCTTCTGATTCTCTCCCCCAACCTGCTGGGGGGGTAGTGAGTGAGTGGTTGTGTGAGGCTTAGCTGCCTACCAGGGTTAAACCACAACATACAGAAAAATAGAAGAGAATGTGTTAGCTAGTTTGGGAGTTTTAGAAACCTACAAAGTATTTGCATTTTTTAAGTAACATAGCAACAGAAAAGGACAGGGTGGGGAAGTAAAAAGGAGTGGAGGAAGGGGGGAAAAAGCAGGAAAAAATGAAAGGAAAAAGAAAAATTGCTCAATAAATATGTTACTAGAGGTCTAAGGTAGCTTCTGAATAATTGAATGAGAATAAACCATAAAAAGGGCACAGAAAAGGAACATACCTATGAGAAAAAAGGTGCTTAATAGTATTTCAGACTTGGTTATATCTGTGAGAAGACAACACTTGAAAAAAATCTCTATCTGCCTGCCCTATCCCAGAAATTTCAGAAGAGCTGTTCATTTTTTTTCTCCCTTATCCTTTACTTCCAGAATAGTTATTTGTGTTTCTGTATTGATTCAATTATATTAAACTGCTAGTATCTGCTCCTTTTTTCTTGTGAGGGACAAAGCAAGCAGTTAGCATTCTCGAACTTTTGGGCTAAGCTCTGTTTTATCCCAAAAGAGCAAAGAAGAAATTCTGACAATCTGGTATATATCATGAAGCGTTACTAAATGTGATCAGATTAATTTAATTGTTTGCAGTATATCTTTAGAAGTCTCTACAGTAGGTATCACAAAGTAGAACAAGAAAAAAGTATTAACAAAGGCAAGTAATAGCAGACGCTCAAGGATAATGTGAATTGAATTAGTTATCCAATTAGCATTCCATCATAATGTAAATTATGTGCTTATGAAGGACTATGTTAGTTATTTCATTTAATTTTAGGGTAATTTTTTAAAATATACTTCATTTATATTGTGCATCCTTGAATAAAGTGAATGAATACTTGACGTCTATTTCTACAGTAGACAGGTTGCAAACATATGCATCTTTCTCTTACACATTCTCAGAGCAAGAAATCAGAAGACCAAAAATAGCTAGTATCTGAAATTATACACTTAAGAATTATTAACTTAAATATTAACTTAAAAATACTGAAACTAAAAGCTAAAACGAACCTGCAAATTACCTCAGATGACAGCAAACAGCCATAAACTATTTTGCATCTCATATGTAATAATTTACCCACTCAGTTCATAGGAAAGTTCCACATTATCATTGGTGAACCATACACAAAAAAAGTTTGGGCTTTGACGAAAAAATGAAATTGCACACTGAGGAGAACACAAGTTGGACAATCTGCATCTGTAACAATTATTGACAGAAATTTCAGCTATTAAAGCTTTGTGTTTATATCTTTGAAAATAAAAATACCAGGTGTCAGGTGGAAGGTAGACTTTATTCCACTTCTGTGTCTCACTTCATTCTGTGGTTGCTGAAAGGCAGACATGATTTCTAAAAAGATATTTTCGATCTATATAGACTGAAAATTGTATTATTCTTCTATCCAGATTTGTACACTTTCTGTTGATGTAGTTTCAGTACATCAGGCTGTATCTACCAAAAAGGGTTTTGTTTGGGGGTTCCATTTTATCGCCACAGGTGAACATCAACAGCGTTTATTCATCCACACTTACCCTATCATCTACCTCCCACTGGGCTGCGCCTACTGAGAAACAGAGCACTTCTGCAGGTGGGGAGAAACTCTTCTAGGAGCATGCCTGCTGGGAACAATAGAAGGATGTAGGATTATACACAGTGGTAATGCTAGTTCACTTGGGAACATGAACTACACAGAGAAAAATAAATAAAATCAGCATGGTCACCTACTGACACCAGGATCACAATGTGATGACCTCATCTGTCCTGAAAGAACAACACTATTAGTAGCCATGGTGACTAATCCAATCTTAGTCCCACTGTGTATAAACACAACCCATTCTAAGAACCAACTGTCCAATGATAATTGACCACGCATTTCATAAAGAGATATGTCATAGACTGCCCTTTACTGAGCTGTAAGTTTCTGTTTCTTTTTCTCTCTCTAATATGTAACAAAAACTATTTTTAAGATAGTGATTTTAAAATAAAGGGTAGTGACCTTTAAATTCTGGGCTCAATAACTGCTAAATTGTCAGTAATTGCTAATTTGGCTGCCACTTAATGAGAAGAACTCTGCAAGAGGTCCCATTTCATGTGGTGCTTTTCTTTTGATATGTTGCTTGTGAACTTTTCTGCTGAGATTTTTTCACTGAAGCTAGGTCAGATACCTGTCTCAAATAAAAACAACTTGTTCTATCAAGCTAATTTCAAATCAGTAACAGTTGCAAAATTTCAGCTCTAAATTTTTCAAATTCAGTTTTGGTTACAAAAAGAAAACAAATCAGCCATTTAGTAACTCAGTAATAGACCTGCCTGATTACTGAAAAATAAAATCATGCCTGTTTATTTGAATAAAGACAAATTTCACTGGAAGTATTCAAAGGCTATGACTGCAATTTTTCTAGGACTGAACGCAGAAAGGTTTGTTTCCTGAAATTGTTACAGAATGAAAATAATTCCAAATGCTTGCAAAAATTTACATTTATTCCAAAAGAAGTTGTATGGCCATGGATACTGTTTCTTTGTCTGTGAGAATGCTCTTATTTCTTTCTACCGTTTTCAAAAATGGGTGCTATGTTTCCCTTTTTCCAGTCACCGGGGACTTCCCCTGACTGCCATGACTTTTCAAATATCATGGAGAGTGGCTTGGCAACTACATCAGCCAATTCCCTCAGGACTCTGGGATGTATCTCATCAGGTCCCATCAACTTATATATGTTCAGGTTCCACAGGTGGTCTCAAACCTGACCTTCTCTTACAGTGGGAGGGACTTTACTCCCCCGGTCCCTACCTTGAGGTCCATCCACTCGAGCGGTGTAGGAAGAGAGGCTGCCAGTGAAGACTGAGGCAAAAAAGTTGTTGAGTACCTCAGCCTTCTCTTCGTCCGTTGTTACCAGTTTGGCAGATGTGTTCATCGGTGTGTGGGGTACACTTTCTTTGACCTTCCTTTCCTGGCTGACATACGTATAGAAGCCCTGCTTACTGTTCTTTGTGTCCCTTGCCAGGTTCAGCTCCATCTGCGCCTTGGCCTTCCTGACCCCATCCCTACACAACCAGGCAGTGTCCTCACTCTGCCCCTGCAGCAGCGTGGGGTCCCTCCCACGGGAGACAGTTCTCCTCAAACTTCTCCAGCCTGAGTCCTTCCCACAGGCTGCAGTTCTTCACGAACTGCTCCAGCGTGGGTCCCTCCCACGGGCTGCAGTCCCTCAGGCAC
>JAVKLA010000008.1:9968209-9982329 GCA_034782735.1 Sagittarius serpentarius
TTTATTATTATTGTCATTTCTTCTTGTTATTAGTGTCATTGTTAGTTTCTTCCTTTCCATTCTATTAAACTGTTCTTTTCTCAACTCACGAGCTTTACTTTATTTTTTTTCCGATTCTCTCCCCCATCCCACTGGGTGGCGGGGGAGTGAGTGAGCAGCTGCGTGGTGCTGGGTTGCTGGCTGGGGTTAAACCGCGACAACTCTCCACAACCCCTCCCCGGTCTGTCCAGCACAGGTTGTGACAGGTTCTATCAACCAGCTGCTTGAACAGCTGGATCTAAGATTCTTCTATATGGGACTCACCCAGGACACTTGCTAGTTGTGGGAATCAAGTCAGTATTTATTCACTGGGAAAATGGAAGGATGAGACATATGTTATGATGGAGGGACTAAATTAGAGGTAAGGAGTACCAGAGATATAACAGAGGCTTACGACTGTTACCTGGATGTCCTTATTCTGTTGATTACCTCCAAGAGTTCCCATCAAATACACATTCATAACTATATGTACAAGTTTTGTAGTGGTGATATCACGTATTTCTTTACATTATCTCTCAGGGTTATGGGTGGAATTAATCTGCTCTAACCTGAGTGTCTGCACATTAGATGGCTAAGGCTGAGTAGGTCACCTGAGGCTTGCCTTATTTTTAACATAGAAATAAGCACCTCCCTGAGGTGATTGATCTTATTTTATGAGAAGGTGACATAAATTAGATGAACCATTCTCTGGAAGTGTCTGGGTTTTTGCCTTTGACTGTAAAGGCAGTCTAGCATGTTTAATCAGATTTAGACATCTACAATTTTTACATCTAAGACTGAGTTGAATCATACGCTTAATTGCTTGAGATGGATGTGCTCAGGACTGTGATTTACTTGATCTGGTATTCAGGTTCACTGATGTTCTGCACTTCCAAATATTCTTACACTAACTTTAATACAAACACTCAGGATAGGATTTGCCTCACCTGTAGCTGTCTGTCTGCCTCTTTCTCTAGAGGAAGATTAGTATATGTGAGCTAGTCATCTTAATTCATATTTAACAATGGGCATCTAATTACTGCAATTAATAGAGTTTGATATCTATATGAGGTTGTTGTGGTTTATTCCCCAGAAGTATTTATTTCCAAATCATGTAAAGGGTTTCCTTCATAACTACCTCAGCTGCAGGTGTCTGTCCTTAAGATTTCCAAAATTAGACAGTTGATCCTTAGTGTTCTGCTCTCGGAACCAAGAAATTTTCAGCATGTCCTACTGTAAGAAGACAGCGAATTAGTTAGAGGAGATGCTATTATCACTTAACTTCATCCATATACAAGTTAGGCATCCAGTATAATCCATCCAGGAAATTTCTCTCTATTGTCATAGAGAGAAAATAGGTATTTTGAAAGTGGGAAACAACCTGACAACTACTTTAGACTTCTTAGACAGTGAGATTTAAGTGAGACAAATCCAAAACAGGTAAAGAATACTGTACATATGCATACTGGTCAATTTGCATTTTTTTCCCCACTTAACATGCAAAAAAATGTGCTGAAGTTCTGATTTGTGTTCTCTGTTATCTTGGGAAATGCATTTAATCGACAATGATTGTTTATCTCTAAAATAGGAATATGGTGCTTTTCTCTTTCGGAAGCCAAATATAAAAAGTAGTTGCTATGTTTATGATGCCATAATTAGTGTAGCGTGAAAGCCATTTGGCTGATAAAAGATAAATTGGCTGAAGTATATACAAAAAATAAGGTCTTTCCACCTAGCAAAAAGCATTTAGCTGATAGTCACGGTGCAGGACTAAGATTTTCTGGGCTTCCTCCCTAATAAGCAGAAAGACATAGTCCTCTTCAGATGTTGATACATCTGAGACTGAATGGCTTTTTAAAGTCTCTTTTTTCCCTTTCAGCTGACTACAGAGTGAGTTCATGATGAATAGGGGCCCAAATTATGTGTTTTGAATAAGTGGCTAGAATTAAGGAGGATGAAACAAGGTCAGAGAGCAAAGTCTAAGGAATGGAATTTGTGCTTGCAAATATGTGAGTCCAAAAGAGTAATTATGTTTCTCCAGTAAATACATTTATCATGGAAGTTTATGACAAGCAGCAACCAAGACGTGATCTAGCAATGGATTTCTCATGTTAAAATAGTCAGATGCTTTTTTTTGCGAGACATGTATGAAGACAGTTAATTACATTTTCACCTTTCTAGCATCAGCACTTTTGAGGAAAACAGTATATATTAGTATATGCACATGTGCGTGTGTATAAATATAGATATATAAATGTGGATACATTTTCTTTTGTGCTGTTCTTCGTATTCAAACAGAAAGAATATAAGCATATCCTGCAGACAAAGCTAGATGGTGTCAGTAAGATGCAAAGTAATGATGGATGACTATTTTCCTCAGGACTATCTTCCTTCAATCTGTTTTAGTTATAGCAATATTAATTGTTGCCATTTTCTTCACACCATCTCACACAGCTTTATTACCATGATAGAAGCAGGTGAAACACCCTGTCTTCTGAAGCTGCACAACAGTTGTACTAGATCAGCTGAAAGGCAAAGATGTTACTCATCAAGTAAGATTCAAATATTACTCAGCTATGACAAGCATGTAAACTCAGCAAATACACTTCAAAGAAGTTGTAGATGTTAAAAGGGAAAGAGTGAGCATAGATTCTTTTACGAATGGCTTTGAAGGCAATGCAAAATGTCACACAGTGTGAATTCAAGCAGTTTAAATAGGTTGGCATGAAATTTAGGACCCAAACAAATTATTTAAAAAACACTGGGTTTTTGTTTTCTTTTCTTTCGTTTTACTTATTTTGGGATAAGAGTGGCTGAGAATATTTACTGTTTAATAGATGAAAATGTACATAACAGACCCTTGATTTAGGTTACATGCTTAACCTAGAAATTCAGTACCACAGGCACCAGTACCTGCTTAGTCTGGCGTAAACACTATTGTTGGAGCTCTTCCACTTTACACAAATAATAAAAAACTGGCTTTAGATGGGTCTGTAATGCAGCCATTCCCCTTTTGCTGTCTGTATTAATATTCTGCCCACCAGACCTAAGAGAAACATCCTCTGAATAGAATGTTGGAGTATTTCTGAAGTAAATTTGGATCAGCTGCAAGAGGAGAAAAGAAGTCACTACTCTTTGCACTGTCATAGTTTATCTAGAATCCCCAAAAATAGAGATACTGGTTTAAATCACTTTGGCAGAGAAGGGAATTGAGATTTTTCTATAATCTGCTGGGTCTTCAAACCACTGACCTAAGGGACTGGAGACAAGCACTGCTATCATGTATTCTTTTTCAGTTGCCCCAAATAATCCCCCCCCTTTTTTTTTTCTTTTTTCTCCAGACAAATTAGCTGGTAAATTTGGCCTACATTTGAACACACACATATAAAAAGAAAGTTTTAATTCAGAAATAAATGCATATCCTTATATACCTATAAATAATATACAATTTAGAAAAAAAAGAAATAAAGAATCATCTTCTGGGAAGGGACTGAAGATTCCCCAAATCTTCAAATTCTAACTCCAGCATAAGTCTAACCCTAGTATTCATGGCTAAATATCAACGCAAGTGGAGTACAGGGACTGTAACTGCACTACATAAGTTCTCTGCAGGTCAATCTTGTCTTTTGTCTTTTTTTTTTTTTAATAATATTATGTAGCTCTGTCCTGGTTTCAGCTGGGATAGAGTTAATTGCCTTCCTAGTAGCTGGCACAGCGCTGTGTTTTGGGTTTAGGATGAGAAGAATGTTGATAACACACTGATGTTTTCGGCTGTTGCTCAGTCGTGTTTAGACCAAGTCAAGGACTTTTCAGCTTCTCCTGCCCAGCCAGCAAGAAGGCTGGAGGGGCACAGGGAAGGTGGGAGGGGAGACAGCCAGGAGAGCTGACCCAAACTGGCCAGAGGGGTATTCCATACCATGGGACATCATGCCTAGTATATAAACTGGGGGTAGTTGGCCTGGGGGGGATGGCTGCTTGGGAACTAACTGGGCATCAGTCAGCAAGTGGTGAGCAATTGCATTGTGTATCATTTGTTTTGTATATTCAGATTATTTTATTATTGTTATTGTTATTTTATTATTACTATTATCAGTATTATTTTCTTCCTTTCTGTTCTATTAAACTGTTCCCATCTCAATCCACTAGTTTTACTTTTCTTTTTCCTGATTCTGTGCCCCATCCCACTGGGTGGGGGGGAAGTGACTGAGCGGCTGTGTGGTGATGAGTTGCTGGCTGGGGTTAAACCACAACATGTGCTTATGCTCAGTCTAATAATCACCGGACCATCTGATAAGTCTGCTAGTGTGTCTATGTTGATTTGTATGTAGCTGCTTACAGATTAGCATTTGGTCTTGTGGAGTGGGCTATATCCATCAATGTGTGTATTTCTTACAAGTGCCATAGACTTTTTGTCAGAATAACAGTTATTGGAATTTTATAGGGTAGAACTAAAATTCATTTCATTCTCTTTAACCCTGTGGTCCAAATCAGGAAGTAAATAAGTAATGTAAATTATCATTAATTTACTTAGAATATATGAACAGATAATTATTGGCTCAAAATAGGTATATTAGTTTTATTATTTGGAATAAAGGCATGCTAAAATTAATTTTCATTGTTAAAATAAAAATTAAAAGTAGCTCTACACTGTTAAAGGTACAATATAAAATTATTATTCTTAAATTAATAGTAATAAAGTAGTTCTGTGATAAAGTAGTACAACCTTTTTATCCATTAGTGCAAAATTATAGCATGGTAACGCAATGTAGATTAATTCTGACTTTTTCCTCATCTTTACAGTGAATATAGAACAAGGTGTGAGACACTCACTTTCGATTAAGAACTCTGAAATTCTGAAGATGGTTCAAAGTTTATTAATGTTGAAATTGTGCTTCAGAAGCAAGTGATCTCCTACACAGATGTTCTGTATTGTTCTCAAATAAAAACATGTGCTCAACAATGACAAAAAAAGAATTATTCTTTCCATAGTTAGCTACAACAGTCATGAAGCCCTGTAAATGAGGGTGATACAAATTATTCTTTCAGCTCTGTAAACTAAAAAGACAAAATTAGTTTTACTTCGTCAATGACAAACAGATCACGCAAAAAAATCTTTGTATCCAAAGTGACAATTACAGAATTATCACCACAGACAGTTTGTTTCATTTTATTTTTCATTGATGCTCAAATGTTATAGTACATGAATAAATTAAACAAGTTAAAAGATGTATAAAAAATAGTTTGAGAGAGCACAAGCAGAATTGTTTGTACCATATCAAAACAAAATCCTGATAGGGATGGTCTAAAGAGTTTGATAAGATAATCCAAGATAGCCCAATACAGAAAGCCTTGCTGACTTACAAACAGCAGCAACTCATAAAATTTAAAAGACTGATGCTTATTTTTGCAACGGCTCCTACAGAATCTTTAAATCTAAAAGAGGCTTTCATACTTTCTGTTTATAAAGCTTGATGAAATAATTGTTATAAACAATTTATGTACTGAAGAATATTTAGTTTTGTTTGGCATGGAGAAAGGAAAATAATTTATTTCATTACACCACTAAATTGAATATATAGAAACTATGTGGCTATGTCTTATGAAACATTTACTTGTTTTGGTTTTAGATGGCCACAGCACCACAGGTGCATGAAGGTTCAACCTTGACAAAACAGTTGTGAACTGTGGTCTCCACTGTTGCATAAAAGAGGGCTGACCTTTGCTAGTTCATTATTAACAAAATGGGATGATGAAAAAAAATTATGATTATTCTTTGCTTTCAGGGTAACATTTCCTGAACCATAATGTGCCCATTTTTATAGAATCATATGCCTGTCAAGCGTCATTCATGTGAACTGACAATTAAATTTCTTCTCTGCTGCCATTTAGCCTCTTTTGGACTGTCACACAGACCAGTCTCCAGGGAGTCAGCAAGGTTCCCCTAAAGCAATCCCTGCTCCTTCTAGGAGCAACTGAATGACAGCTGATACTATCTTCTACAGAAAAGGCAGCTGAGAACTGTTATCACTTCTTTCTCACCCCTTATTGCTCCTTGGTTGGCTTCTTCCATCTACTATACCTGCATCTACTATACCTGCATAACTGTGACAGCAGTGGGAGAAAACCTTATCCACCAAAAAGCAGCTTCTGACTCACCTTCTCATTCAGATAACTACCTTGCCCTCCCATCCCTTGTGTTGAAATTGCAACTGGGCTACAACTGTCTCTTTCTCTTTCTAGATAATAAGCTTGGCTGGCCACTGAAAATGTATAAATTCATTACTTGAGCTCAGCAAAACTGCTTTTGCCTCTCCTACCCTGTTTTCAGAATGAGTTGAAGTGGGAATGGGGTTGCCACCAGACTGAGAGGATTAGTATATCAAGTTCTCAGGAAAATTTTCTTTATGTAGGCTTTGCACTTTTCTTCTGGACAATGTTCCTAGGTAACATATTAGGAGCAGAAACATTATTTTGTAATGCCTCAAGTCACAGTCACTTGACCTTTTTCTTACATAAGATGGCTAGGTTTTGTGCTTTTCTTTCTGTATAAAACAATGAACTCTGATTGTGTTTACATGAAAGATTCAGTCATTCTTACCTTTTCCTTATGATCTGAATTTCACCATACACACAGGGAAGGAGGGGCTAGTGAAGTCTTGCAGTATTATTAATAGGAGCAACTTTTATGTTGAGCACATACACCTTACTTTAATACGTGCTTAGTAGATTAGGCATGTCTATTCTTGTATAATATCAATACACATTAATGTTTTTCATGTATATCCCAAAACAGGAGGATTAAAGCAAAATAAACACACATACGCATACATGTATATGTATAAATATTAGTGTTAAGGTACGGAGGCAGATGACTAGGCCCTGACCTGGTATTTAGCTAACTGAACAGAACATGAAAAACATGAGAATATGTGCTTAGCATGAGAAACTGCTGAACATAATAAATAGGAAAGTAATAACCTGACAAAAGTTTCAGACAGCACCAAGAGAAATGGCGGGATATTGCATGTGGTTAAGGGAAGTTATGTGAGAGACGGGCACACCTCTTGGATAACTGGAGGGGAACGTTGAGGACCTGCTGGGGACTGGGACCTTACAAGGCTAGCAGTGCCTCAGTAACCTTATCAGAAATACCAAATTTAGCTACAGATGCAGCAGACCTGGGACTAAAAGAGAACACGTAGGTGTGAACTGTTTAGCTGGGAGAAGAAAAGGGAAGAGAAAGGGAGAAGAAAAGGGAAGAGAAAGGGAGAGAGCAATGTAGATGAGGGAAGAACAAACGTGGGAAAGTGGAGAGATGGGAAGATAAGTGGCTGATGGAATGTAAATGGGACTCTCAGCCATTTTGCTTTTCTACTGAGCTCTGTACCTGATGATTTCAGTCTGTCCAACCTTCTTCCTAAAATTTGTTCCTAACTATTTTCTGTGTGAGTGCACTCTCTACTCTGAGACTATGCGAGTGAACTGCTAGTGAACTTCAGACCAGATATGGATATAGGACCTAGTATTTGGAGAGACTGAGGTCTCTGTGTGTGGTCAGCTGCTGAATAGACCTGTATTTTGTGTGTGTCTGTGCGTACGTCCTGCTAGTAAGCATCCAGCTGGACCAGCCAGTGGGTAGGAGGAGCCTAGGAAAGGTCCCGGGTCTGTGTTAGTGAATGAGTTGAGGACCTAGGATAATAGGACGTAGGCTAATACTCAAGAGATCTGTGAATGTGGGTATGACTGTGGGTTAGGGCGTAAGGGTGTCTATCAACAAAAAACTTCAGTCCTGATCAGCTGGAGGGGAGGAAAAGAATTCAGTGGTGTCCGTATTCATGTGAGTACTGTTGTCATTAAAGGCACCGGCCTGTGTTGGTCTCTGTGTCTGTATGTGTGTGTGTGTGTGTGCATGCCTGTGTGTGCACGCACATGTACGTGTGTCTTTTGGGAACACCTATTTACTGGCTGGATCTACTGAAGGGAACGGTAGCAGCTACAACTACCAGACTGGGATTCCCTGGGGTATGAGAGTGCATCAAATTGGGCTTTAGCAGACTGGGAAAGAGGAATTCCCAATGCCCTGGGGACCGTCAGATTCAGTTTCCGTAACAGCGAGGAGCATGGGAAAATTTAGTTTAAGCGCTTTGACAGGTGTATTCTGTATGTGTGGTTGGCTTGCTGAGCTTTACTATGAAGTACTACTGTTTATACAGTACTGAGACTCAAACAAGAACCTTTACCGAGCAGCTCTGATACGCTGTTTGCATTTCCTGCGTTTCTCCTGCTGTGTGCTCCAGGCTGCTTCTCTTGTGAAATTCAGCATCAGTGTTAACATATTAAAAATACAAGTGAAATTCAAGCACAAGTCCAAGAGAAAACAAAAACAATCTAACATGATTATAATGCTTAGATACCCAGCTGCTGAAACGCAGACAGATATTGAGTATGAAACATTTTCTTTCTCTCTTCAATGTGTAAGAATAACTGGTGCTTCAGAATTAAGACCAAAACAGACTGAATGCTGAACAGAGAGCTACCCTTATCATGCAGTTACATACTGCTGGGTAATTACAAATGTTGAGGTCAGAGTTACATTTTAAATCACTTGTTCAACTCAAGGTTGTAAGAAAGTACTTCTGACCACAGAGAATCTATGGACCTGAAACCTCTCTTAAAGATAAATGCTTACAATCTTTTCTCTAGATATGAATAGGTATACTTTTACAAATTTTCTTTTAAAATTTACTCAGTGGAAAGGAGTTCATTAAATGCTTGTCCCTCTTTTAATGCTATTGGACCATAAATGAAACATGCCTCCAAAAATACTTGTTTCAATGCCTCTCTGACCAATGTGATATTCAAGCCAATTCTAGGAAGTCACGCGCTGTTTTGGAATTCAGTGTGGTAGAAACATCCGCTATGTAGAAACATTTGTTCTGTCTCCTATTGCAACTATGGTTTTGTGTCTACAGGGACTCAAGGGATGGGGTGGAGGGGATGGCAGGTGAGACGGTGTTAGTATTCTGTCCCCAGGGTAAATGGCACAACTGAAGTCCTGTATCCTGCGTGTGTACTTGAACATACGAAGCATAAGAAAAAGAAGGAATGAAAAGGCCCAGTTGTAGAACTGCAAAATGACTATGATGAGAGTCACACGGTGGGATAGCTTCGATGTTTAAAGGGATGGATGGATGGATGGATGAATTCAAGGTCTTCAGGAAGAATAACAGAGGAGACTTGAAAAGAAAAGAAAAGGCTTGTACCCTACGTGAAGGAGTAGCTTGAGATTGTATGAAGACTGCATGCATGAAGTATTTGAATATAGTTGTATAATTAATATTGTTCTGAAGGAAGTATTTGCCTCTAACTGAAAACTCATTCAACTCCTATTAAAATACCTCCAAATATACTCCTAATACTTAAACAGGTATCCAGGCACCAGCTCACCTTTTCAATTATATATTTGCTCAAATTTCCCTACAGATGTTCATTAGGAAGACCGGAAGTGTACTTTTCATCATTTCAAGCAGTATCAGAGAACTCGCATCTTGCTAAGAATATATCCAGACTAAAGACAAAAGCCCTCTTGAATTACATCAGTCAAAGGTAGATCCTAATCTTAATATCTTTTTCACTAGAAATCCAGATTATATTTAGTATTAATTATGGCTCATGTGGGCCATATTTTTGATACCAGTATAGACAAAGCAACTTTATTTCAGTATTTATGTCATTTCACCTTTCTGCACTATAATTTTAACAACATCTTTTGAACAAACAAATTTTTCTTAGAATATTTTAAAAGCACTTTGACAAACAAGAATGAAAATTGTTATATAAAAGCTTATTTTGCTTTTTATAGAATGTATTCTATGAAGGTCTTCAGTTATTGTGAATAACAGACCTGGAAAAACACATATGTTGCTTCTTACTCATTAGGTATTTGTTATCTGTCAGAGAAGTTTGAGAAACAAGACCCTAAAAAAAATTGCTAAATATGAGTATTTATTTAAAGACACTGTTGGAAGAGACTGAAAAACTACAGTAGCCCCGTAAACAATTTAGGAGCAGTGTGGGGGACAAAAATATTCTGAGGAGTAGTGAGCAAAATAAATGCAGAGAAATAATTCCCAGAATCATCCATATTCACATAATCTTTCATATATATTTTATATATAATCTAAATCATAGCTCATTTTAATAGATTATGGGAGAGTTAGGACAAATATTTAATAATTTAAGTTTTCAGTTTCATGATTAAGTGTTTTGGGCCTGGCTGGCATGGAGTTAACTTTCCTCATATCAGCCCTCATAGTGCTGTGCTTCGTATTGGTAGCCAGAACAGTGTTGATAACACACCAGTATTTTGGCTGCCACTGAGCAGTGCTCACACAGCGTCAAGGCCCCCTCTCCAACCCTTCCCCTTCCCCCAAAGGCCAGAAGTTGGGAGAAGGCACAGCCGGGACAGCTGACCCAAACAGGCCAAAAGGATATTTCATACCATACAACATCACGCTCAGCAATGAAATCTGAGAGAAAGAAGGAGAGGAGGGGGCATTCATTATTAAGGCATTTGTCTTAGGAAGCAACTGCTACATGTACTGAGGCCCTACTTCCCAGGAAGTGGCTGGACATTACCTGCTGATGGGAAGTAGACAATAAATCTTTTTGCTTTTCTTTGCTTCCATGTGTGGCCTTTGCTTTTACTTATTAAATTGCCTTTATCATGACCCATGAGCTTTTCATCTTATTTTCTTCCCCTGTCCTGCTGAAGGGAGGGCATGAGAGAGTGGCAGGAGGGCCAGCCAAGGTCAGCCCACCCTATCAAGGCTTTCAGTTTCCAAATATTTGTGGAGGTTTTTTCATGTAAATTATTTAATATTTGAGTTTTCTTCTGGAGTTGAAAAGCAGGGAAAAGAAAAAGATGACCTAAATGCCAATCATTCTGTTGCATGTAGAGGCAAAATGAGGCAGAAAAATAATTAGTGGGATGTTTCAATATGAAGATCACAAAAGGGATGCCAAAGCTTCTGTTTTCAATTCTAGAAGGATGATTGCTTTTTTGTGGACCTGAAATATGTCCCTTGCTATAGTCTAGTTTCTCTTCTCCTATTAAAATCTGTGAAAAACTTCCAAAGTAAAAGAAATACCTACAGCAGTAGTTTAGTATTCCTTGTCCTATGTCTAAAATTGTTTTCTGAACTTGTGTTATTAAATGTTGAATGCAAACACTGTCTGAGCTGATGGTTTTCTACAAAAGATCCTGTAGATCTACTAAAGTTTCTCTGTAGCACTGCCCCACTGCCTGCAAAAGTGAATCTACCAAAGTGGATCAAGGTTAGCATTAGTAGTGACATGTTACTTGATTGTTTGTGAAAATTAAGTTGTATAAAATATCTTTGCAAACGTATATTGGCGGGACATGTTGTGTTAATGACTGAAGGTATTTTGTATGTACGGTAACTGTAGGGATTTCCATAAATGTCATGCTGCTAGTATTTATGTGGAGAATAAGAACAAATTTAAATAAAAATGTAAAAATACTACCTTCCAATTCAACCTTTAATTGTACTGAATAACAAATAAAAAGTGATATATTTAAAGTGTTCTAAGAACTTCTCTCCACACATCCTAATTAATCAAATCCCAAATAAGCCTCTTACTTTCAATGCACATGGCTGATAAAATATAGCAGCACAAAGTCAAACAGCAGTAGCTGAAGATCACAAAGCTAAAATCCAAGATATTTCAAGTTACTTCTGTATTGATCTACTCATTGTTTCAAAGATTGGAGGCCAGACCCAAATGAGGATTTAGCTACTCAAATGCACAGCCTTTTCAAGGTATAAGATTACGCAATAATAAAAGTATATGATAATAATTAAAAAAAAAAAGCCTGGGAAAAGTTAAAGCAGTAAATTTTGTATGCAGTTTTGATTCTTTTAGGCATTAACAGTATATTTTAAAAGAAGCTTTAAAATCCAGAGGTTGGGACCTATGAAGATTTTTAAGAGCCAACGCCTGGATGTGACACTGAATACTCCTGCTTATTGAATTTAGACATGGGGGTAAGTAATGCCTTTCAGCAGCCTAATTTTTTGTTTGCAATTACCTCAACATCTGCTATTATATCTTGTTATATAGCCAAAATTGCCCAAGAAAGGACAGGATGAGCATCTTGGAATTTTTTTCCTGTTCAAGTCCAACAAGCCTACAAAAATATATTCTTTGCCATTTAAAAAGGTGCATCTACCAAACAAATACACCAACAAACTCGCATTGAGATCTGAACTATGCAGTGTTGCCATAACCACTTTATTTTAAAACACTGCTGCAGGATGACCAAACTGTAGCCTCTTTTATTCAGTCAACTTTTAGTGCAGCATTCATCTAGACCAGAGGTAACAGGGGTTCAGTTCCTGTCATAGCCTGAGGAGATATTCTTCTCTCTCTGCCAAAAGAGTGCCATAATAACTAGACTATACATTTATCTAAGTAAAAGTATTCCTCACCCATTCTGAGAAAGCTGTTACAATGTGAAAAAGATATAAAAAAATAAAAAGAGTAAGATTTGTCAGGCTGGTTTTTGAACAGAACTGAGGATAATTCTTTAGCCTAATAGTTGCAGTATTTACTTGGCAAAAGTGGATCTCTTTGATTTCCAGGACTATTTCTGTGGTTTATACAGAGGCTTCTTACTGCAACACACAGAGGCCGCAAAGATCTGAGGCTTCTACGTTGCACTGATGAGAAAATCCAAAATAATTTAAAAAAAAATAATCTAAGTCCAAGTCTTAAAGAGTTTTCAGACATACTATTGTCTTCAGAAATGCCTAGAATTTATAAGGTAGTACAGATCAGTGTTACACTGATGGGACTTTTTTTTTTTTTTTTTCAAATTTTTATTTTCAAGTCAGTTTATACCATTTCAGAAAAGTAATTATGATGCCTGGCTGTGGAGTAAGGATTGTCCCTTGGGAAAAGGTGGAGGACTTAGGCCCTACCAGCCTTTTTTTATTTTACTATGGGAGATTTCAGCTTCACTCAGCAGCACAGAGGGGAAGTGGTATTTGTACCTTCCCATTGTATCTGACATAATGGAAGTTTTTGCTGTAATGGAAGTTCAAGTGTGATTCATGGACAGTCTCTGTTTTGGGTAGGCAGACAGTATCTAAACTGGCATATTTTCAAGTGCTTAATTCAAACTGCTTTATAGCATAAAAAATACTGTAGTCACAAGTTGAACATGCTTGCCTCTCCACTGCCAGTGTGCCTGAGCCTTCACTGAATGAGAAAAAGACCTACTTATTTGGGAGTACATGTTGCTAAATAATACAGATACCAAATTCCGGGTCTGTATTGCCATAGCTAAGCTCAAGGGATCGGTTTTCTCCGTTTATGGCTGTGCTTTCCTTTGTTTTGGATTCAGCCTACCAATTGCCCTCAGCTTTTCATGTTTTTCCTTATAGCTTGTTCATTTTCAGGGCTTTTTAACCTGTGTTATCTGATTCTGAGCCATTTTCAGTTTCTCTGCTTCTAGTACTGCAGGCTTGCACAGTCGTTCTACAAATGCCTAACAAAATCTCCTCCCTGTTTTCCACCTTCACAGACCTTGCTTCACTGGACTGTTCATTTGGAGACATGTGGCTTTACATACAGGCACATGCGTCAGTGTGTTTTGGGGTCAGCTTCAGCGAAGCGTTTTGGGAGTGCGCTGCAGCTCTTACCCAAGACGTGCAAAGGGTCCTTTTCCATTAAAAGCAAGGGGGGGAGGGTGACAGAGCGGCTTGGTGGGGACCTGGTGGCCAGCCAAGGTCAACCCACCACCCTGTCATACCCCAAGGGACCATTGATAGTTTACACAACCAAAAAGTATCAAAAATACCACCCACCCAGCCACACACACACCAAAAAGCAGTAAGAGCTAATTTGCTAGTGTTATAAGGTAATCATCTTAAAAGGGATTATACTGTAACTTTCACAGAGGTGTTACTATCTGCTCACTGCCTGCTCAGCTAAGGGAGCGAAAGCCCAACCTCTGAATTCTTAAGAAAGGGCAGGGCGGGGGGGGGGGGGGGGGGGGATTAAAAAAATTTTGGGGC
>JAVKLA010000008.1:9982429-9996822 GCA_034782735.1 Sagittarius serpentarius
CCCCCCCCCCCCCCCCCCCCCCCCCCCCCCCCCCCCCCCCCCCCCCCCCCCCCCCCCCCCCCCCCATGAAAAAAATGTAGGGGCAGGAGAAACTGAGCCATTAAATTGAGCAAATGGCTGACTGACCATTTTTTCAGCCTTGTCCTTTGTTCTCCCTCCACATACACTGTGTCTATAAGCATGACTTGTTATGTTGTGTTTGATTTAGACTGTACAGGGCAGGGATCCTCTTTGTACTGCATCTTAGTGGTATATAACATGTTTACATGTGAAAAAGATACGCGCCAGTTAGAGAAGAAGAGTATATCTCGGTAAGCAGAAGCATATGTGAAACACTCTAAAACATCTTTGTAGAAGCTGGGCTCAGGTGCTTCAGCAAGCTGAAGGACGCGTGCCTTTTGAAGGCAGATATTTGTACGCAGCCCATGAAGATTTTATGATAGCTACTTTGTGTGGTTTTGGCAACACTAATAAAATGCACGTTTCTACCTTACCAAAATGAACATAATCAAATTAAATGCTTAGAAGCTTAAAGTTTATTTCTCATTTCCTTCTGCCTTTTACAAAATTCTAAGCGTTAAGATTTAAGTGCACTGTAAGGTAAAATAGTATAGAATGAAATAGAACTAGTGCCACTTCTAAAGAAACTTATTTTTGAGTTGCCATGATTTGCACAATGAACTCTTTCTGGAGGAAACAAAAAAAGGAGGGAGAAAGCTAGAAAGCTACTATGTAGAAATTCATCTCCAGGGAAAAGAGGAAATGCTTTATTTCCAAGTGTATGTGTATATATACATATATACAGGTCCCTATGCTCCCCACTTATTCTGTGTAAATTTTGAATAATCTGTAAAATACATACTTTATACATGCAAGTTTTGCCTACTTTTGGCCAGCTAAAAATGACTTAATTTTCTATAAAATGTCTTTTTATTACAAAACCAGGATTTATAAAGAGCTGCTTTTTTATTTTCAAGAACACCTAACTGGAAGGCAAGAAGTAATTTTTTTTTATGTTTTGCAGAGACATGAAAATACTAGCAAACATTTATATGTTTTCATTATTTTTTATTAGCATTTCAAACTAATACCTGTCAGATAAATGAACTGTTAGCTTTTTTGATTATATATAAGCAACAAAGAGCTTAAGTTTATGACTGGGTTTTCAAGCAGCATATATCAGTCCTAGCACCATGAAGATTATAAAACCACCTTAGTGCTTTATAAATCTTCAGGGTAGCATGACTCTCTTGTTCCAGTTTAACTTTATCACTAATTGATGTATAACTATGTCCTGTTGACATGTATCTGGTATACCATTCTCACAGGTCATGCTGCTGTGCTAATCAAATTGAGTAGCTGAAAATGAAGACGAAATTTCAGTCTTGAAGTAATTTATTTTATATAACAGAGTAAGACTATTCTGTTCAGCACTTTGACTTCTTTTATGTTTCAAATATTTTCTTTCGTTTTCTTACCCTTTTTGCCACTGAAGGGGTTCATCAATATATACACTTTTCCTTCCAATTCACCTTTTCATCTGACCCTGAAAGACACTAAAACTTTCTGAGGATAGGAGGAAGAAGAAAGTTTCAGATAGCTGTATCTTTAGTTTATTGATCTTTATTTAATATTATTTTTTCCAAACGAGAGCCAGAATGCAGGAAGGAGAGAAGGGATGAATAGAGCCTACATGTCATTGATTCTCCTGCATTTTGAGAAAAACAAGGAGGAAAAGAATGTAGGGCCTTTAGCAAAATCAAGAGCATAAAAGGGTTGGAAATGCTGAAACATTCATTTTCAATCTAAGAAAGCATTTTTTCTAGACCTTTTTTTAATATATATATATATTGCATTTTCCTGCCAGTACAGAAAAGCTTTATGGTGGGAGGTTAGGAAGAAATAATTTCCCACCATTCAAAGCTTCTGGTGTCCAACTTAGAAAGAATGAGTTATAGAATATCTGGATAAAAATGAACAAAAGTCTTTCACATCCTATGGAAGAACATACATGCTTTAATTTCTAATCTCTTGAAAGAATGTACGTCTGGAGTTTGGGAAGTCTCTATCAAATCTGTTTAATAAAAGTATGTCTCTAGCCTCACTTTTAAAGATGGGTTAGAAATACTTATCTTCAAGGAAAACGATACCTGTAAGCTCCAAAATCTCAAGGAAGCACTCACCAGGAGGCATGGGTAAGACACCTACACTTGAGAAAAAAAGTGAGATGTGAGTAACTCTAATGTCAGAAATTCTGACTGTCTTGTTTTAGCCGCCTGGAGGATATTTGGGTCTGGGCCTCATGAGCAGAATCATAGGGGATGAATGACGCTGCTATGCTACTTGTGCTTCAGTTGTGGCTGGAGCTGCAGCCAAGTGTCCAGAGCCGTTCACGCCTGCACTGCCGGCGAGCCGGGCAGACCTACTGCATGTCCAAGCACTCCCACCAGGAAAGCAGGCTGGCTTGCTCCAGATTGCATAGAGCGTGAACTGCTGTAAAAGGGGATGGGCTGAGCTGTGCCACAGCAGCACCCTGTCTAAGACTTGGGAGGTGTAACACCCATATTTGGGGTGGGGGCTGGAGGTCTCGGCACACGAGGGAGACGCAGTCCAGGGGGCCTGTTCTTTTGACAGCCATCAGTGTGCAGGCTCTGCCTCCACACTCAGTGGAAAGTGGTCATTCCAGGTGTCCTGGTTTCGGCCACTGACAAAGGGGATTAAGGGCAAGGTCTTGGGATGAGGTGTTTCCCATGGTCCATCACTATCACTGTTCAGCAAGCTACAAATTCACGCGTACAGAGAGAAACTTGTGTCGTTGTACATGTCCTTAATCCATCTTTCAGGTATAGTCTATAGTAACTACAGATTGCTCATGTGCATTAACAAACAGCTTTAGCTCTGTAATGAGATGTTTGACAGAACTTTACATGTGGGGTGTTTTTAGAACATGATAACTTCAGAAAGTTCATGTTTTATCTAACCTTTTTATTTGGACGGAAAAATATTAAAATATTGTATCCAAGGGGCCTCTATAGAGTGGTGCTGGCTGGGTAGCTGGCAGGGGAGTGCGGGGAGTTACAGGAGAGGGGGAAATTGTTAAGAGCAAAATCTTGACATGCAAGTAATAGGTTATTTCACCATTCTACTAATACTGTTGATGTTAACAAGAGCAGACCTGTCAATGGTGTAGCTGAACTACTGACATTTGTCATCACTTGCCAGCTCTCACATCTCTTTCCAGCTGGGGTTGTATTTCCCTTGAACATCAGGTTTTTGAGATGAGCCCATTTATGATACTTACAAGGCAAGCACGGGTACAGCAAAGTGGATTTCCCTGAGTAATTACATCTGTCAGCAGTGGCAGTATTTATGATCCAGATTCATTAACAGGACACAGAAGCTACCAGGAATCTGCCTGTAACTTCTGAATGAGTAACTGCTACTGTCAACCACTGAATGCCCAGAGGAAAGTTGGGAATAGTACCTTTCAGGAGTCCCAGCATGTGTGGCAATGTGCTGGTGGGAAACAAGCAAAGAAGTTGGTGTTTCCTTGATGCATATCTGCAGAACTCTTAGCCTCGAGCAACACAGCATGATTGGCTTATGCATGATTGCATTTTGAGTGTTACTTTGATTTCCATACACAGCCTTTCAAGGACAGACTGAAAACAGCTATTTATAAATTTAGTCCCAATTTCTCTCTGCTCTGTTACATGGTTTAACTAAGAGCAGAGGATCTGTAATGTCGGAAGAGTTGGAGTTTCAGGTATGAAATTTCAGTATATCTATGATTTTGATGGTGGCAAAAGCAGCTTTGCTAGGTGACTACCTCAAAGATGTAATGAGTCAGAATTTTTAGGGATTATGAACATCTGCTGTAATACTATTCCATTCAGCGCTGTTTGTCAAACAGCAGAAAATATTCTCTCCTCTACAGTTACTATTTGCCCATCCAAGGCTGATATGAGAGCAATCTCACAGATATCTATCAATAGATGATATAGACTGATGTCGATGTAGATGTAGATGCAGATGCAGTGATAGCAAGAGACAGACATATGAAAAAAAGCCAAAGTCGTACCAAAGAGGGGAGAATACTTGAAAGGATAAAAAATCTTTTGTTTCCAGATCCCTTTTGTCAGCTCATTAATTAGATAAGGATTTCAGGAATGGAGGCTAGTTAATAAGAACTGTGTTCATTTGTTCAGTATTCACGTTCTTCAATTAAGAATTTCTCAAATGTTTGAGGTACAAGTATGGACACATATTCATAGTTTGCCTTTTAAAAAATGAGACCCATGGAGAAAGACATTGTTCTTCAATACATTTTCTGAAGGAAGACATTGCATTTTTCATAATTACAGTATATAACAAGAAAAATTGTTTCTGGAGGCACTGATACAGAAACCTAAGGTTATGACAACAACAACAGCTGTCAGTAAGTGAGAATATAAGAACAGATATTGTCCTTAGTGCCAGGTTGTAGGGGAACTGTGGTTCTACATTTCACACAGCAAAAATAACACTGACAGGATCAGCAGAATGGTAATATATTGTCATTCACCCTCAGTGTCAAGTTTCTCAGATTTGCAGTGAAGGAGTTTCTATCAAAAGCTGTAGTAATACCAATGTAAATTCTTTAGACTCTGCTTTCTATAATTTAGTGATGCACAGTCTTGGATTTGAGCAAAATTTATATTGGATACAGTGGTGTCAGTTGATTCAGAATTGATTACAAAGGAAGTCAGAATTTTAGGGCTATGAAGGAAGGGTAAATTTACCGAGGTAAAAACCAATATGAATACACGTCTTCTGAAATCAAAGTTATCTTCTAGTTTTTGTTTATCCAAAAACATATTGCAATAATAATTCCATTAGCAAATGTCGGCATTTGAATAGATCATTTAAGTTACAATTAAGATTTTTACAATATTTTGATTCATAGTTTACTACTAATAATTTCATGAAAGGAAATGAGCTTGAAGAGGAATTGTTTGGTGTGTACAGTGAGAAACAATGAATACAATCTGATTATTTTTAAACAAAAAGTAAAACAATAGGCTAAAATTATCATAGTACTATTTATTATAGTTCTGATAAATTTAAAGTTTCTAAATTGTTTTGTCCATATATATTATTTTCTGTGTCCACATAAATTACTTTCTGCTTAATATCATTGTATTGTAAGTATCTGTTGAATCAGGATACAGCTAGCACAGTGAAAACAGGGCTTCATTTGAGTTAATGAAGATATATTTATTTATATGTATATTTTCAGTTCCTCAGTGGGACGGCTTGAAAGCAGGCTGAAACACAGCATGCTCCGTGACCTTTGCTCCATCTGTTCACATGGGGGTCTTATGATATCCATAACTTAGAGTCAACATATTGCACCCAAGAAACTTAAAAAAACCTTGTGCATCCTCCATCAGTATCATGATACTTCTTCAAGGCATGCAAAATACATGTTGATGGCTTAAAGCTAAGCAGACAATCTGTGACCACTCCCAGCTCATCCACAGTGCTTGTAAATCTGTTCTTGGTTTCCTAAAACAATGAGTAAGTGCTAACTTTCTGGTTTAGATGCTGTATAATTTTTCTGACACCTGTATTTGAACATACAGTACTGCATCCAGTTCTGGGGTCCACAGTACAAGAAAGACATGGGCCTGTTAGACCAGGTCCAGAGGAGGGCCATGAAAATGGTCAGAGGGATGGAACACCTCACCTGTGAGGACAGGCTGAGAGAGTTGGGGTTGTTCAGCCTGGAGAAGAGAAGGCTCTGGGAAGACCTGATAGCAGCCTTCCAGTACCTAACGGGGGCTTATAAGAAAGATGGGGACAGACTTTTTAAGAGGGACCCTTTAAGAAACGACACAGGGTAATGGTTTTAAACTGAAAAAGGATAGATTTAGATTGGATATAAGGAATAAATTCTTTATGATGAGGATGATGAGACAGTGGAACAGGTTGCCCTGAAGAGATGTTTATGCCCCATCCCCGAAAGTGTTCAAGGCCAGGTTGGATGGGGTTTTGAGCAATCTGATCTACTGCAAGGTGTCCCTGCCTACAGCAGGGGGGTTGGACTAGATGATCTTTAAGGTCCCTTCCAACCCAACCCACTCTGATTCTATGATAAATCCACACACAATAATTTGAAGAGTAAGTATATAACATCTGATGCAGACAGGGCTGAAGCACACACCCATACTTAAAATGCAGAGTAGAAGTAATCTAAATGAGTTCTAACATTGACTTTAAGTCAGTGTGAATCCATGATCTCACTTTAAAAAGAAGATAAATGTAGTCTGGCTTATACTTGCTACAGTCTGGTTTCTCTTTCTCAGAAATAAGGTTTACATTTTTTAAATCTCCTCAGTATTACCTAAACGTGTTAGCAGTCCAGCATACAACTGTGTTATATACTGTTGGAAGAAAACAACATTGCTTTTATTTAAGTTTTCACTATATGAATTTGCTCAAGGAAATCTGATGTGGGTTAGGGAGGGTAACAGATGACACTGTTAGAGATATATTTAGAGCAACTAATGTATATGAAAAGAGATCTTCTGTAGGAGGAATATATAAGTATAAAAATATAATTTGGTTAAAAAGATAAGACCTAAACATGCTTTTTTTTACCCCAGCAGTATGGAACTATTTGCATTAACATTTTGAAACCGTTGTTACAGGATACTACTCTTAAACATTTACTACTATTAGAGAAAATGAAAATTATAATTAACACTAGCTCTAACAAGCTTGTCAAGCTTTCAATTCACAATATGGCATTTAGTTCAACATGCCTGTCTCTGTGGAAACCAATTAAGTAAATTAAAAGTCCCATTTCCAAATGTTACTTTTATTTTTATATATATATATATTTATTACTACGTTTTAACACATTTAATAATTGCTTAAAAGCTCATTTTGTAAAAAGTACCCAGAACAGATTACTGGTCTATCAGTCTTCTCATGCTATCACGTACCTTGCTTTTTCTGGTTTATTTACTGGGAAAGAGAATACTGAGACAATTGTTCTAGCCATATTTACACCTTCGTAGGTGACTAGATTTATGTGTTTCTAACTTAAAGATAAGAAAGTCTTTCACATTCTGTTTTAAATTTTTGGAGAAGGAACACAAAACTGAATCCATGGTTTTTGCATTACATATTTGAAACTCTTGTCACACCTAATTTTCACCTTAGAAATAAGTCAGCAGCAGACTAAAAATATTAAATACACTGAATGTTGACAGTTCATATCTGGCCTACCCCACATTAAACCCCACAGGGGAAGTAAATCTCTGCATCAAAAAATATTAACAGTCAGTAGACAGTAAATTTAAGTCCCCACTTCAAATATTCCAAGGGAAAATGAGTCAACCTGATTTTTTTTGTCTTAAAAAAATATTCAAGTTACGACAAAACAGAAGACAGATTAAATCTTGCTTTTAAGGCCACAAAACAGAAAGAACAACAGAAGATATGTCAAGTACTAACACAGCTATTATCTTCCTTTTAAGAGTACAATTCTTCATTCATTACCTGCCTTTCCTTTAATCATACAGCTTTTTTTAGCTCAGTTAAATTTTAACAGTTTATTATGATGTTTACATTCCTTCACCCTTTTACCTGAATCAAGTTTCTATTTCTCCATATTTTTCAGGAGAAAATAGCAGCGTGGCGTACAGTGGAGGAACAGGTCAAGTCATAAACAGCAAGGTATCAAGGCAATGCAGAAGCATTTTGTTATCTGAGGTCCAACACACAGTGAAATTTTATTTAAGGAGCGAGCTTCTTTTGGTTTTTTTAGCAGGTATATGGACAAACAATCTTTGGACTTTCAATATTCCTTTAACAGGAAGCTTCTTCTGTAAGTAGACATCAGAAATAAGAGATGTTTTAAATGTGTAATTAGCATAACCACTTACTGTGATGGTATTTAGTTTCTGTGCAACTGAATTCATTTAGTTACTGTGTAAGAATGTAAGCCTAAATGCATAATGTTTATAATAAACAATGATAAAGTAGAAATTGCTTGCAATTTCATGCATCTATCCACAAGTACCAGGTTGTTAATCGATGATATCTTAAGGCTTCAATACATAACACCCAAATGGCATTCATCTATGCAGTTTTATACAGTTTACAACTCCGTATTGAACTGTATTAACATCCATGTGCTACAGTGAATTAAAAATAGAAAGCCAGTAAAACATTTCCTGTGTTTTAGGAAGACTTATGTTGAGTTAGACTAGAAGATCCAACAATACTGAGCAGTGGTGTACATATCAGTGTGGCTACATATTGTAACTGTTAAAATATTTTTTTGCTCTGTTGTATCATCTCCATAGTTTTTTCCCCATATACCAATATGAATTGCTAATTGTATTGTGTGAAAAAACAAATTAACACAAAATGAGAGTAATATTGCACTGAATGTTGAGTTATCTATAGATACTGAAAGTGAAATACAATAGTATAATGTAAATATTAGCATACAGCAAAGTTGTGTTGAAAAGTCATGGAAAAAACAATATATCAATATATTGCTACAGGTAATTAAATTTGGACACAGACATAGAAATGGTGCAATTGTATTCTCATTTGTTACTATTCATTAACATTCTTTTTTTTAAAACTGAATTTTAATTCCATACCAGGAGGCTAGTGAGCTATCCATGTATTGAGTTACGTATGTGGCACAAAAAGTAGATGTCTACTGTTCATTGATGAAGTGGAATAAACTCTGGCAGCATTCAGAAAAAGCACAAATTCAATTGTTATGAAAGAAAGAGTTATTTTACCTGTGAAATTGGTAAGACACTTTGAAACATCCTGATTTATTTGATCAATTTTGGGCTTTCTGGCCTACACAAATCTCTGCAAGCAATGTTTAAATATATTAGTTTTTGACTCAAGCATTGTTCTATACGAATACATGAAACAATTCGTGACAAATAAGTCACTGTTAGATGGTGTACTGCTGAATTCTTATTCATAAGAATTTTTTTATTTAGAATGTTTTAATTTATTATTTAATTTCCGATATGAAAAAGTAAAATGTATTAATCTAATAATTATGACCGTCTCTGTTCTTTGAGAACAAAATATATTGTATACTACAGAGCATTGTAATATATTTCTGTTACTGCATTACACTTGATTTGGCCACATAGAAAAAAGTCTATATTCAGAATAAATTGTATATGAAATATTTAACATGGATTCTCAATAAAATATGTATGTGTGCTTTCTTTTACCAACATGCAGAAAAATCCTTTACTGATGCAATGTTATACAAGAAAAGGATATTATTTCATATAGGCCTAAGCTTCAACTTAAATATCCAGTTTCTCATCATAGTGAACTAAGCTTTTGTCTTGCTGTGTTTGACAATGAACAGTTACTGAATGTTGAAATAGCCTACGGTAATTTTTCCATTGAAAATATTTCCATCACATGTTGTACTGTCAAAGTGATTTAGGCCACTGTTTCTGAAAATGGTACAAGTTATTTCCTTTTGCTACACAAGTATTTGCATGATGAAAGCAATAATATATTGTGTGTCTCAGTAAGCATGTTTTCTACCCTTATCACAACTTCTTAAAACAATTGGCAAACCTCACATGTACACAAATAATCTCTGGAAATCTCTCCTAAGAGAAATTAAAAGAAAGAGGCTGTATAATCAGAGTATCTTGATCTCTGAAGGATGACTGACAGGGATTTATGTTGTTATACAGATTTATTTCCCTGAAAGAGTAACATTAGTGAATTAAACATTATTGATACCAGACTAGTCATGTGAGCAACAAATTATTATTGCAGAGAGCTGGAAAAAGGGTTGCAGAAGTTCTAATTTCTAAAAAAAATTATTGTTCAGACAAATAAGAAATTCCAACTTTCTGAAGATTTTATTGATATCATTGAAAACCTTTTTTTTTTCTGAAAGTTTGCTTCTGGAAAAAAATGCAGTATCTCAGAAAAGATGTAATACGTATGTTTTATGCTTCTTAATTTTTTTTTGAGATGCCACGTTGATTTCATCTCTAAAAATCCACTGTAGTAATGAGAGGTCTATGATGTACTCTGCCATTTCAACGCTGAGGGAGAAGTTGTTTTCAAATTATCAAAGCAAGCATTATATTACTAAGGCATCAGGAAAACGAAAATATAAAGTTCTGAATTTTCACTTCCATGAGACATCACAGTACTATTTTTAAAATGACTTCTTTAAACAACCTGGTTTACTCTGACCTAATGTGACAAGTATGTGAAAAACTCCCAAGCGTGGGATTTAGTCTATAATATATAGATTTACACATTATACAGTAAGTAGGCATGCTGGGAAATATGAATAGATAGTAACAGTAGTGCATATGGCATATACAATTTAGCATATTTGCAAGTATGGATTAACGATGTAGGCACAGTAATAGGATGGTTGTAATAGTGCCTGATTATTAGGATTTGTCTTCCTGTTTTCAGCTGTTGTTTCCACTTAGTCATGCTTTTGACAGAACTGAGCTGAAGTTTTGTATAATAATAGTCTGCATCACCCTGAATTTTGGGAAACTTTTGGATTATATGATCATCTGATTCTGAGAAAATGGCTAGAGATCATATGTTTAACTTTACTTAAATACACCATTGGCCTTTTCAGCAAGGATACTTCTTCCTCATATTATTGTGCAAATCTGTCTACATTTTTCCAATATATAAAATCTGTGAATAACTTCATTTTGCTTGTGCACAATCAAAAATATCTAGTAAAGCCTCCTGCCAATCTATCTTTATCTGTTCTTGGTCAGACTTACCAGTGCTTCTAATACTGTACATACTGCTCTACCCACAGAACCAAAGGGCCCTCTTACAGCTGGTCCAAGCTGCCAAACTGTATAAACATTATCATAAAAGAACAAATGACCTTTTGTTTTAGCTCATCTAACAACAGGAAGAACTGTATTCTGTTTGCTCTGGGCATGAATTTTTTTAACCCCATAATTTGTGAGGAACCTTTTTCACCAGACTGTTGGAAGTCAGCGTGCACGGTGGATTATGCCCGTATGTCAGATAACTGATTTTCCCATTCACTTCCAGATTCCAGTCCTTTGATCAGACCTCATAAACTTCAGTTTCTTCCAGGAGTTAGCTAAGGAGCTACTTCTAAATCAAAACTCAGGTGTGCTTCTGAGGACAGGTCATTCTAGTGATCATTTTTATGAATAACACGGGCAAGGCGAAGTTTTCTTTCCAGTGTCCTTCACATTCCTCCCATCTTGTCTCAGAAAACCTTTTGCCCCTAACTCCGGCGGATGATTTCGTGCAATGGGTACTGTAAATAGCAGAATAACAACACTCTGCTCAGCTTAAAAAAAAAAAAAAAGTTCTTACATCATTTTAGCTACTCCAGGCTGAAAACACCTATCTACACATAATTGTACCTTCTAGCTAAAGAGGCCTGCAGCCGTATGTCATTTCTTAGAATCACAGGATGGTTGAAGTCAGAAGAGGCCTCTGGAGATCCTCTAGCCCACGGCCCCTGCTGGAAGGAGGCCCAGGTAGAGCGGGTTGCTCAGGACCACGCCCAGTCGGGTTTTTAGTGTCTCCAAGGCTGGAGACTCCACAGGCTCTCAGCTACCTATTGCAGTGCTTGACTGGTGCTGTGGCTTCACCCCGTCCGACAGCTGAGCACCCACACAGCTGCTCCTGCGTTTTATTGTTTCTTAAATACGCTTTCTCCAAGGCACCGCCACCTTGGCTGAGGGGCTCAGCCGGGCCCTGCGGTGGGTCCACTGGAGCCGGCTGGAACCGGCTGTGTCTGGCACAGGGCAGCCCCGGCTTCTCCTCACAGAGGCCACCCCTGCAGCCCACCCCACTCCCAAAACCATGAAACCTACACCCAATACAACCACCCTCATAGTAAAAAAGTTTTCTCTTATGCATAAGAACTCCCTGTATACCTGCTTTGCTCATTGCCTCTCCTCCTGCCACTGGGTTCCACTAAGAAGAGTCTGGCTTTCTTCATTCCCTCACCGTCAGATTCTTGTACATATTGACAAGATCCCCTCAGCCCTCAAGCCTTCACTCTTCTAAGCTGAACAGTCCCAGATCTCTCAGCCTCTACTCGTATGACAGATGCTGCAGACTCTTCATCACCTTGGTGGCCCTTCGCTAGACTCTCTAGTATGTCTGTGTCTGTCTTATACTGGGGAATCCAGAACTGGACCCATCATTCCAAATGTGGCCTCACCAGTGCTAAGCAGAGAGGAAGGATCACCTTCCACGACCTTCTGGTGACACTCTTCCTACTGTAGCGCAGAAGGCTGTTGGTTTTCTTTGCTGCAAGGATGCATTGCTGCTTCATGTTCAGCTTGTGGTCCAGAAGGACCCCTAGGTCCTTTTCTGCAAAGCTGCTTTCATATCTGAATTCCCCTAGAACTCATTGCATATACCATCAGATACTGGCATTTTGTTACTGTTCTTTTCATTGATTTCTTTTAAAATCTCTTTACTCAAGTGTAATACCTACTCTGACTAATCCCTATTAAAAATTGTTTCAATGTTCAAATCTCTCTATCGGCCTTTCTTACAGACTTTGAAGCAAGTAATTAATTTATCTTCATTTGCACTGGTTTTATACTCCTTGAATTCCCGTTTTACAGTCTGATTACCTCTCATGCCTTTTGATTCTCTGGCAGAATTCTTGCTTCTGACTCTTTCATAAAATAAATCACACCCCATGAAGGGAAAAGCACTTCACAAACAATTTTTTCTTACACACGAATACGTTTTGTGACTATTCTATGATAACTGTTATATACAGAAACCTTAATAATAATATCTTGAAAAAGTTTCCATGTATTGTCTTGCTTAGAGACTCCAAAAATCATCATGTATATGACAAATTCTTTGCTGAGGGATGTTATAAATGGCCACTGCCTCCAACAGCTCTGTTGCTGGAGCCCAGCCCTGTGCCCCAGGGACGCAGGTCTCTGCCCAGGCTGAGGAACGTGGCTGCCGCTTTCCTGTTTGCAGTTCCAACTAGCAGCAAGGCTGAATGTGTATCCAAGAGACACGTGCACACACACACACGACACCGACAGGGCCGGTCACACAGACGGCCACAGGCAGGGCGCTGCCTTCAACAGCACCCACGTACGGGACTCACGCCAGACACAAGCCCAGCCAGCCACGTCCCCTCCTCCTCTGGGGCTGGCAGAGGCAGGAGGTCACTAGTGCAGCACATGCACGGCCCTCTCCAGGTTCACAAGCACACATGCATTTGTGGATCCCTCAAGCACTGGTATGTCTCCTCTGTCCACCCGGT
Organism: Sagittarius serpentarius; assembly: GCA_034782735.1. Classification (NCBI taxonomy): domain Eukaryota; kingdom Metazoa; phylum Chordata; class Aves; order Accipitriformes; family Sagittariidae; genus Sagittarius; species Sagittarius serpentarius. The sequence continues at coordinate 9,995,766 of JAVKLA010000008.1, forward strand.
ACCCCTGCCTGGATGCCACTTCCTCCTACCCACCCCATGGGTCCCATACATCTTGCTTACATCCTGGACCCTCAGGTCTGCATCCTTTCCAGTATCAGAGCCCAGGTTTGCCTGCAGTTTTCTGATAGCCCATTAATTAGCGTGACTTGTGAAGTTTGTTTCTTGTCTTTGTCTCCATCATGTTTGTCTGTCAGATTTGAGTCTCTATGTATTTTCTGTATGGCTTCCTCCTTTTCCTTAGTATCCCATTTGACATCATCTTCAATCAGATAATTTTACTGAAATAAACATTCCTATATTCCACATATTCTTATCAATTAATCTGACCCACCAGTTATGGTTCTTGTTACTGCCTGTTTTACTATTTGTGTGTCAGATTTATGTCTCTGTGTATTTTGTTTATGGTTTCCTCTTTTTCTTATTATCCCTTTTTACATTGAAAAGGCCCAGGCCTTATACCCTTAAGGGAGCAGAAAGTCTTTCTTCTACATACTCTTTCTGTTACAATCAGTCTCCATACTCTATTTTCAATGGGTGCTAGGGTCCGTCAGTGTTCACAGGCAGTTAGGGTATTTTTCTCAGTGACCCTGTAGCTGAGATACTTAATTTTGATTGTGGTTTATGCTTTTCCATTTGCCTAGGACTATTTGTAAAAGCTGATAATGCTCTAATATATTGGGTATGAGTGGTAAGGTTTTTGTAGGGGGGGGCACTGCAGGGGTGGCTTCTGTGAGAAGATGCCAGAAGATTCCTCTATGTCCAATAAAGCCAATGCCAGCCGGCTCCAAGACAGACCCGCCGCTGGCCAAGGCTGAGCCCATCAGTGACGGTGGCAGCGCCTCTGGGATAACAGATTTAAGAAGGGGAAAAAGTTGCTGTACAACAGCAACTTCAGCCAGAGAGGAGTGAGAATATGTGAAAGAAACAGCCCTGCAGACCCCCAGGTCAGTGAAGAAGGAGGGGCAGAAGGTGCTCCAGGCGCTGGAGCAGAGATTCCCCTGCAGCCCCTGGGGAAGACCCCGGTGAGGCAGGCTGTGCCCCTGCAGCCCAGGGAGGC
>JAVKLA010000008.1:9996922-10024322 GCA_034782735.1 Sagittarius serpentarius
CCTCTCCTGTTCAATCAAGGAGGGGGAGTGAGAGAGCGGCTTTGGTGGGTACCTGGTGTCCAGCCAGGGTCAACCCATCACACTGCGCTTAAGAAAGTAAGAAGCTTCTATCTTCAAATTCTTAGATTTAATTTTCAATGAAAAGGAGAATTTTTATTGTGTAAACAAATTAAATTTGGGGTGACTGGTCATTTCTTTTTTGGGAGACAATGCATTGTATTTCTCATTCTCATTTCAGAGAAGTCTGCCACTTGAAACATAGGGCTAACTTTAAATAAATAACTGAAACATACCAAAAAGGAAACAGGTCACTACTGACCACTAAGAGAAAAAAGAATACATGTACCCTACCCAAGAAAATTAGTTATTCACAGGACACACACACAGGATATAGTCGGTAAGACAGAACATAATTCGTTCAGTGAATAATAGATAGGGAAATATTGATAAATATACCAAAGTATGCGATTAACAATCTAAATGCATTCTAATTTGCCATCTCAGTTTTTTTCATTAATAAGCATCCACTGACCTCTGATATAATAAAGAGAGAAGCCATGCTTTGACAGGTTTTCTTACAGAACAGAATCCTGTTAGTTCACAATAACATCTGGCTTAACAGTTATGGGCACCTACAACACTGCAAATTAACACATAAATGCAAGAGAAAGTATTCACCAAAACAATCCTTTGAAATTTTTTGAAGTATACTTTAGTTTTAAGTATTTATGATAAAAAAATACATTAATGTAATATGTACTTAGTAAGTACTCCATACAATGCTTGTAGCAAAAAAATTCTTTGTAACATGACCTATCACTACCATATTCTGGTTTTAAAATCTTTAGCAAAATATATGAAGTGTAAATTATTCTAAGTGCACATGTGATTTGACTTCCACATGAATTCATGCAATTATACCTCAACTGAATACAGCAACATTAAAGAAGATAAATTTAATTCTAAATTTCTAAAATGGATCCTTCAAAAATTATATATATCTTAAAATCATAAATATTTTGCCTGATTACCTCCTGTTTAAAAGAAACATAGTTCAGTTTTAACTTACAGTGAAATTTACCCCAATTAGTATGTAGCAAACATCATGACACTTAAACTGAGAGAAAATTAAATTAATTTTTCAATGTAGTTCTCACAAGTGTGATACTTACAGGAAAATAATGATTTTTCCACTCAGAGGAACATAAATGGCATCTTGATTCCATTCAATCTGTAACAGCCTGGTTGGCTCCAGTCTTTTTCTATCATAACTGAAGGGGTTGTGGACTATCTAATTTACTAATAAAAATGCAACACTTCTGTCTTCCTTTTTTGCACATTTGCTGCTAAAACGTTTTTCCATCTTAAGATAATCATATAAAGATGTTGGTGGGGAGCCCCTTGACTCTGCTTTATGCTCTGGAAAGTGCTTTTTTAAAGATTAAAAAGAAAAAACCAAACCAAACTTTGTTGAAATGCTCCCCTTGCTGATGATGTAGAGGCTGAACAGAATAATTAGACTCTCCAGTTTTCTTCCAAGGAAAGAGTTTTATGACCTTTAAAGGATATTGTCCAGATCACCAAGATGTCTTAAGTTCAACATCTGGCATATGATCCTTCCCATAAAGCTGTGGTGACAAAAATGGTCCTTCACCTTAGAATAAATTATCCTTTCCCCATAACAAACTAATGGGGTTCTTTGTTTATTATGTTCTGTTTTGCAGGGAAAAAATACGAGATCTGTATCAGACTTCCCATTTTACAATTATTTAAGGCAAGGATATGGATCCAAACAAATTCTACATAATTATGAAAACAAGTTATCCTTGTTAAAACTATCAGTTTCATAGTACTGATACTTAAAATTACTGTATTTCAATGTGTAAGCTAATAATATTATAAGGAAAACATAGCTCCAGCTTATGAAGGCACTGCTTCTTGTTTTCCTATAGGTCTATTAGGAAACCACATTATGTTTGATATAACAGGTAAAATCTTTTTCCAGTGAAGCAGATGACAAAACCTACATAATTTCTTACCCCTAACATTTGGAGAGACAAAGAAAAAGCGAGAGGGAGAAAGTGGAAAGTCCCTTCACCTTTTTGGATGGAGTTTCAGAAAAAGAACAAGAGATTCAGGGAACAGAAAGTACAAATACAAGGGAGATCCACTGTCTAAGGTTAGGGCACTGAACCGTAAAGCAGAATATCAGGTCTTCCTCCCCTCATTATTTCTGTTTGCTTTTCTTTAAAGAGAATAGCGATGGTTTTTATTAAAAAAAGGGAAGATTAAGGTTTCCGCTGTCAATAAAGAAGTCTAAACTGCATTTTACTAGACTAAGATACCTCCTTGCTACTTTCACTTTACTAATGATACTTTGAAGGGGCAGGGGATCAGATACACTTCTTTCTTATTTTTTGGTATCTTGCACCCACACAGCAAAAAATATGATGCAGTCCCAAATCACTACACACAGTCCCAAAATTAACACGCTCAGCTCCCTAAGACATTTAAGACTCTTCTCTAAGGACCAGATTAAAAACATTAGGCACTGAAGAACTTGATTTGCAAGTAGGGGCCACACACAGTATTTGATCTGACTCCACAAACAACAAATTTAAGTGAGTTTTTCAACAAGTCATACTTCAATCAATATTTCAATATGAAAATCCCAAAGTATTTATCAATACCCGCTCAAACTAAATATTAACAAATCCTCCAGATTGTGATTATAATTTACGAAAATTTCTAAAAGATTCTTTTTGACAAATAACTGGCAACATGCCAGTGCAAGATGTTACCTACCTTATTACTAGAACAGACTAAACTTGGCTAGAGTTTACAAGATTTTCCATGCTTGTTTTCGAAATAGAAAGCAAAAATATTTGGGTTGTGGATAAAAAGTAATGGTGCTGGTAACTAAAAGAAAAGTTATTCTGTTGAACATAATAATTACACACCCCTGATGGAAAATATTTTTTTAGAGTGTGTGAAGAATTATATGAAGAATATTTAAAATTCTTTTGTACCTTATGACAAATTTTTATTCAAAATGACTAAATAAAAAGAATATCTATTAATGATTTTCTGGAAAAAAAGAACTCTGTCAAATTATCAAAATTTGGGATTTTTGTTTTCCTCTCTTTAAATAGTTGAGTTTAAAAGTACAATGCCATTACCTTAATCTTACCCTTAATCTACTTAAAGATTATGTAATTTTATGATCCATATCAAATAAAGGAAATGATTGCATCAGCTTATACTACTATACGGACAGGATCAGAACAAAGATCCAGCTATACCAATATCCTGCCTGAAGTGGTGGAATAGATACCTATTGAAACTCATAAAATAGGGAAGTCATTCTCCAGAGTACTCTCCCAGTTTCCAACCATTTGAGAGTGGAAGTCTTCCTTAACCAAAGGTGGCAACTTTGCTTTTACTAGTGAACTACTCTATGGAACTGATGCAGAATTTTTGCAGCCACTCCATACTGATGCCATTAGTGTCACAGTTCATGCGCTGTGAGAAGAACCACCTTCTAAGAAGTTAATTTGAGCCCCGTAGTTCTTGTATTGGAGGGGAGAGTGAAAAATGGATCTCTCTTTATTCTCTCCATGCCACTCAGGATTTTAGACATCTCTGTCATATTCTTCCCTGTTAATCCATTTTCTAGGCCAAAGAGTTGTTATTAAAGACTATTCCAGAACTATTTTGTCATTCCTCATACAGATACCTTTCCACATCTGTGACTACCTCGTCTGTCTCTCTGAACCTTTCCAATTCTACAGTCTACAAGTATCCATTCTGAGATGCACAGAAAAGAGCTGAAAGGTTTTCAAAATGCAAGCCTACTGTGGCTTTCTGCTTTAGTATCCTAATGTTGTTTTCTTGTTCTGGTTTGGTTTTTTTTCTCCCCTTTCTTGAGTAGTCTGGGTTTTTGACCGCTGTGGGGCATTGAACTGACATACTCCTAGAACTATCATAAACCTAGTATCCCAGCACTGACAGGAAACAGCTCAGAGCCACTATTTTTTTATACAAAACACATTTTTTGTTTTTCCATAATGCCATTAAACTTACACTGAGTGTCATCTGGCCTTCTAACTTGCAGTTGCTCTACCTACCACTCAAGAGATAGCCCTGCAGCCCCGCACAGTTGGTCCTTATTTTTACTACCCTGGAACACTTAGTATCATAAGCAAACTTTGTCGTTTTGCTATCCTCTTTCCAGATTGCTTAGAAATATGATGACCTGTATCCCAAAACATATCCATCTAGACCTCCACTGGTGACCTCCTTCCACTCTGAGAATCGAATATTTATTTCTACTCCCCATTCTTTATCTGTTAACTAATTATTTATACATACAAGAACCTGAATGTGACTTACGGCTAAGTTATTTGTCAAATGTCTTCTGGAGATCCAATAGATTATATCCACTGTATCTCCTTTATCCAATTAGCTGCTGATTGCTTCCAAAAACTGCAATAAATGTGAAGAATGACCTCTCTCTACAAATCCATGTTGACTCTCCCCCCACGTTCCTCTTCTATATATTCACTAATTCTGTTCTTTATTACAGCATGTACTAATTTGCCCAGTAAATCCTTTCTCAGATGAAAAGTTTCTGCAAACTCTAAGCTGAATGGAAAAGATTGTGGAAGTCCCTAAACTACACAGAAAACTTTCTAGGCTCCATAGTCTGATACTTGAATCCATATGTAACAGAAATGATACTAGCCCTGGTAGCATACAGAACAAGCTGAAAACCGGAAGTGTGAGTAAAAAAACCTGTTATGGAGCCAACATGTTCTTACACGTACCTTCATACAATTACATAAAACGTTACAACACACAACTCAAGCACACACATTCTTCTTGTATTTATTTGTAAAAAAAACCCAACCAAACAAAAAAAACTACCAAAAATTCCCAAAAAACAACAGTCTAGGGAAACAATAAAATAATAAAATGTAGCAGCACAGTGCTAGTATGTTATTCATTATAGCAGCACAGTGTTAAGCATTTCTATGAAAATATCCAGGATTCTCTTTACATTTTGATGTGAAGTGTTTGTTTCTTGAAAGTGTTCTGCATTGCACTGATAACTCCATATACTATTTGATGCAAGGCTGGTTACGTAAGTTGCCCTTAATGAATTCTCCCAGGGTAGCTATAACCTCTGCTCCCATATTAAAAGAACAGACTAATTTCTTTTCAAAGTGAAAGGTTGAAATCGCAGATCAATCTATAAATACAGTGGTATTTTATACTGAGGAACCCGAGGTCATTTTAAATTTCAATGTTTTCTCCTTCTTTTATATTTATAGAGCCTCAGCTGTAGTTTTGTCAGAAAATCACAGTATTTGATTGAGGACAAAGACATGAAGAATTGTTTCTTAGATGTTATTTTATGTGGTCCTAAAATATATATCAGCACTTGATCATACTTTCATTAACTGGTAAAGCAGCCAGATTTCCAGAACAGGAGTATTCTGTAAACCACTGAAAAATATTGCAGTGAATTTCCAACAGAAGACAAGTGTGTTGAAGACTGAAAACAGAAACCAATAAAAGTTTTCTGTTCTGATACAGATATCCTTATAGCTCCTTAAGGTCCTCTAGATTAAACCTTAATAGGAAAACAAAGTTCCTCTTCTGATTCAACACGTAAAAGTCCTCATACCTACAATCTGCTGCCTCCCCACCACCCTCATTCCTCTGCAGTATTTTCTGGAAAACTACACTACTTTCTCTCTCATGTGTAATGGGTTTATGTGGCAAGGTTTTGGTAGCGGGGGGGGCCACGGGGTGGCTTCTTTAAAAGTCGGTAGAAGCTTCCCCTGTGTTCAATATAGCCAATGCCAGCCGACTTTAAGACGGACCCGCCGCTGGCCAAGGCCGAGCCCATCAGCGACGGTGGTAGCGCCTCTGGGATAACAGATTTCAGAAGGAAAACAAGTGCTGGGGCTCAGAAGCGGCAGCCAGAGAGGAGTGAGAACATCTCTGCAGACCCCCAGGTCAGTGAAGAAGGGGGAGGAGGTGCTCCAGGCACCAGAACAGAGATTCCCCTGCAGCCCATGGGGAAGACCACAGTGAGGCAGGCTGTGCCGGAGCAGATCTCCACCTGCAGCCCGGGGAGGACCCCACACCGGAGCAGGTGGGTGCTCGAAGGAGGCTGTGACCCTGTGGGAAGCCCGTGCCGGAGCAGGCTCCTGGCAGGAGCTGTGGCCCGGTGGAGAGAGGAGCCCAGGCTGGAGCAGGTTTGCTGTCAGGCCTTGTGACCCCGCGGGGACCCGCACTGGAGCAGTCTGTGCCTGAGGGACTGCAGCCCGTGGGAGGGACTCACGCTGGATGTCCTAGTTTCAGCTGGAATAAAGTTAATCATCTTTGTAGCTGGCATAGTGCTCTGTTTTGGGTTTAGTATGAGAAGAATGTTGATAACACTCTGATGTTTTTGTTATTGCTCAGTAGTGTTTAGACTAAGTCAAGGATTCTTCAGCTTTTCATGCTGCCCTGCCAGCAAGAAGGCTGGAGGGCCACAAGAAGCTGGGAGGAGACACAGCCAGGACAGCTGACCCAAACAAGCCAAAGGAGTCGTCCATACCATATGATGTCATGCCCAGTATATAAACTGGGGAAGTTGGTTGGGGGACAGTGCAGCTCGAGGAATGGCTGGGCATCAATCAGCAGGTGGTAAGCAATTGTATTGTGCCTCACTTGCTTTGTACATTCTATTATTAATATTAATATTTATTATTATTATTTTCCCTTCCTTTTCTGTCCTATTAGATTTTCTTTATCTCAACCCACGAGTTTCACTTTTTTTCCGATTCTCTCCCCCATCCCGCTAGGCCAGGGGGAGTGAGCCAGCGGCTGTGTGGTGCTTGGTTGCCAGCTGGGATTAAACCACAACACTGGAGCAGTTTGTGAAGAACTGCAGCCTCTGGGAAGGACCCACATTGGAGAAGTTCGTGGAGAACTGTCTCCCGTGGGAGGGACCCCAGGCCGGAGCAGGGGCAGAGTGAGGAGTCCGGCCCCTGAGGAGGAAGGAGCGGCGGAGACAAGGTGTGTGAGGAGCTGACCCCAACCCCCATTCCCCGTCCCCCTGCGCCGCTTGAGGGGAGGAGGCAGAGAAAATCGAGTAAATTTAAGCACAGGACGAAGGGAGGGGTGAGGGGAAGGTGTTTTAAGATTCGGTTTTATTTCTCATTATCCTACTCTGATTTGATTGGTAATAAATTAAATTGATTTTTCCAAGTGAAGTCTGTTTTGCCCATGACAATAATTGGTGAATGATCTCTCTGTCCTTATCTCGACCCACAAGCTTTTCATTATATTTTATCTCCCCCTGTCCAGCTGAGGAGGGGGAGTGACAGAGCGGCTTGGTGGGCACCTGGCATCCAGCCAGGGTCAAGCCACCACATCTTTTGACGTAGTTGGTAGTATAATAGCAATACTTAAATTCTCCAGATTTATGTATGGAATTCACATCTAAGAGAACAAACATTTTCCATGTAATTACAGGGTCAGAAAGTTAAATACAATTAACTTACACGATGTATTTGTTTTTTCAACACATTATGTGATTTCTTAGCTCGCTCAATTTACTATACCTACTGAATGCAATTCTAAGGTGTTTCTGTCGAGTCATATTACAGCATCCCACTGATTATCTTCTCAACCAATATTTAAAATGCTTATAATCCCTGTTATTTCATTTACCACTCTTCTGCAAGGTCTACGACTCATTTTTAGTCAGGTAGCATTTCTACAAAACTATATATTTGGTCTTGCTTCAAGAACCTATTTCTATGTACTATACTTAATCAGATCTTTATTTTTTTACACTTTCTTCTGAAATACTGCATTTTATGACTCCATTTCAAAATTACTAAATTGTACAGTCATCTGAACTTCTCAGATTTCCTATAGTTTTTAATTTTAAAACTCTACCTCTCTTTCCTCTTACTAAAATTATGTTCCATATAATCATGTTCCATTTTCATTTAGGTGAAGCCTATGTCTCAAGTAATGTGTCTCTGTCAATTTTTTTTAAATTCCTAACATAGCTGAACTTCTTCCATGCATTATTTTTTTAAGGATAGATTCAGACTTTGACCCTTCTGAGGCTGGGTTTTTTCCATGGTACTAGAAGTATTTCGGTGGTTCATGCATTTAGCCTCCTACACAATCATGCTACTACATTCTAGATGTTAAAATGTGGATATGAACAATTAAACCCTTTGACCTTCCTCACTTTGAGGTCAGGAGTCTACATGATTATGCCAGTATTTTATTTATAAGCGCAAATATAGATGAAGGAGTTTCAAAAAAAAGCCAGAGGAAGGTGTTGTTACACTCAAAATCTTCTTGTGGGCAAACTGAGTATACCTTATATGTAATGGTAAGAGTTTATTGCTAGCCTAAATAACATTTTAATAATCTAAATAAACATAGAACAGTATCATTATTGGTGTGCTTACCATGCTATTGTGTGCATGGTACTGTCCATTTCCTTATGGCTGAACTCTTTTACCCCAAAGAACAGTCATCTCATCTCTATTGTTTTCTTACAGGAGAGCACTAGTTGACATAGGCCAAAACCTTGTCAGGAAGTGTGCTAGCAAAAAAGTACTATGGATGACCATACACTTGACCTAGTGTCTTGGTCCTGTTTAGTTTACTAGGACGGGTACAGCCATAGTGTCTCTCTTTTGCAACCTCTACCTTTCCCAGTATTATGCTTTTTTTTTTCTTTATCTCTTATCTTTTTCTGACTGCCTTATTTCTGAAACAGTTCTCCGTTACATGGCCACTTTGATTCAAGCTTGCAGGTGGCTCATCATGCTCATGGTTTAACCCCAGTAGGCAGCTAAACCTTACACAGCTGCTTGCTCACTCCCCCCAGTGGGATGGGGAAGAGAAAGAGAAGGATAAAAGTGAGAAAATTTGTGGGTTGAGATAAACACAGTTTAATAGCTAAAGCAAAAGCCGTTTGTGCAAGCAAAGCAACATAAGGAGCTCATTCACTACTTCCCATTGGCAGGCAGGTATGCAGCCATTTCCAAGAAAGCAAGGTTCTATCATGTGGAATGATTTCTTGGGATGATAAATGCTGTAACTTTGAACATCCCCCACTCTCATCCTCCTTCTTCCCCCAGCTTTTATTGCTGAGCATGATGTCTTATGGTCTGGGATATCCCTTTGGTCAGTTGGGGTCAGCTGTCCCAGCTGTGTCCCCTCCCAACTTCTTGTGCGCCCCCAGCCTCCTTGTTGAAAGGCAGTCTGAGAAGCAGAAAAGGTCTTGATGTAGTGTAAGTATGGCTAATGCAATAACTAAAACATGGGTGGGTCATCAGCACTGGTTTGGTCACAAATCCAAAACATGGCATCATATGACCTACTATGAAGAAAATTAATTCTATCCCAGACAAAACCAGTACAGTCATGAAAAGTGCCAGGGGAGTGGGTAAGAGTACCCCTATTGTCTCAATTTAGGGATGTGCCTTATGGTGCCTTGGTTAGAATTTTAGTCCCTGGTGGGAGAGAGAGAAAGAGAGAGAGAGAGAGTCTTCCAGAGAGCAATTCAAAGCATCCAAATTACTCTTCATTCTTAATTCTGCAGAAGTTAGGGAAAAGGAGGCATTAAATAGAAATAATTGAAGTATTAGAACATCTTGTTCTTTCCTCTACCAATGTTTACAACCTTAAGTACTTTATTAGAATCTAAATACAATGTTCATAATTACATTGGCAAAGGGGTGGGGGGAGATTGGGTGATCTGAAGTTCAAAAAGCCTGTGAGGTTTCAAAATTACTTAAACTGAAATTTTCTTGTATGGGCTGAATACCTGTGCTCTGTTTTTGCAAGAGAGGGCTAGCAAGAAAAGGAGAACCTTCAACAAATGAAGACAGAAGAAAAACCTGTAACAACTTCTTCCCCTGCACTGAAGATCTTTCCTCTTCCAGCCTCCTTCGAAAAATTAGGATATGATTGATAATTCTGCTGTTATGAAACAAAATCTACCTGAGGTGGTTTTTTTATTTTTTTCTGACTGCTAGTAGGATATAGCAGGATTTATTAGGATGCATATCAGGGCACAGAACATGATGAATTAAAAGAACCAGAAAACCGACCATAAGGAAGCTGCTTTAAGAATGCTGCAGGCAAACTATTCTGGCTCTCTGTATGGAAGAATAAAGGAGCTTAATGGGGAGAAAAATACATACTCTCTCTCAGCTTTACAGCTTTTTGAACAGATTTTGATCCTAAAAGCTTAACAAGGCAAGATGTTGGGACAAACATAAAAATAAAAGCTCTACTATATTTAACCACAACTAGAAATGGAAGATTTCTTTCTGAAAAGAGAAATTCCTCTGAAGAATATAATCATGTGAGGGGACTAGAGTAATTTATTGATTCAGGCAAAATGCATTTGGGACAATGTGATTTAAAGGCTGAGATATTTCATTTTGTTGGAAACAGACTGTAATGTATTCTTAAATAGGGTGAAGAAGGGGACAAAGAGGGATGTTAAATAATTCAAAATCAAAATGATATGTTTATTTTAGATTTCTGTTCTCTAACATCTAGTTTCATAGGTTGAAGACAAAACAATATCGTAGACTGAGTGGAACAAAAAAAATATATTTTGTATTTTTTAAATATTTCTATTTCATGTTGTTTAACAATTGAAAGAAAAAATTATTTACACAAATTCACTTCCAGTTAGAATACAGTTTCAATACTGCTACAGAAATTAATTTTCTCATGTAGACCTGCAAAGTGAAATAATTATTATAATATTTGGAAGTTTACCTCATAAGCAAAAGGTTATTTTTCTGCCATCTGCTTCTGTCAGAGATGTAAATTGCTGCACAACCCCACAAGCTCCTTTTCAAAACACAAAAACATATTCAGAGGAATGGATCTCTAAATATTGCTCATAAACAGACTTTAATTTAATTTGCTGCATTCATGGAGTTAGTCCATCTTGGTTAACCTTGTCCTCCATTCCTAACTTGGCATTTTAGAAACCAAAGCAAAGTTTTAGGGTTTTTGGTTTTGTTTGTATTTTTTTAAATTATTATTTGCAAGGCTTTTGTAATTGGTCTTTAGCTGCCTTTGCTGCCATTAGTGGCTATAAGCTTTTAAAGAAAATACAATTTTAGTTGGTACTTCGCACCAATTCTTACTAACTGCTTTAATATCATAGCCTAAATTTGTTTGGGGTATGTTGGAGCTAATAGAGTTGGAAATCCTCGTTTCATAGCTGGAAACTCCAGCTGTCAAGAGCACATTTCTATTTCTTCTTACTTCCACTTTTATCACTACGGAGTGAGATTTTGGTATACAAGGGCATATGTTCTAATTATTTTCTGAAATCATTTAGTGCTGTTTTCCTTCTTCTTTGTGTATAGGCTTTGTATTTTTCCTATGTAAGCATGATTAATAGTTTTGTAGGACCTATCACCTTTAACAGCTGTTTCTTCTTTGCTTTTGGGCAACATCTATAGTCTAATTTCCCTTGCCCAGCCTGAACTACTTCTTTTAAATTGAGCAGAAATCTGTCGTAGCAACTAATATTTGAATGTTAAATATGACACAGGAAATTAGTCATTCATTCATTCTTTGTAGCTCATGGTATCTGATGAATCATCAGCTCTCAAGAGGGGCCATACATGCCATTATCTTAATACAAATATTGACTCACAGATTGTTTTGCCTGCATGTACCTGCAAAAGACTTTTTTCTCTTCTCTCCTCTCCCTGAAAGTTCTATTGAAGTGACACCTAGGTGTCAAATATTTCATATTGGAAAAGAATTATCTCACTGTAGTACATATTTACTCAGTTTATTTAACAAATTAAATCCAAACCTAGACACTTGAATTGAAAAATGGTGTCTGATTACATGGCCCTTTACATAATATTTATCTTCAAATTTTCAGATTTTTTTCTTAGCAGACCAGGAGTAAGAACTCAAACAAAGAGCTTGAAATTATTAATTATTTTTTTCCAGTAAGTCTGTGTTGCAGAGACATTAAACCTCTAAATCTCCAAGGACTCCTCTAGCACATGTATTAATGTGAGATCTCTTTATTCTCACAGAATTTATGCAATCAATGTGATAAATGTGTTTCTAACAAAATTATAAGAGTTCAGTGAGGTATTGATTCAAGTGATCTGAGGCTATCTATACATAATGTATTTACACATAAATTCAGGAGAACACAAGAGGGTAATGAAGTAACTGCAGAAATATCACAGACTTTTCAACAATGAAAGCAGAAATCTTCATTATAATGGCTGTGCAACTGTTCAAAAAGAAATTAATACACTGCCAAATTATTTGTTAAAGGATTAGCTACTTCTCCAAACAGTATATTTTTTTAAAAACGTTTTCTTTCCCCTAATTATCTGTTTATTGAGAATTAGACTCCTGTAGGTACCTAGCCTGTGCGTCTCTTATAAATACAAGCTTTGCCAACACTGCATTTTGAAAATAGTCTTAAGACTATTGAACATACTAAACACATTTGTCTGCTGGGTGTAAACTGAGACTTCAAGAGGAGGTTCTGGCACAGTCAGTGCAGATCCTTCAAAACACACAGGACCCTCTTATGCCCAAACATGTTCAATATAAAAACTCCCTATCAGGCACAGACACCATGGGCTGGCTGCAAGTAACCCACAGAAATCTTCAGACTATGTGGCTAGAAGACTGGTGGGAGGTAGAGCAAATTTAATTTATGACTGATCTAGAGACTGCTCTTTCAGACACAGGCACAACGACCGCTGCTAGTTTCCAAAATTCATGCTGTTCAGTTGCTATAACACAGATAAGTATATCTTCAACATCAAATCCTGTCATTCCTGAATATTCAACTTTGCTTCCCTCACTCTGAACCTATGTGAATAAAATTAAATATATTTCACAGATTTGACTGTAGTGAATATGTCATTTGAACAGCAAAGTCGCAGTATATTTCTGGATGCACGCATCTGAATTTCTTTTCCAACTCTGTACTAGCCAAATTTCTGTGTAGGATTAACACAGAAAAGTTAGGCACATGCATGTTCTCTTGCACACTGAGGCCAGTGGCCCAAGAAATATTTTATTACCATTGCTAATAACAGACCACAAATTTTGTAAATCACTCTGCAAGGCCTCAGGACAAAGACTTGTCAGGCTTTTTATCTGAACTTATCTTGGCCTGCCTGGACTTCTGTTTCAGTCTGTGTAGCTGCAATGGTAACTGTCTTATAACCTAATCTGTTTTAATGTTAGCTTCATTTTCTACTGTTGTGTGGCATAAAGCCTACCATCATAGTAATTTTTATACATTTTGGTAAATACTAGATAGCAATAACAAGTAGATATCCTGTGTAGAGTGAAGTATGTGTTGCAACTGAATATATGTATATATGCATGTGTGTGTGTATATATATACACACATATCAGTTTGGAAATCGATAACTCTGATGAGAGTGTTTAGAAGACTAAATTAGGTCCAGTTTTAAAAAACTTTAAGAACAAAACAACTGTTTATTCATTAACAACACATTTTGTGCTAATGGTTACTTCTTAATCATTATCGCTATTTATCACTGCGTATAAAAACCTGTTAGATCTTAACACTTATGTTCTAAATTAGCTGTATTTGTTGTAGCACAGGTGATGCTAAATAGCACCAAGGAAGTGAGCTCTGAAGTAGGTGACCTCTTTCTTTCTCAGTTTTCTTTACTTATGCCTGGTGTTCTTATGTTCCTCACTCACCCTCTCCTCATCACCTGCTCCTGATGCTGATTAATCTTGTTTTCAGTCTCGCCAGTCATCTTTCTGGTATGCTTTGCAGGATGCCCTGCCTTTTTGCAGTCCCTTGCGCTTATTTTGTTCTTTATCTTGGAAATTGTTGCATGGGTCTCTGTTCACGTGTTTTTGCATGCCCCCTAAGTGCAATTATACGTCTTTGACCTGCTGGTGGTCATATTGCTCACATACTTCTGTAAAATGCTTAACTTGTGTTTAGCTATGCCATCACAGCGTTACAGAGTGTTTGTGCTCTGTTAGTTACTCTGGCAAGTCTAAACGTATCCTTCTATTTGGATTCAAGGCAAACTGATACCAATTATATCCTAATTGATATATTTAAAACTTACAGAAGTCACAGTCCTCTCTTTTTGCCACATAGAAACTTAGAATAAGAATGCAGGTCAGAGAAGTGCCTTTTATGTGTGAAAACAGCATGATACCGGTGATATCGGGACTATTAATAAAACACCAAAGGTTAAGTAATGCTTATTGAAGGAATACAGCCTTAGGACCTAGGTGTTTCAGCATTTACAAAGAGCAGGTACAAAATATGTCTAAAATATACCAAAAAAAGTAAATCAAATACATGTGTAACAATTTTAAGGAGACCTTTCCTTTAATAGTAATCTTTTCTCTTATGTACTTTCTTTCTTTTTGTTGTAAAAATTAATAATAATTATTTTATTAGACTATGTAGATTGCAATTAAACAGTACATTCGTGAATTTGCATCTAGAGTGTCTTTCTTTATCCCACATAAAATGCACTATCTGCAGCATAAAAAAACCTGGTGGAGACAACCTTAGTTGTAATTTCTCAATGCAATACATTGGTGGAGAATGTAGGAAAAAGTAGGTTATGAAAATTCAGATTCAACACCAATGGCATAATACATTTAGGAACTCTATTATCTTGTCCATTTGCATTATTTTTATCAACAGTATTGTTAACTGTTAATAAAAATCTTAGCCAGAAAAAATATTAAGTAAAGCAAATAAAGCATCAGTATCCTAGGCAGCCACTACAGTTTCTGTATATACTCAGTATTACACCTCAGTTTAATATCATGGGTTAAATTACATGATGGTCATATGACATGAGAAATACAAAGGTTTGAGAATTTCCCAGTGAATCTTTTTTACAGGATGGGTTTGTTAAACGAATTTGTGATTTTTCCACACTGAAAAATTGAACACTGTTTCCTTAGGCTTTTTCTTTGTGTTATTGTCATACAGAGTGGATGTATATAAAGATTCTAAGTAGTCCTTGGATTAATCTATGTGCTTTAGCAAAGTATGTAGACAGCTATCTAAAAGTCAGGAGGAGTCATATATAAAAAATTGTCATAGTACAACTGTTTGACAATGTAATACTTTATCTAAAATACGCAACCAAATGTACTACTGAAAATCAATACCCTTATTTTCAGATGATGTGAATAAGTATTCTACCTGTCACCGAAACCACACTAAAGCTGACCCAAATCCACTTCAGAGAGCAATGTTATATTACTTTGTAGTTTCCATAGCTCTCAATTTTTTTATAGGTTCAGTCTGTGGTGGTGTTTTCTGACAATCCAGCAGAATAAACGTGAAAAACAAACCAATAAAAACATTTAGAGTGGTTCAGTCACACAAAGTTCTAAGCCACTGCCCTGCTACGGCATTGGGTCTGGAGCAGTAATTGCCGTAAAGATCCCAGACCTTTTTTATGAAATCAAAAGTTGACTGGATCCCCATTCTTCTTTGTTTTCAGTATCTTGTGACAGAATATTAAATAAAATGCTGTGTAGCAGAACCAGTTGAATTAATCTGATTTTAGCAGGTGAAATCCCCTGGATTTGTATTAGTTATAGCAGGTAGGGATTTTCCCCCAGAAAATATCTTTTCTGTATTGTCCAAGTTCTATCTTATACCACTGTGTTCATCTCAGAGAGCTGCAGGTTCTGTGCACAGAAGAATATATTTACACATTTCTATTCCCTTCTATTTCACTTCAAAACGTATTTCAGACTCTCTCCAAAATTGTGCTTATGTGCGAAGTTGGTGTGTTTAGGGGAGAAGGGTTTACCACATAGTAAAGATTTCATAGGATCATACCATCATTGAGTAATTTAGGCATCTTAGGTGTCTACTCTGACCTCCTGCTTAAAACAGCATTAGCTGTTAACATTAGATGAGGTAGCTCAGTTTTTTTCAAGCTGGGTCTTGAAAACCTCCAAGGATGGAGACTGCACGATACCTCTGGTCAACCTGCTACACTGCTTCATGCATCTTCTACTTCCATTGAACTATTCAACATTTTCTGTCTTTTCTGAACTTTATATGAAAAAAAAAATTCATAGCATTTTAATGCTGCTACTGCAGGAATGTACACGTCCTGAATTACTCTCTCTATTCAGTTCTACACTGAGTAGGTCCAAAGAATAATTCTTTTGAGAGAGAAGGATAATCTGTCCTTGCAAATACTCATGAATAGCATAGCTTTTAGTTCTCACACAAAAGGCTGTGTATACTTTGTATTCTCTGAGTACCTAGCATATGTAGAGACTATAATTCTTTATCTTCTCTGGTGTATAAGGAAACAAATAATATGGTATCTTTCTTGGATAAGTTTACTGTATATTTAATTTTCTGCCTTACATACTGTATTCTCATTTGTAGAAAAATATATTTCAGAAGTTGCTTTTACTGTTAGTGGAACTAATCACCTACTTGCCAAGAAAAAAATTATCAGACTGCGTATGATTTCTTTAATAAAATGGGCAGTAAACAGCTGTTGAATCTCTGTTGCACATTACTGCTATGAGAAAGTAAGATGAAGGTGCTACATATATACTCATAAACCTTTTGGTTTGTGTTAAGTAAAACATTAATTTTAAAATATTCTGTTATGAATAGTAGCTGTGCTTTGCTCTCTTGCATTAACATTAGAGGTAAAACACCCAGCTGCAAAGCTCCATTAATGAACATTTTCATTCTGTAGTTTTGACATTTAGGTCTACGGCAGTACAGAGAAGCTTTTACAAGCTTGCTTGAAGTGCTTCCATAAAGGCGTAGCTTCAGTGTCATGTGTGTACTTCTAGTTGTCTTACTATCATACACATCTGTTCCTTTTAATTTAAAAAGCACCCTCTGCACTACTGAGTTTGAAGATCTTTGCCCAACATTCCTAAAGTGACTCTGTGACACAAGTTACAGTAAATGAATTCATGTGAACAACATTCCTACAGATACAGGAACATCCTTTATAAATACCATAGCTCTTGGTACAGATAAAAAACCAGCTAAAGTAATCACATCATGCCAGACAAGCATACTGACTGGCCCTGTTTTACACATGACCTGCAGTTTTTAATACCTTTTGCTGTCTATACCCCCTCTTTGTTCCTCCTTTCTCCCTTTTGCTCCTGCATGGGTTTGTATAATCCTACAGATTCCCTTGGTCCTCCCAGTCTCGTGTCAGAGATTCCCCCTGGTTTACAATTTACCACTTGTGAAGTTCAGGTTCATATTCATGGAAGTGGGACCTGTAGTTTCTTGATAGCCCATCAGTTAGTGTGACTGGCAAGGTTTGATTCTTGTCATTGTCTCCATGTTTGTTTCATTAGGTCTATGTCTCTATCTTTAGAGTTTTTTGTCTTCCTCTTTTTTTATCCCCCCAATTGCAAGATTTCTGATCAGATAACCTTGCTGGAATAAGCATTCTCACACTCAACATATATCAATTAGCGTGACTAACCAGGTTTGGTTTTCATCGCTGCCTCACGCTGACTGACCAGGCAATGACCTCACCAACAGGCCTCACTGCCAGCAGCAGACAGAACAGAATGGTGACAGGAATAGGTTCTATTAACAGTTTAAGGACTGTCAGACAAGACAGGGTAGCAGACCAAGTCCAGTCAGAACTCCAAATCATCAAGCAAGTTTATGGTGAGAAGACAGATCCAAGGTCAATCCAGGAAGTCTGTCCCCAGGCCAGGGTTAAGGTCAGGCCCAGCAATCACCAGGCAGTTGGTTACTGCAGCTAAAAGGCAGTCCACAGCTTTCGGTCTAGTTCAACAGGGTGTATGGACATGGCATACTAGAGATCAAAACTCTTCCGACATACTCCAACCAGGGAAGTAAAGCCCAGGACTGAGCTTAAATAGAGGTCCCTGTGCTCATGGGTAGAGTGTGTGGGTGGGAAGCCCCAGGTGAGGTTGATCAGGGTCATTAAGTCTTATTAGTGCACTCAGAGCCCTGGCAATAAGGATACTATGGGAGACTACGTCAAATATGTTGTTCAACTAAGGATAAACACCATCCTCTGTTTTGTTATTATCCACACAGCCAGTCAACAGACCATAGAATACAATCAGTTTGCTCAGGTATGATTTGGCCTTGGCAAACTCATGCTAGCTGCTAAAACTCACCTTCTTGTTCTTCATGTGTTTGGAAATGGCTTCACAGAGGAATTTTCCCAGTGGCTGAAGTCAGGCTGACTAGTCCGTACTTCCCTGAATCCTCCTTTGTCTCTCCTTGAAGCCAGATTTGACTTTTTTTTTTCCCCCTAAGTACCATGACTTTTCATAGAGGACAGAAAGCAACCTCCCAGTCATGTAAGCCAGGTATTTTAGCACCTCCAAATGCATCACATCTGGTCTCATGGACTTGTGTATATCCACTTAGTTTAAATGATCCATAACTTGATCATAATGCACCATTGGAAGTGCTTCACTTCTCCAGATGATGCCATTGGATGTATAAACCGGATATGTGTACCAGATCTAAAACTTCCCAAAACTGCAGGATTGTTGTGCGGAAATTACACTGACGGAAATTATCTAAGGAAACCTAGGGTATCTACGCTGTTCTGTTTCAGGTGAATACCCTGGCTGCCTTACGGGTTATCAATGTGTGATGAGAATTTTGCTGCTCTTTACTTAGGCATCTAAAGTATGGGTTAAATGATATATGGCTACCTAAGGCTTTTTGTAACTAGTTCCTTGTTATAATATAGTCACTATAATGCAAACAATCTTTTGTGGCTTTTTGATAATGCTCATTTTATGGGGTACTAATGAAAAGCAATAGTCTGCTTGGTAGAAGTGCTGAGTCAACAGACTTTGAATGTATAGAACACTGTACACTAAATAGCCTGAAAAAACATGCCATAATTTTGTCAAATTGGGCAGTTGAAGATCATGCTGTTGGGTCTGTCTTCACTCTTTGTAAAATCAGGGTAATAATACCTCTTTCACAGTGATATAGCCACAATATATGCTGCCTAATTAACAGAGTATTCCCATACTGTTGTAATAAAAGGCAAAGAGGAATGACATGAAATAATAATTTTGAATTTAGAACAGCTCTAGATTAGCATAAGGTAAATAAAGCCTACATCCATACATTGAATATTGGTGAAACAAAAGAATGGAGGAGCTGCTTATTAAGGGAACATTGTCCATTTCATGGATGTAGTGGAAAAAGTTCATGCAAGTAAAGATGGTATGAGAATTTATAAAAAAAGGATGACCAAATTAAGGTTTCTGAAGCAAATCTCTGTCCCTGATCTTTTCATTGCCTGACTTTGAAATCTTACTGGTGACTCTTAAAACAGATGGGTCTGTGCTTGTAAAGGTTTATACCCACCACCAGTCGACAGTTTTATGGCTTAATTTTGTTCTGGTATTGTCACTGATACCACAACCAATAGAAGTAAATAATTTAAGAGCTTTGCTTCTGGAGAGGATTTTACATACTTGTATTTCCACCTACCTATTTCCCCTTCAATTAATTGCATGCCCTTCTATTAAATATATCTGCAAGCTGCTCTCTTCATGTTTTCTAAGCAAAGCAATTCACTCTGCATTGATTTGAAATTTGTATAATGTTTGCTGAAGTTCTACTGGGAATTCAGCCTGTATAAATAGGAGAATCTCCAGGAAATTGCATTTAATTTGAAGGAGAAAGCTTGTAAAAACTCTGCTAATAACACATTTAGTATGAGTACTTGTTGTCAAATTGATGATACAAAGCTAGATATAATTCTTGAAAAGTGTTCAACTACCATCATTCCTGATTAGAAACATACACAGATTTTCTTATTTAAGTATCTTTAGAGTGTACTTATTTTTGCATACCATTCAATTACATCAATACTGAATTTGTATTTTCTTTTTTTCCTAAAATCTTTTGCTTTATAAAACATGTTTTCTGAGATGGGAGAACAGATTTCTGAAACTGATTTTCTAGTTGTTAGATCCTTATGGTTGCACAGAATTTTCTTTTTGCATTATTTTAGATTTATGTGTACGGTAGAAGGTTGCAGAGGACCCATTTAGTACAGGGCACTGTGAAAAAATAACAACATTTACCTAAATGCAACTAAAATTGTTGTGCCATTGAAACTACCTTGATTTAACAGACTAGGAGAAAGACGCATAATAAAGTGAGGCAACTTGCCCAAGGTAGTCCAGCAAACAAATAGAAAATCTTGTCTATGAGTACCAGTCCACTGTTCTGTTCACCTGGAAATAATATATTCAGTACTTTTCCTTCAATAATTTGTTACAAAAACACAGATTATGTTTTTTAATCTTCCTCTTTTCTTCTTCCCTCACAATTCAGAAATAAATCTCCTTTACCACTGAAATCCATCTTATTTAATTAGCTTAGTATTTCTTAATGGCTTCTCAAATGAATAAAATTAGCAGCAATAATGGAATAGCTAAAAGGTATTAAAAGGGAAATGCCTGAGAAATTAAAAACATATGCAAAAGATACAATGGAGACAACGGTAATTAAAGACTTGTCATGCCTTCCACTACCATAGCAATGCTGAACTAAGAGGATTTACCTTAGAAAGGCTTCAAGCATTTGAAGATAGGGAAGGAAAAAAAAAAACAACCAACCCTTGAAATGTATGCTAAAAGGCTAAAATTAAATAAGGAACAGATGAGTTACAAGGACAAAACAAAGAGGGCAGAAAGTGAAAGAAATTGAAGTCTATGAGATTAAAAGCATGATAAGATCTCATTTCTATCTTATTTTTTAATGAATGAGTAATATAAGAAAAAAAAACAGAGTCAATTTCACATGGGTAAGGGCATTTTTGTTCATAACACATTTACCTGTCTGACTTTATATCTAAATTCTCATGTTAATTTTTAATTCTTAGTTTGCAAAACATGCACAGGAATAGATTTCCTGTCTTTCAACTCACACAGCCCATTTATCTCGTTATCCAAATAAACACAGAAATGAAGAGGCATATAAAATAATTTGGCCTTTCCTTCTGATGCATTTTACAACACATTCAGAGTACATTACCATATTTTTTGGAACAGCACACAAATTGTCACTAGCTGATATGTATAGAAGGGTGGATTGAGTGACAGTAAAATGATAACTTGACTGCTTCCATGAAACATGTTTATGAATAGAAATAAAAAAATACTCCAGAGAGATGCAATAAACTTATGAGTTGTATGCTGATTCTCCACTGTAAGCAAAATTTATTTGATAGCATATTTTTTTCTTCAATTCTTAATCTCAAATACCTAGTTTGTTCAGTTAGGGTGAAACAGTTAACCATTTTTAGGAAAAAATCTGTCTCTGTGTGTGTGCGTGCGTGCGTGTGTGTTTTCATAGGCATGTTTATATTCTGAAGTATCAAAATGTATGTTTCTTTTTCAGTCCTCATGCTGCTTCAGAATGAATGCTGAGTATGAATATCTCCAACTTGAGACAGAAGGAATAAAATAGGGGTTTGTATAGCTAAGAAACCAACAGAATGCTGATAGCTCCATGGAAGCCCTGATGATTGATAATCTCATAGTGATCTGGAGAAAGTGTTGCCTGGTTTGGGTAAACTTGTAGGCCCAAAGGTACGGAAAACAGAGCATAAGCTCTGTAACCTGAAATTTTGAAACATTTCCTTCAAAACAGTTGATATAAATAAAGCCTACATTGTTCTTTCAGTAACTGAGTAATTTTCATTCTTCTAGGCAAAGGGAATAAATCACACTTGCATTTTGCCATTGTTACTATGCTATATTATGATACTGAAGCTTTTAATAAACAGACATGTTGATTTTCAGACTGTAATGAAAAACTATTTCTAATAGTCTTATCCACATAGCTGAGAGACTTGATCACTTTGGAACAACTTTTATTTATGCCCAGAAACCATTTAATGAGTAGCATCAATTTAAAAAAAAAAAAGCCCCCATATCAAAAACTTCAGCAGTGACTATAACTGGCAACAGCATTGGTAATAGTAGAATTAATCACTTAATTGGCATCCCTAGGGCAGCACTGAATAATATTAATGGTTCTTATGCAACATTTTTCATCTGAAGATCTGAAAGTGCTTTATAGTGGAAGGTAAGTCTCACTATCTTCTTCAAAAAGAAAAAGAAACAAAAACAGAGGCTTTACAGCAAGCTATAGTGGCACTTTGACCAGAATTCAAGTATGTCAACTCTGTTCATGCTCATCTATCACAGGTGATTCATCTCTTGTTTCAGTCACTGACACATTAATTAGATTAAATTTCCATTAAAACCAGTAGGTTCTGTATAGAGTGAGTAGGTATGTTCAAATGTGTGATTCAGTTGCCTAAGTTCAGACACTGAATATTATTTTTTGAGATATCTTAGGTTATTCAGTGTATTCACATGGAGCTGGCAGATATGGCAGAGGACCCAGTTTACCTATGATCTTCCGGAGCAGCAGTTAGAGGCCAGATGGAGTAAATTAGGACATCTAAAATGGCCTTAGGAAACTGTGTTTAAGGAACAGACTCCTGCCACAGCTACCTAGATTCAGGATTATAATGTAGGGCAACTTAATAGCTCACAATGATCATAGTGGGAGCTTAGACATTTGACTTGCATATATCTGAAGCCCAAATCTATCCAAAGAATAACTTCAACCCAGTTCCACTTAAAAAAATCAGCATTTATCTGACTATCTGCTAAGAAAAATAAAATCTTTCAGTTTTTTGCTTTTACTTCCATGCAGAATATTTCCCTCTACTAGGATTCTTCATCCTCTGCTGTGAAAGTGTGCTCCCCCATCCCCCAAGGTGACCCTTATTTCCCACAACCCTGCTCAAGTGATAACCACCAGTGGCGGCCGTAATGGATGCATTTGGTCTGGTCATGATGGTTGCATCTGGCTCAAAGTGGATTTGGGGGTGACAGATAACAACACAATAGCCAAGGGCTAGTTGAGCATGCGCCAACCAAAATAAGGCTATTATGCAAATATGAACTCCATAAATAATAGACAGTCCAGAGCCTGTTGAGCTCTCCTGCATGGCAGCGGGCTGCACACCAGGATCTCCCCTTGGGTAGGGAAGCCTTTCAAGGTTACTCCTCAAGGCTGAGAGAATCTTTATCACATCAGATATTCAGCAAGTGAATCAGGAATAAGTGCACTGAAGCTTTGAAATCTTAGCTAAGTGATAGAAAGGATTGACTGAGCATATGTAATCCTTTAGACATAAACCATTGACCAAATCTGGGACTAAGACTGGATCAGGCTGCACCTAAACTCCCCTGTGAAAAGGAGTTTAGAACGCAAGGGGGTCATTTCTGGACCTCATGACTCAAAGGGAGAGTCTTCCTGACAGTTTTGTCTGGCCCTGTCCTCTATGCAGTACATAATCTAGTGTACCTTGCCATCAAATCTTGTTAAACCACCATCACATTTACTACCAAACATTGTTAAATCAGTGTTTCATATCAATAAACATACTGCTGCTTCTGTCTTACAAGTGAAGTGCATCACTCCATCTGTGACATCTGCAAAGGCACTTTTGGTTGTATAAATGTCCCAAATCATCTCATCCCTCTGAACTGTGTGGTAAGTGCTCCTTGTAAGTTAACTAATGTCTTTAGTTGTCGTAATGCTTTCTTGGTTATGCATATTTCTGGAAAAAAATTATTTTGAAACAAAATAGTCCAGCCTTCTGATGAACTTTTTACAGTACATCTAAAATAACTCTGAAAAAGGAATGCAATTTATCCAGCTTTATAGATGAGGAATCCAATGCAGAGAGGAGGAAATAATGTGTTCAAACCAGACAGGACCTCTCTTCATCAGTCAAAGGTTCTGTTCCAATTTTATAAGCAATATAAGTAAACTGGACAACTAAAGGGAATCAAAGTCTACGTTGCTACCTCATTTTCCTCTTATAAATTCCCACACTTATGTTGGTTTTAATGCCATTCAGGATGTCACAAAGAATTAATAATGCTGATCAAAACATCTTGCTTCGGTTGTATTTTTTTCACCATCAAATCTGACCAAGTTAGTTACCCTAAACTACCTGTGATGGTACTGTATTCCTAATGGAAACCTGAACTTTAAGTGCACAGAAGTATTAAAAAAACATAGGTAGTTCCAAAATAATGAAAACTGTCCACTCTATATCTTTAAAGATCATAGGCTCACAAATTTGTTCTGGTGGGAAAGGACCTCAGGACGTCCCAGTCCAACGTTCTGCTTAAAGAAAGGTCAGCTCTGAGATGAGTCCAGTCCACTACAAAGCACTTGCAGATCTTCAGATGAAAAATGTTGTGTAAGAATTATTAATATTATTCAGTGCTGTCCTAGGAATGCCAATTAGGTGGTTAATTCTACTGTTATCAATGCTTCTGTTGTCTGGAACCTCTTCTAGTATGCAACACCTTTGAAAGATGGTAGAAAGCTGCCTCACAAGGAATTCTGACAGCTCTCTCAGCATTCTTTGAAGCATCCCATTGGATGTCAGGGAATTGTACAGGTCTAGTTGTCTCAAGTAACCCCTGACTCTATCCCCATCCACTGCTGCGTGTTCTCCTTCTCCTTGAACACTTGAACTAATCACAGAGGCCTGGGAAATCTTGGTGAAGACTGAGTCAAAGAAGGAATTGAACACCTCATCCTTACTGCCACTAAATTCACTCACCCCATTCTGGAATGATTCTACATTTTCTTTGTTCAACCTTTTAATATTACCATAGTGGTAAAAATTATTCTTATTACCATTGATACCCCTTGCAAGTCTCAACTTCAGCTGTTGTCGTGGTTTAACCCTAGCCAGCAACTCAGCACCAAGTAGCTGCTCACTCACCCCTGCCACCCGCCGTGGGATGGGGGAGAGAATTGGGAAAAAAAGTAAAGCTCATGGGTTGAAATAAGAACAGTTTAATAGAACAGAAAGGGAGAAACTAACAATGACACTAATAACAAGAAAATGACAATAATAATAAAGGACTGGAATACACAAGACAAGTGGTGCACAATGCAATTGCTCACCACTTGCCGACTGATGCCCGAGTCATGCTCCTCCTCCCCCCACACCAAGCTGGGCATGACATCCCATGGTATGGAATACCCCTTTGGCCACTTTGGGTCTGCTGTCCTGGCTGTGTCCCCTCCCACCTTTCCTGTGCCCCTCCAGTCTCCTTGCTGCCTGGGCAGGAGAAGCTGAAAAGTCCTTGATTTAGCCTAAACACGACTGAGCAACTGAAAACATCAGGGTGTTATCAACATTCTTCTCATAATAACCCAAAACACAGCACTGTACCAGCTACTAGGAAGACAATTAACTCTACCCCAGCCAAAACCAGGACAGCTGTGCTTTGGTTTTCCTAACATCATCCTTAAATTCTCAGGCAATGTCTTTAATTGAAGCAGGAGTCATGTAGAGCAGGACTCAAAGTCTCTCTAATTTTTAAATTACACTCAGCTACAAAAACATTGGAAACAACTGGCCTAGACCCTTCAATTCATGATAAAAGATCTACTCCAAGCTAAGCTGAATATGTGACATTGAGCAAATTGATAGCTGTTTCTATGTTACACAGATTATTAGCCTTTCACTAGTGATATTTTAGGTGCTCTTTTCAGTAAACCTAGTGAAGAGACAAGCTGTTTCACTTCCCCTTGCATTTGTATGTAAAAAGAAAATAATTTTCTCTCCGTTTTGAATAGAAAATAAAGATGTTTTAATGGAAAGCAAATATATTGTTGATGTCTCTATTACTCTACCATGTTTATGCACTTAAGAAAATCTCTATTGTCATCATCTTCCAGAGTTTCAGTCACATCATCTGATATATATGAAGGGCGTCAAGAAATGACACACATAGGTATTGGATTTATGTGGCAAGATTTTGGTAGTGGGAGGGCTGCAGAGGTGGCCTCTACAAGGAGAGGACAGGGCTGCTCCATGCCAGACACAGCTGGTTCCAGACAGCTACAATGGACCCACTGCAGGGCACAGCTGAGCCCCTTGGCCAAGATGGCAGCACCTGGGGGAAAGCATATTTAAGAAAGGACAAAATGCTGCCCAGGAGTGTGTGAGGAGTGACAAAAAAAAATAGTGTGAGAAACAGCCCTGCAGTCACCAAGGTGAGAGAAGAAGGAAGGAGAGGAGGTGCTCCAGGATGGGGAAGAAGTAGAAGAGTCAGAAATGAAAGAATGAAGTTGAGAAGAAGATGGGTAGGAAGAAGCTGGTTTTGGTTTTGGTTTTGTCTTTGTTTCTCACCATCCAACTTTATTTTTAATTGGCCATTAATTAAATTATTTTTCCCCTAGTTGAGTCTCTTTTACCAGCGACATCAATTGGTAAAGCGACCTCCCTGGTTTATTGCAGGCCACAAACATTTTCATCTTATTTTCTCCCCCATCCTGCTGAGAAGGGGGAGTGAGAGAGCCGCTGGGTGGGCATCTGGCAGCCAGCCAAGGTCAATCCACCGCAACATAACAGGTTAGAAAAAATACATGACAGCAGGAATTCTTTAATGTCTTTTGATGCTATTGCAATAAAAATTGTAGTAAGAATTAAAAGTAGTGTTTATAATTTGGCTTTTTAATATTCTGAAATCCCTATTAAAAATTTGATTTCTCCTTTTAGGATGAAGGTGGAAGGAAAAAAGTTCAGTAAGATGGCTAAAGTGGATATAATGTTGCCAGATACTTTTACACACTATTTGGGTGCAAGCTGCCAGCTCTGAGGTAAAGGGAAAAATACTAGCCTTATCTGTTGTTGATGGTTTTAAGTCAGAATAAAAAATCCTTGTCCTCTCAAAAGAATTCCAAAGCCCAACCTAAAACACTGCCTATTATTTTTTCTTTTTTTTCCCCCCAGATTTCATACTGATAGCATTTAAATCCTATTATATATTTGTTTTGATCTGCATGAGTGGCTAGGGGAAAAATAATTGACAGGATGAGCAATTAAAACCATTACATTCACTTATCCATTGTAACTTGGCCCCAGGATACAAGCGTTCCTTTTCCTATTTTTTCCAACTCCCCCATTTTTTCTTTCCTCTTTTATTTTCTGCTACGGTATTAACTTTCAGATTTCCCTTCACTTTCCTCAGTTCCACTGCACTGAGCATATACCTGTGAGAAAGGGTATGATGTTCTATATCACTGCACATATGCTTCTCTTGTTTATATTTCATAGAACCATAGAATGGCTTGGGCTGGAAGGCACCATCAAAGGTCATCAAGTCCCACCCCCCTGCGGTGAGCAGGGACACCTTCAACTAGATCAGGTTGCTCAGAGCCCCGTCCAGCCTGGCCTGGAATGTT
>JAVKLA010000008.1:10027010-10042204 GCA_034782735.1 Sagittarius serpentarius
CTGTTTAATCAAGGAGGGGGAGTGAGAGAGCGGCTTTGGTGGGTACCTGGCGTCCAGCCAGGGTCAACCCGTCACATCATTTAAACACTTTTTAACCTGTTAAAGTTAGCCAAGTTCAAAAAGACCTCCCATTTGAACCTCTGAAGCTAGTATTACTCATTTTGACTGAAGAGGATTAGAACGAACTCATATCTTACGACTTAGTTTAACATTTATTGGTACTGTTTTTGTGATTAAATTTTCTGATTTGAAATGAGAGGGCAACGGTACATGATGTGTCAATTTGCTGCTTCTAGTCTAAAGGAGAGAGGGAGGAAGAGAGGTATGTACAGTTATAAGCAAGGGAGCGTGCCAGAGAGCAGGGTGTGCTGCTCTTCTGTCCATGAAGAGAGGGAAGGGAGGCAACCGCTCCTTGTTATTCTCCCAGATGGTATCTAATAAATTAAACAACCTAACATCTCCCTCAGCAGAAGTAATCCTTGTTTTTTGTATCTCCAGCATATGCATGGCCATTTGGTTGGTCCTAGCGATTTTCCGCCCGATTACTGCCCAGTTTGTCTTTGCTGACACAGAATTTTGTGCATACCACTGCCAAAATGGCAGAGATGATTGTTGCCATTGGAGGACTGGTGGTGAAACCCCTGCTTCCAGAACTGCACATGGAAGAGTTTATCTGTTCAGTGTCTAACTTGCTAATATTCTGAGACTTTTAATTTTTATTTCAAATCAAAATCATTCTTGAACTCTGCTAGTTTTATTCTTGGAAATCTTTCTAGTTATAATTAATATTAACTGATATCTTAATGAAAAATTATAAATAGTATAATCAATGCTTTAATTCAATCTTAGGCAGAATAAAAAAAAGAAAAAAAAAGAAAGAAAAAAAGAAAAATAAAAAAGAAAGGAGCGAAAAATAAAAAATGAATTTTCTCTTCTTTTTAACTCCAGAAATTGAGATTTAATTCTATTATCTAATTTATTGCAGCAACATCAGTTGAATTAATGTATGTGTGGTTTTTAGTCACATTTCTGTTGCTTCTTTGGAAGATTAATTAAGCTTTATGTATTTTTTTAATTTTATTTCTGCAGCCATCATATTTTCTGAGAGAAGTTTGTAATCTTTTGAGTAGACTATTTTCCTTTTTTACGTCTTATGTACAAAATCCTGCTAAATAAAAGTGTCGAGGAGTGAGTTGAAGAAGTGGATCTCTGATTGTTCACACTGCTTAGCTGTTGGCTGTGTCTGAGTCAGTCTGGAATTGGCTATCCATCCCTAAAAGTATAGACCTTAAGCGTATAGAAGTAAGCCAGTTCATATAGCTTAGTTTTGTCCTCTTTATACACAAAAATTCTGAAGAAGGATTGATCTTCTAATACCAGGTGTCTCCCAGAAATCCTTCTTTGCCGTGGGCAGATTTTGCTGGTAATAGATAACTTTGTAATACATTAGAAATACTGCCAGGATCTCTACAGTAACTGTTAAGGGGCGGGGGCAGAGGCTCAACTTATTCTAGACAGCTGCATCTAAGCTTTCATACATTTTGATGATATTCAGTGGAGAAGGACCAGGGACTCTTGTTTGTTTCACCAACGAAATTGTTTAGCATGAGACAAACTGTCCCATAAATGCTATATCTTAATCTTCATTAACAGCCTAGGATAATTGGATCTGTTTAGCTAGTTCACCAAATAGATTTCTGCATTGGTTCAGATAATTCCCATCATTTCTTCTGAGATATAAGTTGAAGAACAGTTGTTACTAAAATAGCAGAATGGAATGGCAGTCCACTTAGTACACCATAGAGTCATGGAGCCGTTCAGGGAACGATACATAAGGAAGTCTTTATTAAACATATTAGTTGTAAATGTAGGTATGTATGAGAATGTGGGATTCACCTGCCTAAGCGTAAACATGGAAAAATGTATGTGTTTTGTTTTATTTGTTACAGAATGGGTTAATATGAGTCCTAAACATACCATTATAAGTAATTATGGTAATTAAAACAAAGGGTTTGAAATTTGGTAATAATTTCTAGTCTCTTTTCAGCTCTTCTTACCTCTCTGCTTTGCCTAAAAACAGTACATCCATACAGCCAGAAATTAGATCAAAATAAAAAGAAAATATTTTCTTATTCTTGTTCATATATCAGAGTCTTAATATATGTGTGTATATTTATGGTAAAGGAGTTATTTTTGCTTATTCCATGGATGAAAAAAGAAAGAGTATTATAAATTCTATGGCACTGATTTGTAACACAAGTGAAGTCACGTCTGGTTTTCAAAGGCTGCTCAGAGCAACACAATGGAAACAAATAAAGCATAGAATAAAATGGCATTGTAATACTGAAGAAGCTGTGGTAGATTCAAGACTGTGTTATGGTACAGTGTGAAATGTTGTTCATAAAGTTTTAATTTGTTGTTGGTTTTTTTTTTTTTCCTTTGAATGCCGTCTCGGAGTGGCAAAAGTCAAAAGACTGCATGAGAGTGTTAAGTATGATTCTTCAATGAAAACTATGAACATTTACTAAAAAAACCCTGGCATGCCATGGCAAATCCTAAATGATTTTTTCAAAGTAAGAAAAAAACCCTAACAAAAACCAACCTGAAAAACTGCCATTGTAAGTAACTTAGCTGTGTTAATTCAATAATGTAAGTGACATAGAAATTATACAAAACTATTGCTGAGATTGTATTTTAGATGAGAGTTTAATTACACTTGGATGCATACTGAGATTTGGTACCTCCTGCATATGGTTGTAAAAGTCTCATACAGTTCCAGAAAACATTAGTGTTGATCTATGAAAAAAAAATGTAGATGAAACACAATTCCAGAAGATTGATTCAGCTGCCTAAATAAAGGCAGCTAATGCCATTTGAGGTGGCTGACCTCCAGCTGCCAATGCAGAAGGGCAGTAATGTCTCTTAGGTCCTTTGCCATGTTCTGCCCAATACCAGGTGGATGTCCTGGATATGACACCATGCCTCAAATGACATTAAGTGTTTGTGATTAGGCAACAGTCACAAATTGGATTTTTATCCATTAAGCTTATCTCCAGCTGTTTAAAGTTAAAAATTGATTTCAGATGAACTCTTAAAAAAAATTACTTGTTTTATCCAGAAAAGAAAACTATGACACCAAAATGAATCAAAAAGTTGTTGTTTGGGGTTTTTTTTTTTTACCCATAGCTTTTGGATTTTATGTATTTTAACCAAAATCTTCAGCTTCTTAGATTTTTGT
Source organism: Sagittarius serpentarius (assembly GCA_034782735.1). Classification (NCBI taxonomy): domain Eukaryota; kingdom Metazoa; phylum Chordata; class Aves; order Accipitriformes; family Sagittariidae; genus Sagittarius; species Sagittarius serpentarius. Next base: position 10,030,249 of record JAVKLA010000008.1, read on the forward strand.
CTAGAAATATGGTGAAAAAATAGATATTTGAGGATCAGCTTGACTTGAAAAGTTCGATGATCATGTAGTCTTTTCAGAACGAAGTGATTTAAGTTCAAACCAAATTATTTAAGTTCTGCTTCAAAATAGTAGTCTTTAATAAAGTAGTACTTCAGCCAGTTAAATAATACTGCATAAAAAGCTTTTACCGGACAAAAAGATTTTTCATATTTACTTTTTCTTTTCTTTTCCTTTTGATCAAAAAGAGTCATTACTAATGAAATTATACTTTATGTATGGGGTATCTTTTATAAGTTTTTATCTATGTATTTTCATATATTGAAGACTGAAAATGTATGTCTATAGATTATTTTTTTTTTAAATAAAGGAAGAATAACCAAGGGAAGTTTATAAGCATTTTGTCCCTCTTCACCTTGGACTGAATGAATGACATTTATCTTTTTTCATGTATCGCAATATTAATAGACTTGTTCTATATTACTCTTTGATTTTCTTAACTGTGGAATGGTTTTTTTCTTTTAATGTGGCTGGTTTAGATTTATGTTCTATTTCATGACGACTGTATTTTTTTCCTTCTACTCAATAAAGAAACAGAATTCATTGCAGTTGAACTGATGCTAGATCTTCAGAAACATGAATGTTATTATAATTATGTAATTATGCATAATTGTAATTACACACATGCACTTACAATTATACATAATTTTAATTATACATTATGTAATTGTACATAATTGTAATTATGTAACTATGCCAGAGAATCAGAGATTTTAGCGATGAAAAAGACCTACTGTTTTGGGTTCCCATGCTATTCTGATGCATGTGCAGGACTGTTGATTATGCTATACCAGGATTCCTTACAACCTCCTGTAATCCATTTTAAAGTGACTTAGATGTCTTAATGCCAGCTCTTTTGCCAGTGTTAAAAAGCTAATACCTCTAATCTTTGAATATATTTTCTCATATTCAGTCTTCCCTACTACCTGCTCTTACCATGACTGTTACAATATTGTTCCTAAATGTTCAATAAAGGACGTAAAGTCAGCCTGAAATTATGAATGTTTGCACACAAAATTAGCCGTGTTTTTAACTCTTCACCTCCATCAGAGTTTACATTCAAAGAATTTGTCTCAAGTATTTTCTTTTTTCCTCATAGTCATATTCTGCTTTTGGAATGAATTGCAGATTCAGTCAACGGAAGTGCAAAAAAAAAAAAAGTGGCCAGCTTTTACAATCTGGAGTAAATTCTTCAATTTATCAGTGCATTTCCATTAATTTGATTCAGCTGAACAGATGTAACTGAAGTTACAGCACATCTCTCAAATCCTCAAATATTTGCTGATAGTGATAATTTTTGACCAAGCTAGAAAAAACAAAAGCCAAATCTGTTTATCTTGCTCATGTCAATATCACCGAAGTCAATGGGACTAGTAGTGTGAATAATGCAAATCTTTTGAGTCATAGTTGGAACCACAGACGCAAATTGTTTGTGCCCTTCCTCCAAGGAGTTTAATCAAGCTTAATATATTTTATATTTGGAAGGATGTGCTATTTAAACTTTATCTTCCCACAGTAGATTGGTTTTAGAAATTGTGATATAGTAGCAGCATGCTTTCCATGGCACAGTGATACAAATTTTCAGTTTCCATTTCTTAATGCCAGGCAAGTCAATACTGTTTCCATCAGGTACCGATACGTTTTATGGCCGATCTTTGAGTGTTTCTAATGTATTTATTGTTATCACCTTATGCAGCAAGAGAGCACTAAAACAATAAAAAATAACTGGTTTCCAGGTTTGTAATTTCCTTCAAATACACTAAAGACAATATTTTACATGACCACAACTCAACAGGTGAATAAATGTGTTATGCTGCTGCAGAATGAAGAAAAAAAAAAGAAAAGGAAAAATAAAAAGAAATATTAGGATCTAGCTAGATTCAACACAAGTTATGTCTGGACTACTACTAGGTAGAGATAGTCTGAAATGGAACTAACCAGTTCTCATGCAAACTGTCCCAGGCTACTTCCCTCTGTAGCAGAGCTCTGCCAGGCAGCGGTGAGTAGAGAGTATGTTAACAATGAAGAAATGTACACAATCGCTCTGAGACTGAATTCACTCAGTGGCCCTTTCTAATTTAGCAGTATAGATATAGGCAAAAGAACATTAGGCACTATGAGTATTATTTTTCAATACCTGAAAGCTACTGGCCCATCTCCAAAAATGTAATTTGCGACGTTGATTTGGGTCCTCTAAACTCCTCACAGTGTAGATGGGGAAGAGCTGGACTTTAGAATGGCTTAAAATAAAACTAGTAATTGATTGCTTGAGCTTCTTTTGTTGCCATGGATTGATACGCTTGAGCTTCTGCATTCTTTATAAGGATTCCAACAAGGTATATCTACCAAGTAAATTTTAATTGTTTAAATTCTTGTTGTGGCCTTAGATATCCGAATATTTGATTCCTTTTGTATGAATTTAACTTAGAATATGGACCATTTGTTCAGAAATATAGGGTCTGATGTATGGGAATCCCCCGACTGGGGGTGAAGGGCCCATAATTCTTACATTTCAGGAGATGGTCTTCATCCATACAAGAAAACTATTTTAAGAACAGGTGGACCCCGTGTGCCCAACGGAAACCCGGATACTGATAAGTGAAGAATACAAAATTTTGGAATCCGGAAAATGAAAAGGCAAGCCCTCAGCAAGTAAGTTAATGTGTAGCTTCATTTTTTAAAATCCACTCAGAGCCTAAGAAATATAGAAACAGTTCAAGAATCAGAAACTCAAAATTTTATACTTCTTGATTAGGATCCTATCCAGTGGAATAAGACACACCCCACCCCACTCCCCTTTAACAAAATTGTTGTTGTATTCCTGACTTCGTTCTGGGTTGGCTGTAAGAGACAAAAGAGGAGAATGTAGGGTTAGTAGGCAATGTAAGAGTTATGTAGCTCTGGGGTACTCAGGAGCCATCTGGTTTTTCAAGAATATAACATGTCTTTCCGGGAAGGGTTTGCCTTAATTAGCTAAGAACAAAATAAACAACTGCTGAAATTACTAGAGCACTGAAAATAGTGTTGCTTTTATTGGAACATCTCCTCTCTTCTAGTACGTAGGAGGCTCAATACACTTTAAACTGAGGAGAGTTTAAAATCCAGTTTTTCTTTTCAGGGAAAATTCAGTAACCTTAGTCTGTATTTCTGTTTCTCTGCAGAATGCAATGAGAGCCAGCTAGATATAAATAAAGCCAATTTAGAAAATAGGATTATTCAAAGAATTGAGATTTAAGCATTGTTTTATTGATTTCACACAGCATTAAACAAGAGGCTGAAATTTAAGCAGACAACTCAGAAAAATAGCTAAACTGCTAAGCATGTCCAATGCTTTTCTAAAATTCTGCTAGGGAAAGGTCTATGTTTTTTTATTATTTATTTTTAGATCCTCTAAGAAAAGTCCTGGACTGATCACCAAGACGACACTTTCAACGCTGAAATGTTCTGCTTCATATGGCTTCAGAAAAGTCACCTAGAGTATGTGAACTAAAGAACCACTTTGGCCAAAGGGCTATTCCATACCTCGTGACGTCATGCCCAGTATATAAACTGGGGGGAGTTGGCCTGGGGGGGGATGGCTGCTCAGGAGCTAACTGGGCATCAGTCGGCAGGTGGTGAGCAATTGCACTGTGCATCACTTGTTTTATATATTCTAATCGTTTTATTATTATTGTCATCATTAGTTTCTGCCTTTCTGTTCTATTAAACTGTTCTTATCTCAAGCCACAAGTTTTACTTTTTTTTCCGATTCTCTCCCCCATCCCACTGGGTGGGGGGGGGGGAAGTGAGTGGCTGCGTGGTGCTGAGCTGCTGGCTGGGGCTAAACCACAACAATACTACAGTAGAATATCAGTGTTTAATGGAAAATTACATTAAAAGGATTCAAAGAAGGAAGTAGTATTATTTTCAGAAGCTACTACCCATTTTTTGTATCATCATTATGCTAGTACAATTAATCATACACTTTGAGAGAGTGAAGCACAGGTTCTGACACCTGTCAAGTGATCTTAACAACTATTTTTAATACATGCTGATACCAATGAGTTCAGATTCTGGCACAAATTTTTATTATAGTGAGAGATACCATCTCTGTTCAAGGCTATGGAAATCTTAGAACATTAATATATCACAGCATGCATAACATTCTAAATTTCTATAAAATAAAGAGTGATAATGCTTAATTTAATAACGTCTAATATTTTTTTTGTTTTTCCCAAGCTGCATGGTAATTTACATTAAACAAAATAAGGGCAGAGGTGGCTTGTATGTGTGCTTTTGCTGTGCACCTATTCCATAACAAAATAACATTATTCTATGCCACAGTTCAATATCTTGAAATAAAAATTATCTTATTTTAAGTTAAATATTTTTGGGAAAGTGCTGACTGTTTTAGCATTTCAAGACAGAAAAATACAGGATAAGGAATACTTTTGAACACATGCATTATGCTGAAATCTATCATGCTTTCTGGTGAAGATGAGAAATACAAAGTAATTGAAGTAATTCTTTCAAAGCCTTGACATTTGTCAACAACCTCTTATAGTCTACACATCAGTACCTACTGTCAGGAGTTACTACAGGTACTATTGTTAAAAGAACACTAAACTTGGGCATTATGGTTGACACCTTCCTTGACCTGAAAACTCCTTTAAAAGAATCAAGAGCATCTCCTGAAGTTAGAAAGTGTTGTAAGTAGATGTTTGTGAAATGGGATTGCAAAAACACTGTTTTAATAAGGAAGAGAAAGAATAGGTCAGGAAGTAAGAAGACAAAAGGGAAATAAAACTATAAAGCTCTTACAAAGCTTAAAATTATCAGTGATTTAAAAAAAAAAACAAACCCAAAAACCAACAAAACTTTTCACCTGCTACTTTTGCAGCTGCACCAAGAATTGTGAGTCAAAAGTGCTACTTACCAGCCCCTTTGGTGAGATATTAGGGAATGCATCTATATTTATCCAGACATAGATCTCTCTTCTATTCCTCAAAATATTCATTTGTTTATAAGTGAACAACTGATTTATGTTGGGTGAAGACTACAAATTGAAACACAAAAAGGAACAATTATTTACACTTATAGGCAAACTGATTCTTGTCAAGAGATCTTTAAATTACCACTTTGCCTACAGCACACGTGATAGAAGTTAACAAATGTTAAATTTAACTTTAGTGTCTAATCCTGTAATCTAGTCTGCAGAGTTGGCTTTTATATTTATGCAATAGAGTTGATAACTTTACCTTGCTGATTTTTTTTGTTTCTTTGTTGTTAATTTTTTCTTTTCATTTTATTCAACAGCCCACTGATTAGGATACTTGTTTACATAACTGAACTGCATATAAATTTGCTTTTGTCAGTTTCTGTGATTGTCAGGGATGGAGCACTTGCCCTGGAAGAGAAGCGGAGGGACCAGCACTTGTTCAGCCTGGAGAAGAGATGGGTTTTGGGTTACCTAAGAGCAGCCTCCCAGTATCTATTTGGTGGACGTAAACAAGAGAGAGAGAAGCTCCTTCTGTGCATTGCAGGAATGCCCTAATGGTCATAAAGTGCGACAGCAAAGGTTCAAATGCAATATAAGAACAGACTTCTGCACCATGAGGACAGTCAAAAAGTGGAACAAGTTGTCTATAGAGGTTGTGGATTTTCTGTTCTTAGAGGTTTTCAAGACTGGAATGGACAGAGTACTGGGTAACCTAATCATATACCTGCAAGGTTAAAGATTCAGGTTGGAGTCCTGTCCCTCTAAGACTCCATCTCCTATGGTTGTCTCCTAAAGGAAAGGAATTGTCTCTTCTGACTTTCGAGGAGCTCCAGGGAGGAACTCACACCCTTTTATTTGAAATATTGTCCCTCATCATTGTGATGGTTTCCATGAACCTCATGTGTTGTGCATCAACCTTTTGTAATGATTCCAGGGTTGGGTATTTCACTGACAAGTACTGCAAAAGGTCCCAAGAAACTTCAGGGAAAAAAAATGAAGAAAGATTCTACACAACCTCTACAAAATGACCTGAACATGGGAATTATCTCAGTACCTAAAAGCTTTATGGAAGCTCTAGGTCCCATTAGAAAGTTATCTGTGCATTTAGGTTTGCATATAACAAAATGCAACTGCTTAACTTAACTGAAATCAAATATGCATGTCTTTTTATTTGAATAAATTAGAAATATAGTCAATTAAACAGTTTTTCTGTTTGACCTATTCGACCTATTTTACCCCAGTAGCTAGGGCTAGTCATGGCAAGAGGTAAAATGACATAATTAGGCCAAAATTATAATGGCAGTTTTTCCTAATTCTCTCAATGAGTAAATCAGAATGTTTTAATATTATTTTTCTTCCATCATATTAGTAAGATAATTATTTTCAGAGAAGATAAAGATATACACACATTGAAATACTGCTTTTGTTCTCATTTTCATACAACTGATGAGTATTGTGTACACCAGAAATGATGTTCCATTTGTTAGGTATGTAGGCTTTAACAGTTATTGAAGTACCTGCAGAAATGCCATTCTAAAGCAGGGCCTGTGTATTAAATAATTGAGTAACACAATGTGCACTTCTAAGCTTTTATATATGTATGACCACACAGAAAGTTAAAACCCTTAAGGAGAGAACACAAAGTAAAAAAACACGGAAGAGTGGCAGGAGAGCAGGACAGGATGAAAGATTTTACCTAATTTTAAAATGAATGCTTTTTTAAAAATTACAGAGGGGAAAAATGACTCTGAGTAGGGATATGAGAAAGGTTAAAATGATACTTTAATAATAAACAAGAGGCAATTGTCCATGTCAGGCTGGTTGCTTCTGGGTTTTTTCTGCAGATATAAGATGTCCTGACATCACTTCAAAGAGTCTTTTTTCTCATACTGAGAAATAGCTGTGAGGAGAAAAATAAGAGAAGAAACAAAAGTTTTACTGAAAAAGAAATAAATAGGTCAATTTTAAACATGGTTTACATTTTCTTTTGTTTAAAATAATAGAATTTTATGCATGTTGATGTTGAAGTGATAGTTCCACAGACAACATTAATTAGCGTGCATAATACCAGTTCATTAAAACAACCTAGGGCTTGAGATGCTGTTGCAGGAATTACTGTTTTCACATGCACAAACTGTTTTTCTGTGATGTCTTCAGTTTGCAAGGAATGAACATGGCAAAAGTTTTTTATCAATAAGCTTGATGGACTGAATTTTTAATCATGTGATTAACATTAAACATGTAAATTGCACCAAAATGATTTTTCCACATTCTCCTGAAAAATCACACTATTTTGACACATAGGTCTGATCTGCAACGTACTGGAGTGATTAGGGATTATCCTTAACTTTAATTGAATCAGAAAAGCAATGTGTATCTCTTCTACAATGAGAGAAATTAATGCAAAAAGGCTGCCAAGATGAACAGGTGCCAGTGTCTTAGGAAATTCACAGATGAGGTTGCAGAAACATTTAGAAAAAAGTATATGACGATTCTAACAGTAATGAAGTAGAAAATACTGTTTTGGAATTGTGTGTTTGGAAAAGTAATTTAAATCGGGGTAATTAACATCAGGTTTTGTTTTGTCATTTTTCTTCTACAGCCACTCTGTTTAGAAATAATCTTGGAACAGATCTTTCCTGCTATTGTATTGGAGATGCTAAGTCCTTGTTCTCTCAAGAATGTTCTGTGAAAATAACAATAGGAATATTGAAACAATGAGGTTTTTTAGGTTTCAAAAGTGGCAGAATAAGTATCAGGTACATGAGAAAAAACGCCAATCCTTTTTTAAACTAAAGATTTCATGCGGGCCTTGATCGTTACCCACTTATAAATATTACTAATATATTTTGAAATGTTTTCTGCTAATGCCAGACTAATAAATCCCCATTAAAATAAAACATTTCTTAAGCTCTTTGTATATTATGTTATTTCTTTGTCAAGCATTTTATACAACTTCTCCCTCAAATTTTCAGTTGAGAGATATGTCAAACTAAGCAATAACTCAGCTCAAAATAATTCTGCTTGACAGGGTGGTCTCTTGCTTGAAGAATGTTAGATCTAATACAAGGAATAACGTGTAAAAAAAAAAGTAGATCTTTTTTTCCTGCCTTTCTTTCTACTTTTTTCCTCTGCTTCTGACTGGGGGCTTTTCCTTGTCCAAGCTTGTTTTTTGTCTAAATTTCTTTAGAAATTAGCTAGAAGAGACATACTCTAGTTGTCTTAAACATAACTGAAGACAAAAGGAAAAGATACAGACTGAAACCGATCAGGACAGAGAAGAAACGTCCCTTCCCTTCCATATCGTTTAGGAATCCTAACTATCAGAGAGAACACTGGGCTGGAAGAAGTGTGTAGTTCTTAGGTCTTCAGGGCTTTTAATTTTGTCTTGGAAATTTTTTTATTTCTGATTTGGATATTTTTATATGGGGCTTTTGCTGTCTGACTGCTTCCATTTCAGGGAAGATAGAAGAAAAAAAATTACACCTCTTTTTTTTCTTAAATTAAACCAAGTAAAAATCAGCTTTGCTACTTGTCCAATGATACTTTAATTTGTTAAATTCTCAAGCATTCTGTCTTTCTTACTTAAAAGATTCTAATATTTTCTGATGAGTCTTCCTTTGGTTTCTCACTGTAGCATACATTCTCTTATCCTTTTTTTTTTTAATTAATACTAATATTGCCAGAGACAGTAACAGAAACATTGGTGTTATCCAAGCACAGATCTTAAGATTCAAACAAAGGGCATTGTCCACCTCTTTATCATTATCTTTATAATTTGTTAGAAAATATCAGGGAGTCATGATCTATCCAGTAATCTCTTTCTAGCTGTATGTTAACTTCAGATCCCATGCTATACTGCTTTTTAGGATTATGAGATTACTTGAAACAGATTACATTTCCTGATGTGATGAAAGTGGTTTCTTTGTATTTATGGCATTCATCAAATGAGAAGCTTAAGTACACAACTTTAAGAACTTGATTAGTCCCCTTAAATTTAATAAGAATATTTTTAGATTTACCTTACTGAATGAGAGTTATAGGGTACATAATAGCTTTACCTATGCTATTTAAAGTAAAGAAGGCAAATGCCACAATGTTGGCATCTTACTGTCCTTACTGTTAAATTTTAGCACAATCTCGGCATGGGTTAACCTGGGGGAAACATCACTTTCCCGAAAAAATGCCTGGGCACAGTTCAGGGCTTTACATGGGCAGAAACCATTAGCAATAAACAGTTTGACAAGAGCCACCCCAGTTTGAAGGGCAATAAAGTATAGCTATATGGCCTGTATGTACTGTGTCATTGACACTCAGAGGCAGAGAATGTATTTAGTAGTTTACATATGACCACTGTCAATTTATGGAAGAATTAAAAGATGAACGTCTAATTTTAAATGCCATACTGTGTGTCAAACCAATATTGTTTCAAGTTAAAAGCTATATTGATTTTTACTTCAGTAAACTAAACAGAGCAGTGGTTACTTATAACTTTACAAGTGGCTATTTATTTTTTTAAAATAAAATAAAAATAATTTCAATGAAGATAAAGTATAAGTTATGTGTCATTAATATCCATTCTCTATTTTAAAATTTTCATTTAGATGCTGCTTATCATTAACAATAGATTCATTTTTATGCTTTTGTAAAAGCTTTATAAGGTTTATGCTACAAGCTATATCTTGAATTTTGGATATATTTATAGGGCTCCACCAATAAAGAGGTTAAGCTCGTTGCTTTGCAAAGATTTATAATATATCCACAAAAATTTACTTTGGGGCAATTTTTTTCATAAAATTATTTATTCTGACAATGAGTTCTATTTATATAATGTAATATAGTTCTTTTAGGAGTCATGTTCAAAAACAAGAGGAAATGAGGGATGTGATATAACATTTCCAGTTGACTACAACAGGACTTAAGTGCCTTTTTGTATGAGAAAACAAATTCAATTAAAGAAAGCAATTTTGCAATACTTTTAATTTTTTCTACCTGATGTTTCCTGGAGAATATTTAGTTCAATATTTGCATTCTCTCAGTAGCCTAGATTTAAATATCTTCTTTTCCCCCATGTTCATAACTCCCCTTCTGTTGGTTATCTATCACAAAGCTAGCTCAGTTAGACAGAAAACAGAATCAAGCCCAGTGAACCCTCAAATCAATCACCCAAAACTCAGATCTAGTCTAATGACCACCTCTAGGGGGTTCATATGAGGTCCTTGACAGACAAAATGATAATCATTAAGGGTTCAAGAAGTGTTCACTTCTCTTCTAGTAATTTTTAGGAATTCTGTCAAGCAAAATCAAGCCTGACACAGTAGAGATTATGGTAATTATATACAAACTGTCAGACTATCTGGGTTAATAATTTAGGATATTTTGGCTAAATTTTGAGAGAATCCTTGGGAGGGATTTATAGTGCATGACAAAAAATTTTGCAAAACATAAATTCTGTATGAGTAATGGGTGCGGTCCATCACCCATAGGGGATCATCCAATACAGCTTGAGATGCTCTACACTGTCAAAGATAATTCCATGAGGTTTCAGGTATGACACAGAACCAATGGTAGATCCAGACCCTTTGGAATGGAAAATGAAGGCCAGGAGGTAATTCTCAGGATATTTAAGACAGTGTGAGACATCTATGCTTTGGGAAATGAAGTAAACCTTAGAAATAGGATTTTACTTACAGAGTAAAGCATAGAAAACATGTGTAAATGTGAGCTAGATTTTTTAAGCTCTCATCACTCACTGATATTTAATCAGAAGAGTCAGTGGAATTATACAGCTTTTCCTAAAAAACCCCATGTATCCAATGCACTAACCAGGTTTCTAGACGGTTGACAGTACTGAAACTGTATGTCTTGGCTATAGTAAGAGGTTAAATAACTAGCTTGCTTGCAGACACCATTGCTGTATGTGTCCTGTATATAGATATACAATATTCTTTATACATTATAGATGTTTTAACCTGTGACCTGAATCCCACCATATTTGTCACTTGAACAGAGAATGGACAATGACAAATCATGAGTTGTAACTTCTCCACTTTGTGGAACGAGGCTTCGTGGAACACCAGATGCACTTAGTGTTGTTTGGAATTGTCATTTCTAAGTTCACACATCTTCAGTGGAGGTTCTATTTTTGCTTTGTTCTTTTGAGTGGCCAAGCTATAATTGATTTCTTCTTCTTAGAAATTATCATATATTCTTATAAAAATTACTACACTGAGACATGAGTAAATGATTGTTCTTAATTATTAAACTGTAGCCTGTAAAACTAATATGTGAGTCTGCAATTTTGTTAATGGCCATATACATTAAATATCACTATAGCCATCCTTTTGCCTGTTTAAACTGAAGAAGATAAGGTTTTTTTGTTTTAACAATTCCAACTCATCTTCATTTTGAAAAGATGTATGTATGGGCTTTCGTCTGAGGATGTCAACAGTTTCACTGAAACCTACAGGTTCTCAAGCAGACAACTACTTCTGTACTTAGAAATATAATTAAACACAAAGAAATCCTTTTAAAAGACAAAAAATAATGTTATAAATTGAGTGTTCATTTTGAAGTCCTGTTGGAATAAATAAAACATATATTTAAAACATACATGGTCAATAGCTTAACGACCAGATTTGTAGTTAATACTTGAAATATGTTTTTTATAGACTCACTGGAAAAATAATCTGAGGGCTAAAACAGTGGAAGGGAACTGGAATTTATTTAATGAGGTATATTAACTTGAAAAGGACAAACTGAGGGAATTGGCTGATGTAGTTGCCAGGCCACTCTCTGTGATATTTGAAAAGTCATGGCAGTCAGGGGAAGACCCTGGAGACTAGAAAAAGGGAAATGTTGTTCCCATTTTTAAAAAGGGTAGAAAGGAAGACCCTGGGAACTACCGACCTGTCAGCCTCA
>JAVKLA010000008.1:10080157-10101726 GCA_034782735.1 Sagittarius serpentarius
TCATCCTAAACCCAAAACACAGCGCTGTACCAGCTGCTAGGAAGACAATTAACTCTATCCCAGCTGAAACCAGGACAGTAGGTTTCAGGCTTCTGACAAATTTCCATTGTATGCATCCAAAAATATGTGCCTGATAGGCATTGTAATCCACCTTGGCATACATGGAAGTTTACTTTACAATTGTTGAAGCTAAAAAGAATGAAGGATTGCCCTGCATATAGGATGTAAGTTCAAATGGCAAAGGGACAAATGTGTTCAACCTACATGTATTTTTGCAAACATTCTGCAAGGAATGCTTAGCTCATTCATTTGTCAAGGAATTTCCTTTATTACATATATTTTTTCCTCTCTTATAAATGTATGTCTGCTGTGATCAGTTGTTTGAGAGCAGAAATACAGGGGCTACATATGACAGTGCTACAGTTAAATTACAGCTGACTAATGAACTCCACCACAAATGCTCATACTATAGGCGTCAATCTATTGCATTAAATATAGACAATATAGTCTGGATTTTACAGTATTCCCAAAGAGCATACAATTGTACATAACACATTATAGGTGTTGGAGATCAGTATTTGCATAGGATTTACTTTTTGTATTGGGTTAAGGGCAGGGTGAGACCACATTTTTGTAACGCAGTGGTTGAGACTTCTGATGATGTACTAAATGTTTCCTCAGAGACTGACATTTTTCGTCTTTTTTTAAGTGACCCAAATGCTGTGATAGATTTAGCAGTTTTTAGTGACTTTATGAAACACAGAAATTACAGAAATTTGGAATGTTCTTAGAAGTGTATTAAAAAACCCTCAATTGTTGGGGAATGACAGAGGAGGAGGAAAGAGGAAGAAGGAAGAGCGAAGGAGAGAGAAAGAAAATAAGTGGCTGCAGGACGAAGTTACATTCAGCATGTGATCATAAAGAAATAATGTCTCTCTGCATCATCACCTATAACAGGAATGGCTAATGAAGAGCTGATCCCAAGAACACTTTTAATTGGCAGGTGAAGAATATTTGGGGTGTTGCATATATGTGATAGGGGAAGGGGAAAGGGGGATGAGAAAGGAAGGGAAGGGAAGGGAAGGGAAGGGAAGGGAAGGGAAGGGAAGGGAAGGGAAGGGAAGGGAAGGGAAGGGAAGGGACGGGAAGGGAAGGGAAGGGAAGGGAAGGGAAGGGAAGGGAAGGGAGGAAAATGCTTGAAGTTATGTTTGTAGATCATAGTGTTCCTGCAAGAGAAGTTGAAGATGTACAAGAAAATAAATGAAAAGTAGAATGCACTGGAACTACACCAAAACTTATAAGGCTAATGGGGAGGGCCATCCAAAGAACATGATGCAGTTGAAATTAGCAAGCTGAAAGGAAATATGCCTAAGAAGACGGCAATATGTTACAAAGGCCAGGCGTAAACCATATTTTAGGTTTTCCTAAGAATTTAAGAATTGCAAGCTAAGGATAGGGAAAAATAACCAGAGGTGAGCTAGTGACTTCAGCAAGCAAGAAAAAATAAACCAGATTAGAACCACCATTCTGCCTTTTCCTCAGAAGTATGACCAGGAAAATATTGGAAATAAAAAGGTCTCATTCGAATTGACAGCTAGGACTTTAGCCATATCAGGATATATGCCATATCAGGACTGCAAATTAAATCATATAATGTACACCTGTCTTGTTTCACAGTAATAACCAGGGTGTCTCTTTCTGATTCTGCTGCTTGTATAGGAAAAGTGAGAATAAAGAGTGTTAGAATATTTGTGGATCATCTAGGGAATGACTTTGAGTAGATTTTTAGATATTTCTGCGATAGGAATTGGCAGCTTTTCTCTTCCAATATCTGTTCTCTAGCTTTCTGAGAGGAGTAAAGGCTTGTCTGTAACCACTTATGCAAATGAAACTATAAATTGGTCTTTTTCCTATGAGAGCGTGATTAGAACTTTTGTGAACCGTTTCAAATTTATAAGAAAAATCTCCCTGTCCTTGGCATAGGACACCAATCTGGGAACTTCCAATTCTTATCTGTAAAAGAGCTCCTTGAAGCCCCAGGCAGTCAACCCTGATCTATTCTGATTTTCACCCACAATCAGTTCAGATATCTGGTGTTTTCAAAACCAGAAATTTATCAAGACTGCATGAAACCACTCTTCAAAACTAAGTACATATCAGCCAAGCACACTCACTGTTTTTGTTGTTGTTTTGAATTTTTTTTAGGGATGAGTTTCTTGGCTGTGATGAATAGGAATAATTATTTGGATATCAATTTGATTACTCAGTTTGATTTACAGCAGATAAATATATATTTATTAAGCCTTTTCTTACAATCTTTAACATTAAAAAAGATATAATCTTTTTTTTTAATACTAGTACACAATAATGCAAAAGAATTGACAAACAAAATATAATGATTTTCTGGATTTTACATCCCCCAAATAATGGTTCAGTCTGCTGATTAACCTCTGGCTTTGCAGGGTGAGAAAATTCTGTGTTTCTTCACACCTTTTCACATCTCTGTATAAACCTGGCTCCATATTTCCTCTACCTATGCATCTATTTCTGTACAACACAGATTCTAACATTTTTAGGTTTGTTTTTTTTCAAAAAGACTTTTTTCCCCACAATTCATGGTTATGTACTTTCTTTGACAATAATGAACGCAATCCCTTTGTCGTCACCTTATTCCTTATGGAGCTGTAGGATTAGTGAAATTTTAACCATGTTTGTACATGGTTGAGAAATTAAAATCAATTAAGAGAAATCAAGTCAGATGATCAGTCTGATCTTCATGGATGGAAAGCGCAGAGAGTATTTGGGTATCAATGAAATTAAATCTCTTAAGCTGTCCAATGCCATTGAATGAAAAAAAAAACAAAACAACAACCAAACTAACCCCAAAGCAACCCAAACTGTTCTGTTCTAAATTATATGAAAAAAAAAAATAAATTAAACTATTGCATTCTACCGTAGTCGGTTGTGCTTGTTTCCAAAGATTGGGTGGGCAGACATTACAAATCAACTTGTGTTAATGCTTGTGAACAATACTGCATCAATACTGTATGAAAGGATGCATTGGGATTATTGGTTCTCTTATGAACCTGCAATTGCTGTACATGTCTTAGGTACAGGACCATTCTGCTTAAGCTAAGCATGCTGCCAAAGACTGCTACAAGAGAAAAATCAGCATGCTGCATACCTGTACAACTTGTCTAGGTTCTGCCATGGTTGGGTGGAATTGTATTGTTTGATCTAATTAATGTCAGCCCTTATGTGATTTTTGCCTTTTTCTCATTTCCTTTTTTTCCTGAGTGTATCATACTCCTTCAGACTAATATCTAAGTCATCCTTACCTTCTCATTCTACGATTTTTTTTTCTTTTATGGATAGTTGTGAAAAACAGTGATACACATGTGATTCTTCTTGTTAATATTTAGCCTGCATCTGCATATCTTTCTCTAATGCTATGCCAAAGACCATATTCAGTGCACAGAACTGACTATAACAAAGACGTAGGAAGACTGCTTCTATAAGGAGGGAGGGGGAAAATTACTATTTTAAATTTGTGATTTGCATGACTAACCTTGAAGAAAAATTTTTAGTGTATGCTGGCTGAAAAACTTAAAGATGGTTGCTGCAGTACTCCAAGCCAGGAAATTTAGAAAAGGTAAAGGAAAGGAAGAGCATGTGCATTATACTGACAGAAAATATTATAAATTCTGACATTCTCCAAACCCATTTCCTTTCTAAAAGTGTCAGAAAAAAAGGAAAGTAGGAGGTATTGCCAGAAAATATGAGAAGGAAATTCTAAGCTGTGTATTTTGAAGTCTGTGTTTAGTTGCTTAAAATTACTTATTTATGTTGGTGTAATCATATATAGGAACCTTTTTTTTACTTTTCCCCTTAAAAAAGTTCATATTTGTTTAAAGTAGGACCATATCACCTAGTTAAGGCACTTAACCTGTGCACCTCCTTAAAGAGCCTAGTAAACTGGTGCTCTTAACTATGGCAGAATTCAGCTGCTGACCAAACTTAGCTATCTTAATAAAAGTAAAGGGTATCTCCTTGCAAACTGTCTTTCTCTCCACTTCTTTATTACATATTGAAATTAACTGCAAAGACAAATCCTTTAACTGAGGAAATGTCTGTATTGCATACAGTTCGGGGGGATTTTTCTAGAGAAATATCCTTACAGGAGTTTTCTCATATTTTTCTCCATTGACTACCTGTAAAGGCTGAGCCAGATAAGCCTTTGCATTTAACCAATATGGCTGCTTGCACCTGCTTTAGCAAGTCTGTTTCAACAAGCATAATATTTTACTGCATTTAATTAATTTAGTTTAGGTATGTGCAGTACTACTCCCAGTAATTATAATATCCAGAAACAGCTGGAATGACATTAATTGCTTATCTAAAAATGCAAATAAGTGGAAAGTAAAGCATGAAATTACTTTCTGGACACTATATACTATATTTTTCACTGATATGTTGTTTTAAGTGTGACAATGCTGTTTATTTAGATATGTGCTCATTAGCCTTGACTCTTGTTTAATGTATTTTAGCAAACATTACTTGGAGGTAAATCCATGCATATATTGCACATGTATTAATTAGTAAATGTCTCATTTATTGTGGTTGACAAAAACCTTCTTCTTCCACCCACCTCATTTTAGATGAACCAAACCCAAATGTAAAATAATACAGAGTAAGCCTCTTTCTTTTCTCATTTGCTTTCCAATCTATTTTAGGAAGCCTGAGTTCCCATGGCTCTTGCTTACTTTAAATTTTGGACAAATGCATACACATCTCACTGAGATCAGTGGGCACAGTATAAATGTTTTTTTTCCTAATCTTCCATTTTTTTCCCATGTACTTTTTCAGGCACAGTAACTACGGATACATTCTTATCTCCAGAACAAATTGAGTGATTTATGTATCTGTGCACCTCCATATTTGTCAGAATCTCAAGACCTTTAAATTGAATGTCTAAAAATCCTAGAATACTATATCACGGTATTGTGGGCGTAGGAAAATGTCTGGTAAATCATAAATCCAATAAAAACTTCTTGTTTTCCTGAAAATGTTCCCTTAAAATGTGATCTTTTTATTTTAAGGTGAATGCATCCATTTTTATGCTAACCAAGATATTCAGATGACCACTGCATGTTTAGCAATGTACCTGTGAAAAATCCGATTGTGTGAAACAAAACCCTCAAACAAGCAGAAAAAGAATTGTAGCTTTGCATATTTGCTTATCCAACACATCACTGTACATCTTGAACTAAAATGAGGTCTGAGACAGAAATGAGGTTAGTTATACCGTTCCATCATCTCCACAGCTGGAAATTTGACCCTCAGGGTATGAGGACATTGCTTCAAAATGGAAATCCAGAGCCATTTTAGATGCCCTGGTTCTCATTCTTGAACTCTTGCTTCTTCTATGAGGCTCCTGTAGGTCCTATCCTCCTGTGCCAGAGTTATACACATATATGTAAGTTTAACATAATGTCTCTAGATACCCATGTTTAAGCAACAGAATCATTCTCCTGTCTTCATAGAACCTCAAACTGTGCTTCTAGTGAATTCCAGTGTCTCTGCAAAATAAACAGCCTTTATATTTCTTTCTTTTGAACCTTCATCAAAGGGAGAACAAGAAAGGATAAAAAGAGAAAAATCTTCCAAATTCATTTGATATCAGATTTGTTTATGTATGTCTACCTTACATTCTTATAATTAATATTATGTGTTTTCCTATAAATACATTAAAATGTCATAATCTTAATTGAATTCTGTGATCTATAGTCGGTTTTGTTCCCAATGGAATCAATGGGAACCTACTTCTTGTTTACTCTCAGTCTTTTTTACTTTGATATCTCTTTCTAGAGTGTATATTCATACATTAAGGGATTTTCACAGTATTGGTAAAATGTCAAAGAACTTTAAGATTAATCCATTTATTGTTTTCATTGAAAACAAGGTTGGTCTTGCATCTGGAATGCATTGTGTGTGCTGATAGTATTATATCTGTCACTAAATTTCTCATCGTGTTTTCATTGTTTCGACAAGATGACTCCATTTGTAGGAAAATGGATATTCAAAAACTTTTATAATGTCTTTCTGAAAGTTCTGGATGGAGGGAAGAAAAACACCACCTCACAACAGAAGCCTGTTTCTACTTGTCCTATTAACTTCTCAAGGAAAATATTCTTGAAATGCAACATAGAAGAAATCAGTGAAATGACTAATAGTAGAGGATATAAGAAAAGGCTTTGCACAGGGTTTAAACAAGTTCCAAAAGGTATGGTTAATTCATCGCCTTGATCATCAAAGAGAATTAGTAGCTGGAAATGTGATGAAAGACATTACTGGGCTTTGATCAATTTAACAGTTTTAAGATAAATTGTGTAAAGTGTCTGCAGTCAATAGCAAAATGAAAGGGAGCTGCATGAATGTATATGTGAGGCATCATCAGAGCTGCTTTCGCATCAGTACAACTTTCTTTGTGTGATGAGCAGCCAGCAGTGCTTAGAGAGCTGAATAATCCTTATTGAGGACAAGCAGTTCTGAACAGTACAGTTCATGTCCGCCCCAGCTCTCTCTTACAATATAGATAAATCATTTCTGATGTGATCGCAATTGGAAAGAATCATGTGCATTATTTTTAAAATGATGATTCTTGATTTACGTCAAACTTGTCTTTATCAAAAATGTTCTGTGGAAAGTTGAGTTCTGTTTCGGGTTTCTCTCTTCTTCAAGAAACCTTGCAAAATAATCTTTTCAGCAACTGAGGGAAAATCTGTCTTCATTCAAGAGCTAAGTTTGCTTCAGTGTTCTGTTTTTCTACTTTACCAAAATCCATGTGCGAAGGGCTATTGCATGACACTTTTGAGACTTCTAATGTACGCTATTAGCTGCAGCAGTGAATTTTTATGACCTTTTGGTTAGGTAGTTCATACCTTAACAGATTTGAAAAAAAAGTAATAATGCTATTCTTTCACTTCTCTTAACTACCTTTTTAACTATTAGCTGTCAGGCACATTCATTGAGTTATGGCAGTAGAAAAGTATTCAGAATTTTGATCCTGGACTAGACGGTAATTCAGAAAAGCTGAAAGAGCTCTTCTGCAGTCACAGAAGGCATTTTTTAAAAAGGATGAAGTCATGCCTGTCTTTTCCAGAGCCAAGCAGGAAGATGAAATAGAGCACTGTGGGCTTTGGGGGAAATAAGCAAGCCTGATGCTTTACTATCTTGCTAGGATTTAATACATATCTATACAAAGTCTGAGTCAAACATTTATTCTGAACTGGTTTTTAAATTCTCACTTTGTATAGAAATAGCAGATAGTATATGATAAAGGTCAAGACCTGCTTTTAAGGAGGTTTGATGTTTGAATACTTCATCCACCCTTCAGGACATAGGTAATGTTCTAATACAAAAGTAGTTTCAAGAATACAAAAGGAAAGAGAAAAAAAAGCACGTGAATGTATAGAAGAATGCTGATAATTTTTGTATCCGTATATTGCTTTCACTTAGACAATTATTTTTCAAAACACCCAAATAAAAGATGGCTTTTTGTTTGTGTCTTTCATTTTGCTGGGTAAGGATCTAATTACTTTACACTTTAGTTTCCTTTAATTCAGTTTCACATAGTGGAATTTCTGCATGTCAAAGATGAATCACAATCCATATTGTTCAATTTGGTTACTACTCATACATTTTTCCCTCTGAAGTATGAGAGAACCTTATATTCTGAGACTTCAACAAAAAATTGAGACATTTGGTTTTTAAAATAATAATAAAAAAGACATTTAAACACACACATTTGTGGTGTTTAAAGTTAATTACTTTTCATTTTTGAGTGCTATCTCTTATCGAGGCTGCATAAAAAGAAGTGTGGCTAGCAAGTCGAGGAAAGTGATTCCCCCTCCCCTATTCCACCCTTGTAAGACCCCACCTCCAGTGCTACGTCCTGCTCTGGAGTCCTCAGCACAGGAAAGACATGGACTTGTTAGAGTGGGTCCAGAGGAAGGACACAAAAATTGTCAGAGGGCTGGAGCACTTCTCCTATAAAGAAAGTCTGAGAGAGTTGAGCTTGTTCAGCCTAGAGAAGAGACAGCTCCAGGAACACCTTATTGCAGTCTGTCAACACTTAATGGGGGCTTATAAGAAAGACAGAGACTTTTTGCCAGGACCTGCAGTAACAGGACGAGGGGTAATGGTTTTAAACTGAAAGGGGGTAGATTTAGATTGGGTGGTGAGGCACTGGAACAGGTTGCCCATAGAAGTTGTGGATGCCCCATCATTGGAAGTGTTCAAGGCCAGGCTGGATGGGGCTTTGAGCAACCTGGTCTAGTAAAAGATGTCCCTGCTCATGGTAAGGAGGTTGGACTAGATGATTTTTAAAGTTCCCTTCCCACTCAATTCATTCTATGATTCTATGATTTTTTTGGTTGATACAATATTACGACCATTTTATAGAAGATTAGTAAGGTGAAATCTGTCCGCCTTAAATTTGGACATTTGTAGGTGAAGTTGTCACATCAGGTCACTTTATAATCAAGGAAGAAAACAGATGCCTTCCTGGCTATGATTCATAGATTTATTTTGATATCTGTATGAAGTCAGTCAAATTCCACTTAGTATTCTTTTTTTAAATATCAAAATAAAAAAAGAAAAAGATATGAGAACTATTACTAACAAATACCCAATGAAACCTTATCAATAAAATCATTTTGGTATAAAAGAAGAGTGAAAAATATGGTTTCAAGTAAGCATGATGCCATGGTTAAGTGAAAATTACAGTTCAAGAAACAGAGTTGTTTTTAACTCTGTCACGGAGTGTCGCAGAATCCCAGAATCACATAGTGTTTGAGGTTGGAAGGGAGCTCTGGAGGTTGCCCTGTCCAATCCCCTGCTCAAGCTGGGTCATCTAGGGCCAGTTGCACAGAACCATGTCCAGACGGCTTCAGAGTACCTCCAAGGGTGATGTTTCCACAACCTCTCTGGGCAACCTGTATCAGTCCTCAGTCACCCTCACAGCACAGAATTTTTTCCTTATGTTCATATGGAAACAGTGAGAGGTTACAGATTGTTACCTTGTAATAACATTCACTTTAAGTAGATGCTGGATAGTGATTGCCTGTTAAAAAAATTAATGTCTTTTAAAGTGTTTCAATGTTACAGCAAAGACAGTCAATAATTTGTGAACAATTAAATACTATGTATAATTAAAAAGCTGAAGTATCACCCTAGCAAAACAACAAAATTTCAAATGTTATCTGCAGGTTGTTGCTCTTTTAAAATTGCATCGGTTTTGCTGAAGAAATTCATTAAAATTTAAATATAAAAGAAAGGTCATAAATGTTTACATTTTAAAGGTTATGTGCACTGAAAATTCATTGCCGTGTTGAACATTTGGAAAAACACATACATTCACTGAATATAATTTTAATATTTTGAATTATATTACATGATAGGCTTTATTTTTCAGTAATCTCATATACTTTTTTTTTGTTTATCCTGAGCTAAAATACTTCAGAATGTATTTAAAGCATGATGTGTGGCTGAAGTTAAACACATACTTTAGTGATTTGCTATACTTTAGTGATATGCTGGACTTCCACCTTAATCTATAAAGAGATTTGTGAAGTAGTTAAAAACCAGCTAGTTAAGAGTATTAATTTTGTTGTATATTACTGTTGAATAATCTCTTTTTCATACTATTCTCACTATTATCTTTACTTAATAAATACCATGTGTTCATATTATTAAAATTCAAAGCCCTCTTTTGCAGAATTTTTTCCAAAATAGGACAGCAGACAAATCTTTCTGTATAAAGATATGTATGGATCTGTAATAAGCTGAAAAAGTATCCTAATGTGAAATGAGAAATAATCTCTTTAAGCCTACTAAACTTTTTAAATGGCCATGTACTACATAAAATATAAAAAGAAAACAAAAATAGAGGGAGAACATTTGTGAAAGACTTCAGAAGCATTTTAATGATTTGGTAATGTTTTAGCATCAAACTCACTGAAAATTAGCTTTGAAGAGATGAGTTTACTCGGAAAAAATTAAGAAAAGTTGCATCTAAGAAGTGCATTCACATGGCATCTTCTTGGCTTGGTACTAAAAACATTGGTGACATTTTTATTTTCATATGTTCTTATATGCTAATTGTATTCTCTGATTCCCAAATAAAGCAAGCAAAACATGATCTGATTAGTCTAGATTAATGATGAACTAAAGAAAAAATACAGTATCATATTTACATTTTATTACTGTCAGCTGAAAACCTCAACATATAATTCAGTACTTCATGTTTTCTTCTTGGGGGTGGGGGAGGGAGGAGTAAAAAAATTCCCCGTGTTTCTTTTTTTTTTTTTTTTAACTTTAAATTTTGGTCTCAAGTCCTCTTCTGCACCAGCTTAATGGTTTCCGTATAAGGTAAATTTTGAGGGACAAGCAATGAAACAGTATTAACAGACAGGAAGAAATATTATGCTACACCAGTACTGTCCCAAAAACCAGGGAAGAAAATAAAGAAATGCAATTTATTTAGGCCCAAACTCTTTTAATGTCTTATCTGGCGACTGCAATTACTTATTTACTTCAATTCAGAAGCTGTAATGGAAGTCTGTAATGGTTTCCACTTGACAGAGGGCTGCTGCCAACCTACTTGATGGCTGACTACCAGTCAACTGTCAAGAACCCAGTGACTCCCTTTCATGAAGGGCTAAGGTGCAAAAAACCCTAGGGCTGTCTCTGGACTTTATTGATGAGAGTCACCTGATGAAATGAAGAAGTCTGTAAATTAGACTTCTACCTCGGAGTTAGTCATCCTGGATTTCCTCTGCAGACAGTGAAGAAAAGCAGGCATTTGTGTGGAACAAAATTAATCCAAGAAAACATGCACATGTATAGAAGGTATTTCCAATGTGTGTTGGTCCTGTGATGAGAGCACAAACATTTTCTTTTTCTGGTTTACTGGGAAAAGAAGAAAAACCAACACCACAACACCTTGGGATAAGGAAAGAAAATCTGCTTCTATTGGCAGTAACTCAACTACAGGTTTACTTAAAATGTCCACGAAGATATGAAGTTACAGCAAATGATTTTTCAAGTTTTCTGTTTTCCATCATCATCTTTTACATTTACAGTGCTCCATTTCTTTCTTTGCTACACCACTTGCTGGAGATATAGTTCAGGGAATTTTACTGCGTGA
Source organism: Sagittarius serpentarius (assembly GCA_034782735.1). NCBI lineage: Eukaryota > Metazoa > Chordata > Aves > Accipitriformes > Sagittariidae > Sagittarius > Sagittarius serpentarius. Next base: position 10,091,367 of record JAVKLA010000008.1, read on the forward strand.
TATGCATAGTTGATAAAAGTCATGGTGGGCTTTATAGCAGCCTGCATAACAAAACTAATGGAAGATTTAATAAGTTAAATCCCTCTGCCTCTACTGCTTTACTACATATATTTTCTACAGTGTCTATCAAGAATCCTTAATCATATTAGGTAGATAAAACAGAGTTAGGTAGCATTTTATTTTGAAAAAGGAACAGTAAAATAATATGTGCAAAAACATTAAAGACGATTTTAAAATACCCATAATTAGGGATCACAATGCTTCTTTGAAAAGTGTTGTTTTGTTCACTTTGAAATACAGTAATTGATGTGACGGAAAGGTGATATGTCACAGTGAACCAAAACCACGTGTGACATCTTGCACATCAAGCTATTTTTCTTGACTGTAAGTTTGCTTAAGATAGAAAGTATATGTACCAGACTTGAAAAAAGTCATCCTGTTACACTTCTGTCATCATATAGCCACTTTTCCTTCCTTCCGTAAGCATCTTTAACCCTCAGACTTTGTACATTTAATGATTTTGGCAGGGGGAGGTTAAACATGTTAGTGTTCTGACCTGGAAGATAAAGGATCACTTGGATATGTTAGTGGCAACAGCGATTTATTTCTTGAAAATTCTAGGGTTTAAAATGAAGGCTGAAAATGTTTGGTTTAAATCTAATACATAAAACCTCAAAATCAATATCTCATATTACAATGAATGTTCCTGAAAGTCTGTCTTCTGTTTAGGAGGGATTTTCTTTCCTTTCTTCATGTATCTGGCAATCTACTACATCACTAGTCACCCAGATTCCTTCTGTGATTAATAAAAAAATATATTTCTAAGATTAAACCATAGTAGGACAGGAATGCTACAGAGAGGAAAGACTTGCTACCTGAAAGTATAGTCAAAGTCCATCTTTTGGAAGAAATTGAGAGAATTGCTTGTACAGAGGAGTAGAATGTGGTTTACTTGAATAAAAACATATATGCAAACTGAAAAACAATCCAAAAGTGGGTTTATGTGGCTTTTTTTTTTTTTTTGAGCAACATACTCTATTAATAGCATGCTGTGCCACATGTCTGATGCATAAAAGAAAGCAAAGCTTTATCTTAACTGACTTATAAAAATAATTGATCTGGGGAACAAGTGCTGTCTCTGTTTTTACTAAGAATATTTGCAGAATTTTCACAGTCAGACCTTAGTTCCTCCTGGACTAAATAGTTTCCCTTTTATGAATTCCCTTTTCTTTGTGAAATGCATTTGTTACAGAAATAAAAAGCGGTGTCATCTCTCAGTTGCTTCTATTATTGCTTGATAATACATGAATAAAAATATCTATGAAACAGTAGTTTTGTTATCCTTCTTTAAAGGAAGACAGGTATTATTACAGTATTTTATTACAAGAATTTATCTTCCTAATGATAAGCATATAGAAATCTTATTCAGATTAGGACAGCATCATTACAGATGAGAGGGACAGCTGTGATGTAAAAATACCCTTTTTATATAACAAGTGTTTAAAATAACAGAAATCTGCACATCAAAGTTAGGAAGACAAAACAAGGAGTAAAATTAACATCAAATGATGTCTGTATACTAAAAATATATTACATTTAAATATTTTTGTATTGTTATTTCTATGCTTTAAAAATTATCAGGATTTGTATAAACTAATGTTAAAACATGTTTGAAATGCATTTTATTCTTTACTAAAAGTTTCTAAATCAGAATTTAAGAAACAAGGAGGAAGAATTGACTAAAGCACAGAGCATGTAAGTTCTGGTTAGCCATTGAATGTCTTAAAACCCAGAAATGTATATTATTTATAGATTAACTAATTTTTTATTCTATTCCTATTAAAATTATCTCCAAATGTGTTTGTTTTGTGTGTAATACTATATATGTTAAGATGTGGTATTTATAGGATGGTGGTGGTGTGTGTATTGTGACATTTATGTTTGATATGCAGATTTATTTATAGACATAATTTATTTTCTGTTCAGGGATCATTGCATGAGTAGGAAAACATCCAGACTGCAACCCACAGCCCGTAGAATGAAGGAGCACAGAATTAGAAACCCTTTAAGTGATATATCATAAAATTCAAAGTATATTTTATTTCCAGCACTCTTGGTTAGATGATCAGATGATTCTTGATTGCAATCAAATGCACCCAGCCAGGACTTGGAGTGTACATGGTTTTTAACTCTGATTGGTACATCTCAGCTTAATAGTTTGCAGATTGAACATTCACAGAACACAATGTAAGTGAAGTTGGAATATCAACCTTTTGACTCACACTTAATGCTAATGGCAAAATTTTGGCTTAATGGAAACATATTTAAATTGCAGGAAAATTAATGAGCTAATATCAGTGTTCAGAACCAAATAGCCTGATTAATGGTTTCTATTTTTTGTATATCATACCTCCACAGTATTCCAAGTAAATATTTGAAAATGTAAATCATGTCTGAGTTATGTGCCAGCTCCACATAAACTGAATGTATTACAGTATGCTGCAATTTTTTATGTTCGTATTATCCAACACATTACAGCATTACAGAATTTTGTCTCAAGTATTTGATGAAATATTTTTGTTCATCATTCCTATATACAGTGTATTAAATGAAAGTAAAAATTTAGCAGGAGTTTAGTAATTTTCCTGCCACATTTCTGTCTTACAGACAAGTTCTTATTTCAGAATTATCACTCTCAAACCAAATATTATTACTGAACAGTTTGTTGGGGAAAAAAAAGACATTAGGTCATTCATTTAAATACAGTCCATGTCTGTTGCCTGTAAAAGTTATTGTTCTCTGATATGCTTTCCAATCCTCTATGAAATGAACTCGAAGTCCTTGAATAAGTCCTAAGGGGCATTACAGTAAACCCACTAACTCACATTGCCAAAATTAATTTCTTTATATACCAGAAGAAGTTGGGCAGCTAGTAAACTTGTTTGTGGGTTGAAGCTGTGGAAAGTAGTGGCTTGCACCAGTTTAAATAAATCACAAATATGTGTTTCTGACATTACATGCTTACGACTGAATCTCTGCATTGACAATTCAAATGGCAAATTTCACTTCTAGGTTGATTTTCCTCCTGCATAACTAATACAACAGGCTACAATGTAAAGAGTGAATTTCAGTGTTGCCACTGAAGTACAAACATCAGATGCTAATATGAATTAATGTGCTTTGAGGGTTTTTTGGAGAGGGTGCAGGAGAATTTTTCAAATGACAAGAAGTCTAACAAATAATGATCTCAATGATTTCTCTGATGTTCTAGTTTATGATTCAGTGTAAATGTTTCAATGAGGTTGAGAATCCAAAGTCAAGACTTTGAAGCTGCCTAGTTGCAGTGATTCAAGTCTAACGTGTCAAAAAAGTCTTCAGGTTAAAGACACAAAAGAATTCTGATTGGAGTGGAAACCAGGAAACCTTGTTTGAAATAACACCAGACATACCAGTTTAGGTAAAACAAATAACCACCTCCACATTCAAAATGGAGTTTCTAACTCTTCCTCTCATAAGATCCTATACAACATACTTTTTCGTAAGTCTGTAACTCCTTCTTTTTTTCAAAAGGTAATAGAAAAGATGTCTTAGTTACAAAAAATAATCAGGAAGAAACTGATATTTTATTTAACTCAATTTTACTTGGAAAGTTCCTTTATCTCTTATACGCCTTTGTAATTTACTAAAAGTCTAGGAGTGAACTCATTTTGGCTGAGATACAGTTAATTTTCTTCACAGCACCTTATATGAGGCTGTGTTTTGGATTTGTGACCAGAACATTGTTGATAACCCAATGATGTATTAGCTATTGCTCAGCAGTGCTTATACAGAGTCAAGGTTTTTCTTTTTCTCACTCCGCCCCACCAGCGAGGAGGCTGGGGGTGCCCAAGAAGTTGGGAGGGGACACAGCCAGGACAGCTGACCCCAACTGACCCAAGGGATATTACATACCAAGTTACTTGGGTTACCCAAGTCACCGTTAGGCGTGACGGAGCGCTGCTGTCCTGGAGATGGCTGAGCACCTGCCTGCCGATGGGCAGTAGTGAATGGATTCCTTATTTTGCTTTGTTTGAGTGCGCGGCTTTGCTTTACCTGTTAAACTGTCTTTATCTCAACCCACGAGGTTTCTCACTTTTACCCTTCTGATTCTCTTCCCCACCCCAGTGTGTGGGAGTGAGCAAGCGTCTGTGTGAGGCTTAGCTGCCTACTGGGGTTAAACGACAACAAAAGGTAGCAATTTTTTTTTAAAATTCTTCCTTCCTTATTTGAAGGAGAAGCCATTGAAGGCATGAATAGAAAGTCCTAACAAGAGAGAAAACTAATTTCTTAGTTTCAGGCTTCTAAAAAAGTTAAATAAAGACAACATATGCAAATGTTGATCTTGCAACAGGAAGCATAATGTAGATTGTGTGGGTCCCTCATACCGTGACTGCTAAATTAGTGATGTGCGGACATTAGACAGTATTACACTGTTTTATGATTATTTTCAACCAGAGATTCTATAAAAACAGGGGTCTCTAAAAGCAGGAAGTTATAGAATTCCTACCCAAAAAACATCCTATTCCAAATTTCAGCAGTTTGGCTACTACACTTGGTCTTTCTAAGGGTCTTAAAGAATAATGCTAATTACGAATCTAGTCATAATTTGCCGATTCCCTGGCTTTAATCTCAAGCTTCATAAAATTTTAGCAACATGCCTTCAGACTGTAATAGAAAGAAATAATCTGAAGCCAAGAATTTAGGTTAGGAACTAACACCTTCTACCTTATCATATTGTATCAACACCATATTATTGGAAATAGGGAAGGATTTTCTTAAGCATGAAAGAAAATAAACAAAAGTCAAGAATCTCAGCTTGGATTTGAAAAAGGTATCCGTTTGCTTTGTGTTAGTAACATTTTCCTAGTGATGGTCAGGTAGCCAAAAACCCTCTTTAACAAAGAAACTTCAGTGTAGCTGTAGACACTTAGGCCTCCAGAACTTTGCTTGAGATACTCCAGCAAATCAAGACTGGCATCAAGCTGCCACTCCAGAAGCACATGGGTCTCCCGTAAGTCCTTTGTTACATCTGCTTCTATATTTTAAGCTCTAAGTCTTATCAAAGGTTACTAGATACCTCTGTGTGGACACAAGTAGATTTAGTTCAGATTTCCATTAAAATCACAGTAAGCTTAGATGGCCTATTTCACATGCAAACATCTATAGTCAGATAAATAAACAGAGGTGTCTAAAAGCTGGAGCTGCGTCTCAGATGGAAATTCTGGCTTAATCTAAAAGAGATGTAGAGACACTGGAGAAATAAAAAATGAACTTCTAAAAACACTTTTTCAGTCATGCCTTTGTTATTTTCTTCCTTTTAGATATTTTCTTCCACTACTGCAAACTGGTAATATATTGCTCTGAAATTTAGCAAATGATGAAATTGATTCTGGGTAACCTGACACACAAGAAGGCATATTTCTCACACACATAGTTTACCACCAGGGAAGGTATTTGGATTAATCTGAGACTTAGTATCACAGGAATAAGTGGAGAAAAATTTGATTGACCTTTGAAATTGAAAAAACCTCTATGGGACACAGCTGTTTGTAGAAAGCACATCTGAACCTGAGGAACCACAGTTTGTAATGCACTAAATAACCTTATGATATGATATGTGTTCTATTTACATAGAGACTGCCTTCATACTAATCAAGTCAGCATTTTTTTTAACCCAGACAGATCTTTAGAATACACAGACATCTGATAAAGTATTACTTCATTATACTTTTTCCCACTCTTCTGTAGGAACAGTCTGACACTAATATAACGGACATGTGTGAAGAAACTAAGTGGGTTGATACGAGTGATGCAGTATGATCAAAGATGGAAAGAGTAACCAGTTGTGAGTAAATTAGATACTTTCTGTCTGTACTTTATTAATAATACTAGCTTATTTACTAATCCTCAACACAGAAACAAAGTTTAATTTAGGATTATTGAATTATTTGAAAGAAAATGTAAGGAAGTAATTAGCTGATTAACTTCTTTTGAGAAACATTTAAATCACTTCTAAGTAGATCATTATGTAATTTTCCTAATAAAAATATTTAATTGTAAAATATCAGGCAAATTCAGGAGGCCTCTGTGTGTAACACAGGGTCTCTGAAGACTGGATTTTATGGCTGCAACATCCTTTGCATCTGTATTCTGACAGGTAAAGCTTTCACTTATGATTAAAAGTATGCAGTCAAATAACATTTTTGCCTTTTCAATTAGTTCAGTTTGGCTTCTTTCGTTTCAATTGTCCCTTTGAAATTCCAGACACAATTCATTAAAAAATTTGCCTGTGTAAATAAACGTGTCTGAAATCAGAAAGATGTTTTTGATGGCTGCTATGAAATAACAACCGAATACAAATGATAAATTTTTATCTAGAAGAACCAAAAGGAAGTCAACTACTGGTAAAACCTACAGTTGGAATCAAGTATGCTAGGTTATTTCTGCCACCTGACACTTTTTTGCATACCACCTTAAACAAGAAATACCTTAAATGTGGTGAGAGAGGGAGGTCAGAGGTGTTAAGCTGAAGCATTTATTATGGTAGTCACATGAGGACCTTAGCAGCAACTTACAAGGTATCATTTCCCCTTTTTTAGCCATGAGAACCCAGATCCCCACTTTTTCCTCCTTTGGGATGGTAGAAGAGAAATGCAGTGGCACTGAGTGAGACACAGCGAGGGGGTACGTGCAAGGAATTTGATGGCAAGTTTACTTTTGGACATGCTCTTACTGGAAATATGTTAATCCTAGCCCCTCTGAAAAACTGAAGTACTTATAGTTAAAAAAACCCCTTCCATAGTTTTTGTTATCAAATATAAGTTGTTGTCCTATGATCTCCCTTAACAGTATCCTTTTTGATTCTTTTATTGGAGGAATTTGGTTACTGATTACATATTTGATACATTTACTAAAGGAATGTTAGGGTACATTTGAAACCCAGCAACTAGTAAATTATTTTCTTTTTGGTTAAGAGAGAGAATATAAAAACCATAACTATTAAAAATACATGTTTATTTTTTCCTTAGTTTAATATCCACACAAATAATAGGAGAAAACCCGCGTACTTTAACAATTTCTGGTTCAGCTTTATCATACATTTGTTTTATGTCTCTATCAACCATGACTCACTTCACTGATAATGTGTGATTCTTCTGTGATTTCCATCTTGCATAAAGTTACACATATTGACCGTGGGTGTTTAAAGAATACTCATACTCTTTTCAGCTTTCAGCTGTTACCCACATGGTGGTCTTGAACTTTTTACATGCTACAGCTTGTTTACTGAGGAGGCACTGCATTTTTCCACTTAAAAGTGTTTTGAAAAAAAGTGATAGATACAGTTTCTTAATTTGCAGTGCCCTTCAAAGGTGTGACCTAATTCCTCAGTCTCTGTGACCAGCTGTTTTAAGTTATTAGACTGTGTAAATGCTATTGAGGACAAAATATCGATCACACATAGTTGTATATCTGACATCATACAGACTATATTAAACATAGAGGAGATCAAGATAAGAGTATAACACTATTTAACTAAAGTAAATTTATTTATTGTAGTTCAGTCTGTTTTGTACCCAGTTCCATGCTACACTTATGATTTTCAAACCTATCATTACACAGTCTACACACATCAGCAACTCCATCATAATGAAACAGTATTTCATTACCAGGATTTCTTATTTTATTACTTTCCCTGCAGAATGCACCTCAGTTTTAACAGACATGTTCTCTCTCTTTTTTTTGTTGTTTTGTTTTGTTTTGTTGTTGTGTGGTTTGTTTGTTTGCTTAACCTTTGCTCATTCTCTCCAGGCTTAAAAATGCTTGGAAATCCAAAGAATGTCTTTGGATGCATCCATAGGCCCATAATGCATGAGAGTGCCATCCCAACCATCCCTATGCTGCAGCAAAGGTCTCAACTACGTTGCAGGTCAGTGGCCTTTTCCTTTTCCACATTTACAGTCTCTTCATACATGGCAAATGAAGAGTGCTCAGAATCCCTTGGACTTAACACATCTGAAAAGAAATGTGGAACATGTTCCTTCAGCTCAGGAAAAAACCCCAAACAACCCAAAACAAAAAAAAAACCACAACAAAACCCACACACCCCCTCCCCGTAAAGACCCAAACCCCATTTACAAAATCAGAGAATTTATTTTATCACTTTTTTAATCTTCTCATACATTTAAATCAGAATTGGAAATACAAAATGTCAAGGGAAACAAATAGAAATATTTAAACCACTTGTTTCTTTAGGTCTTTATAAAAAGACAACTGATGACTTTTCAAAGGCGTTCTAACAAAACAAAAAAAATAGATTCTGTTCCTGGGGAGAGCAAGGAAACAATTTTGACCACAAACAGACATGAAGATAAAATAAGCTCATCTCTGAAAAAAATAGGCAGCAAGGAACAACAGGACAAATTTTTAAAATAGCTGGAGGCAAAAATTAATGTAGATGTAATCACATGAAAGTGATTAGAAATTCATAGCATGCAATAAAATAAGAAGAATTTGGTGTGAGCTACAAGACCTTTTTAGAAAAAAATGAAAATAATAATAATAAAAAGAAATGGCCAGTAATTTTGCAATATGTCTTTAAGACAAAACAGTATAACATTCCCAATATCACATTAAGTGTCTTGTCTTGTTTCTCACATGCAAAATGACGACTCAACTGCCAAAAGATTTCTGATATAATTGTAAAATTAGAAACAGATTGCTGGTATTAGTCCTCTCTGATGGGAATCTTAGCCACAGCAATTGCAAGGAGTTTCTTTTTAAAAGTAAATTGAAAACACAGCTTGATGCCATTTGCAGTTTAAACGCAGAAACTCAGTGCGTTAAAGTATAGACTTAATATGTTCACATACTCAAATTATTTTTCAAATTGTCAAAGGAAGGACAAGTGGAGTATGTCTCTAAATAGATAAATACACAAACATAAACCTTCACTTCCTTGAGGGAACAAAAGAATAATGTATTATCATTTCTTATTCCATTTCAGTAGTTGTAAGTAATCTTTTTACCTGTATATTGACACCTGCTTCTATTGAAAGGCAGCAATACTGTGGTGTCCCATGTCTGGGGAGACACCATTAAATACATGTCATACAAAAAAGGGGGATGAGGCCCACAAGATTCCTTATTTTTAGGATATTCCAATGTTGCCTTTGCGTAGTTGACTCCTTACCACACCTATTATCATCAGTAGCGCCTCAGGAGAGTTTTTTTATTGTTCTTCAAGCTATACAGCCTTCAAGAGACTGGAACTATTTATTGTAGCTCACTTTGCAGAGTGTTGCCTGCACAGAAAAACAGCCTTAGATATTGAAATGTTAGTTAGCTCTTGTCACTTAATTCTGTTAAACTAAACTGCACAAATTCTGTTTAACTGAGACTTCTGGGATCTGACTGCTGTCTTGTCAGGAAAGGAACTCCAGAGACCCTACCGTAGCTAATAAGTTATATTTTGGGTCTGTGGTTGGTGGTTTTGGTGGTGTGAAATTACCTATAAAACATTAAGGATTTTTTTTCTGAAAAATAATTGCCATTTTTTGTAAGTAAAAGAGGATTTTTTTGTAAGAATATTTGTCCCCTTGCAAGTGAACTGGCAACAAACAAAATAAAAGAAATAAAAAAATAAACATACCTTGATTCCTCCACCTTTATGATTTGAAAGCTTATTGCTCATAAAAAGCTGAATAGTTAAAATTCAAGAAAACAGACAATGGCCCTTCAAAATCCTTAAAAACAGAAATGCTTTTAATGCATTAAATTAAACCCACAAATGCTTTTAGCTCTTTTTATCCCAGCTCCACTTGGCCTGAACTGAATGTGTTGCTAGCTTAAAAAGGAGGTCTCTCTGGATGTGACCATCCAGCCAATTCCTCATTCACCAAACCCATCTCTCCAATTTAGAGAGAAGGACATTTGGTGGACCATGTCAAATGCCTTACAGAAGTCCAGACAGGTGACATCAGTAGCTCTTCCCTGTCCACTGATGTAGTCACTCCATCACAGAAGGCCACTAGTTTACTCAAGCAAGACTTGTCTTTGGTGAAGCCATGCTGGCTGTCTTGAGTCTACTCCCTGTCCTCCACGTGCCTTAGCATAGCTCCTAGGAGGCTCTGGTCCATGATCTTCCCAGGCACAGACGTGAAGCTGGCAGGTTGGTAATTCTCAGTTCCTCCTTATCACCCTTTCTAAAAATGGGTGCAATGTTTCCCTTTTTCCAGTCACCGGGAACTTCCCCTGACTGCCATGACTTTTCAAATATCATGGAGAGTGGCTTGGCAACTACATCAGCCAATTCCCTCAGGAC
>JAVKLA010000008.1:10101826-10117851 GCA_034782735.1 Sagittarius serpentarius
CCCACATTTCTAAGGATGCTCAGAAAACAGCCCTTACCTGGGCGGGGGGGGGTGGGTGGGGGGGGGATAGAGAAAAATTTGTAAAGTGCTGGGTCACCCCTTCAATACCTACTATAAGAATTCACTCAAGCTCAGAGCCGAGGAATCTGAGGTGCCAATGAGGAGAGAAAAGAGAGGCTGGTATTACTTGCAGTATCTTCCCCTCTGCCTTTCCTTTTTCGATAGCCGTATTCAGTTCAGACCAGGGCTATATTTCGTTTGACCACTTTAATCATACCGGAGCTACACAGAAAGCACCCTGCAGTGAACCTGGCCAAAACGATTTACTATTGCAACAAACCACCCTATAGGCTTAACATGCACAAAAAGCGATTTTAGCAGCTCTCTGTGGATGTAGGCAATATAGATTTCATGTAGTAACACAAGAGGAATAGCAGATATATCTGTCTATACTAAACCTGTCTAAGCAGCCATGGAATCTCTTGCTGAAGGAGGATTAGCTTCTTGTCAGGTATTAAAATCTGTAGTCAGAAATATAATAACTGAATGGCCTTGGTGGGTCTTTTTGTGCAATGCAGAATGGATCTAGAAGGTCTGTCGAGAAGAAGAAAGGTTTGAAATGGGAAACTAATTAAGTGCTATCTGTACTTAAGCAGTTAAATGTTAAGAGAACTGTTAGTTAAGCGTGTGGATTTAAAAGTTTGAGAGGGACTAATAATGACAAATGAAATATTATGATTAAACCATTTGTATTTGTCAGAAATGATACAATTCTTTTTCTGAATAAAATTTCACTGGATTCCTAATTCATTGGCCAAATGGACTGAAAAATATTTATGTACCACTGAACAATAAGTGTCTTTTAACTGGGTAATTTTCATAAATGTTATTGGACATAGGTTTTACAGGAAATGCTTTTGATGAAGACATCACTGCTTATTGTAGTCGTCTTAAGAATGACACTTTACCTTCATGACAATATTCAAGGTTTCAAACTTGATTTACATTTCATATTGGAGCTTTTGGTTTTTAGGCAGAATTACACTGAAACATCACATTTTGGATATTTTCAGGTAAGGTTACACACTCCCTTCTTTTTAGTGAAATCCAGTCTGTGTGTCCAAACCTTGACAAATTATTTTGGGGGGGGGGAGGGGGCACGGGGGCAGGCAGAGGAAAAAAAGATTCTGCAATTAGGCTTAATGAAATAGAACATTTCAAGAAAAAAAGATATTTTGAAAATATTCTGATGTAAAAGCTTTGTTCATTTAAATTTTATTTATGCCGCAGAAAAAAATCTTTTACTGACAAAATGTCAACAGAATCCATACACTACTATTCACTCAGTGAGAAAGCTCTACAAAAAGTTTTACTTTGTGTGAAAAATCAATTGGGAAAATATATCACTCTGTATAACACTTACTGGGAAACCAAGAACGCAATCAGCCGCAATTACCTGATTTCCCCCACACACCTAAAATGAAATACTTGCACCAAAATGAAATGATTGCACCATTAAGGTTTATTTTTTCATTAGTTTATCTTATCTAGTAACAGATAGAAGTACCTGTGAATCAGTGAAAATGCATTTTTTCGTTATTGGATTTTCATGCAAAATGCAAACTAGGGGTAGTAAAAGCCTGCAGGTCTTAAGATTACATCAATAGCAGGAATAATCACACCTATCCTACTGATTTACTAGCTATGACAATGTCAAATACTGAAGCAGGTCTGCAAAGAGGTTTAAGGCTTTAAAATGCTAGGCAAGTGCTAAACTATAAAGTGATTAATAAATTATATTAATTTTTTTCTTGAGAAAGCAAAAATAAGTATTTTGCAGAATTATAATATTCCCTGTTAAAAAAGGCAAATGTTGTTCTCTGTGCCATAGGACTACCAAAGCCCATTTTCTTATGGGTTTATATTCTCTGTTCCCTTCATGCTCCTCTGAGGCCAAATGCCTATGACAAGATCTTATACCTAGAATGGTATTTTTTTCCATGTCCCTCAGTCCATGCTACAGAATGCATCTGGCTTCAAGATCCTCAGCTGGCTGAGCAAGCAATTCCGTATCTGTGTCTGCTTTGGAACTGTGTTTCACCTGCATGGCAAATATCTGCAGAGAACAAAACAAAGGAGGACTTATTTCTCCTAATCCCTTTCTCAGTGCAAGGATAATAATAGCTCTATGCTCTACTTCAGTTCTTAGGCCCTTGAAAACATTTAGAGCGGGATTTAGGTTTCTAACAGCTCGAGCCAGTTACCTTAAGGCAGGTTCCTACTACCTACTAAGGTCCTTAGGATATCTGAGAAATCAGATCAGATTTGACACAGAATACACAGAATATACCAACACACTTCTGGGCTGGTAGCTCGAGGTCAGGAAGGATAATTTAGGACACTCCAGATGGCACTGCATGCTTAGGGAACACCTAAAGAGAATACTGAATATAGGATTCTACATGATGTCCAGGTCTCTCAAATCTTATTATAATTAACACTGACAGTCAATATAGCCAGTTATAGCTGAAGCTGGAACACTACACAGTCTACTCTAAAGTAAATACTTACTAAGAGACTGGACAATAATCTTACATGTAGATTTGTAAATTTGGGAGTGTAAATTTAGAAGTCTATGCTCTAGATGAGTCCATCCTTATTATTCAATTCAGCTGTGTGTCTACAAGAGGGGAAAAAAGAACTTTAACAACCTGGTCAACTTGGTGATGAGAGCTTTCAACAAGGCACATCAACGGAGGGAGATGATGGCTCACAGTCAAGAGAGGAAGCAGTGGACCAGGTTGGCAAGCAAAGGATGAAGGATGATGTGGACAAAAAAGATCTCGAAAATAAGAAAAAAAACCCCACAACCAGGACTGAAGGGGGAACACCTTGAGTGTATGCACACAAATAAGGATGTGTTGAGAGGACAGCATTATGATGGAATCTCTCACAATTTTCTGTCACTCCCCCTCCTCAGCTGGACAGGGGACAGAAAATATGACAAAAGCTTGTGGGTCGAGATAAGGACAGGGAGAGGTCACTCACCAATTACCATCATGGGCAAAATAGACTCGACTTGGGGAAAAGAGCTTAATTTATTACCAATCAAATCAGAGTAGGATAATGAGAAATAAAACCCAAATCTTAAAACACTTTCCCCCACCCCTCCTTTCTTCCCGAGCTTAACTTTACTCCTGATTTTCTCTACCTCCTCCCCACCACAGTGGCGCAGGGGGAAGGGGAAGTGGGGTTGCGGTCAGTTCCTCGCAGATTGTGCCACTCCTTATACTCTTCCAGGATACTTGTGTGACAGGAAAAAAAATTTAAAGAAAAGAATAAGTAAATGAAGGAAACGAATGATTTTCCTATATAACAATCCACTTGTCTAAACTGATAAAGGAATTATTGAAGCAAAGGGAAAGATAACTGGGAAAACATAAAATCAAGTGCCAGATATTGAGAACTATTACCAATAATCTGCATTTTGTGCAATTGTTAATCTTAATTTGTTTTCGTGGTTATTTGCCACAAAGCTAAGAATTTCTCTTTTGGGGCAATGATACTGCAGTGACATTATTAAATGACTCCTGAGTGACAACTGTGCTACTGGATGGAAAAACTGAATTTGTTTGTTCAATACATATTTGTTTCTTAGACGCCTTTTAGTTGCATTCAGCTTATCTTCCACTACGCATGGAATTTGAACTTTTAATAAAGCTCTTGCTGAAGTGTCTGTTGTTAATATTGTACAGAGAAATATTAATTAATAATTTTCCTAGTATTAAAATTAAAATACCATAATTTGTACAGAGAAAATCTGTAATGTGTGTACATATGCCCTGAACTAATAAGCATACATAAAGTTTAATCAGTCATGACAAGGGTTTTATTGTTTTCAATATGTGCCTAGAGTAAGGTAAATGAAATGCTTTGCTGGATAAAGGGCTTCAGTGATCATTCTTTAAATATGATACCAACTGAACAGAGTATCTTACGATGAATGCACGGAATATGAGTGGAACTGGAGCACATTTTTGTTCCACTTAATATAAATCACTGCATTGCACATTCATATTCAAATATATGGGATTAAAAAAAGTTCCTATAATACTTATCAAGACTTTCAACATTATTCAAAGCCCATTGAACTCATTGAGAATCTCTCCACTGTCTTTAATGTGTTTTGGATCTGTTTCCATGCTAGCAGTGTGTCATTCTGCTTGTCTGATGATGCATGGATGTCAAATTCTTATACGACAATTGGGTTGGGAGGGGGAGAGGGAGAAGAGGTTAAGTGTTGGTGGGGGCAAATTAAGTAAAGCTTGCTGCTATGACCGGTATTCAAGCAAGGAAAAAAATACAAAAGCATAGGAAGCACAGGTATCCAGTGCAGACCAAGTGAAAAAAGCTTGTATATCTGTATATTTTGATCCTGGTCTTACCAGTTCAAAACGGTACATTTTCCAGGCTGCAAGTAATGCAGCTGCTGTAATATGTCAGTATGTGTAGCTTGATGAGGAGCTGCTTACTCTTCTGAAAGCTAATGGCAAATCCATAACAACAGAAGATGACTGTTTGTTCATTGCTAGCTATGACTGGAAGAAACTCCCAGATACAGCTTTCAGGAGTATCTTTGCTTGCTTGCTTGTGTGATCATTTTATCATAATGCACTTTATCCTCTCATGAGCTGAACCCAGCCATGATTAGCAATTTAACTCGCTAAGTAATGGAGAAGAAACAAAAGAAGTCAGTAGATCCTGCACCAGGTGGCAAATCAATAAATTTGGTCTTATCACCAGTTGACATAAGCATCAAAAACAAGAGCACAAGAATTACAATCATCTCAGTGGAAAGAACACCTGGAAAAATGTAATGAAGGGAATGTTGCAGATGAGTGATTTAGATTGCTTAAAGAATCACCACCAAAGGTATTAGCAAAAGTGATTTTAATATGATGTTGTAAAAGTGCAAATTAACAAGGTTTGATGGCAAGGCTCAATCTATTACTTACTATATAGAAGAAACATACAAAGGAAATTCGAGCCAGAGTTGATTTGGAACTATTTACACAGAGACCAGAGACACAAAAAGCTAAGGGAGACCCTCCCGTTGAGTCACAAGGTTCACAGTGGACGCCCTTGCTTTCTAAACTCCTAATGGAGCTTAGATGCGGCTGGATCCAGACTTAGTCCCAAACTTGGTCAACGGTTTATGTCTAATGGAATTAGACACACGGATTTCATTAACATTAATTCACATTAATATCAGACACCTACCAAGGATCTATTGTGAATAAAGTGTCTCTCCACCTTGGGTAAGGAAGGATCTCAGTCTCAGGTAAAGAATCTCAAACCTTGAGAAGTGTCCATGCTCAAGGGAAGAGTCACCTGGCATGCAGTCCAGTTGCAATTCAGGGAGAGCTCAAATTGGGCTCATCCAAAGATCTGCCACTGGTGAAAGGTCTCTCTGCCTCGAGGAGCAACCTAGAGAGGCGTCCCAGCTCACGGGGAGATCACCGCCATGCAGCCGGGCTGCCTCGCAGGGCGAGCTCAAGGAAGGCTCGCTGAGGCTGTCATATTTGTGGGATAAAGTGGTTGGCTCGCAGTCAAACTGCATGCAATGGGAGAGGTGTGCATGGGATTCCTTATGCCCACCACTTTCTTTGTTGCTTTGTTGCTTTGTTGCTTGATAAATGAGTCTTGGAAAAGCCACTTGCTTTTCATGTGTTAATCGCCTGATCGGTGTTCCAAGCTCGTATGCACCAATGCTTGCTGTGTTGCTCTGCTCCTTCGTGGGCTGTCTAGAGGAGTTCTTGGCCTGGCTATGGCTCAGGCCTTTGCCTCCTTTGGAGCCTGTACCAAACTCGACCTAAAGGGGTCGAGTGCATCCACCCTGCTGTTTTGTTTTGGTATCTTCTGCAAGGTTGTCACAGAAGACCTCTGCCTGACCACCCCAATGGAGCAAGCTGGCATGTGGAATATTCTGCAGGTGGATCAACAGCAGGGACTCTATAGGTCTCCTGTGGCAGCCCAGTGATTCTGGCACCTAACAACTATAGCAAATAATGCTCTCTACCCTCCATGGGCCTTACTGACCCTCTAGGGTTTAAATGTTATTCCCAAAGAATTTCTGTCTGCTTTCTTCTTTAGTATGCTCCTGCTTTCTCTGGGTAGCTGATCTTATTGCCATGTAATGTATACGCAGCTCCATTTTCTCTTTTTGTACTTTCTGGTATAAACATAGTGCCATGCTAAACTATGATATATTTTGAATTCTCCTTACTATCAGATCTTTATAACAGGAAAACCGTTACGTATTTAAGACAGCTTAATATCATACAGAATTTACTGAGAAAATAAAAATGTGAAGTACATATATTTCCTATAAGTACCATAGATTTTTGAGATCCCATAGTATGATGTGGCCCAGTAACAGCTTTAAAGATATAAATTCAAATCTGGCAATTAGTAGATTTTTCTTTAGAGAAAAACTAAAAAAGTAAATTATTTTGCAAGGCCTATTAATGCTTAATGAATAATCAAGTTTCCTGGTCAAATAATCCCTCACAGAATTCAGATGTAAAAAGACCCAATTTCTTACAACTCAGCCTATTCAGTGATACTGTATTTTTTGTATGTGTTTGACCTGTCTGGACCCAATCACATAAGAACCAGCCACGTTATGTCATATGATGTCAGGACTGCTGATCCCAGTCATTTTAGGATTACAGTGTTTGGAGTTGCGCTCTTCACGGGGCACTGAAATGGACAGCTCATAATCTGGTCTCTTTTATGTTTCCTCACTGGACATCACATGCGCTAAATACCTTACAAGACATATTTTAGGACCAGTTCTCAGACTGTAATTTCTTTTCACCTAGCTCATGTAGATATAAATATCTACATGTAGAGACTCAAATTTTTACCTTTTAATCTGGATTTGAATCCCATCCACCATGTCTTTATTTCCTTCAGAGTAAGATAATAAATATTCAAGGTCAAGTGTGACAGATGGTTCGTTACTATACATTACAGTTGCATATAGCATTGCAAAAATCCATGGATATTTTATTTGGACATCCTACGATACTGTTATGGAAGCCCAGATAACAGATGAGAAGCAGAACAAGCACGCACACCCTTGGTGAAAGAAATGCATGTTAGCTACATATTAGCTACATGATAAGATAGAACATGACTATTTTTTAGAGAATTTCTGTCCATATGGACAAAATAACTGGCTGCAATAAGACAATTCTGATATCTGAAGCACTTTAAAGATTTACTTTGTTTAGCAAATATCCTGTGCAGCTTGTGTATAGCTGTAACACAGTGCACAGTTTCAAGAGATAGATAGATAGATAGATAGATAGATAGATAGATAGATAGATAGATATAAACTAAAAGTCCTTTTGATAATTAGCTACGTGTGATCCTCTGAAACCTGTGGCACAATGTAGGCAATAGGAAAGACCTGGGGATTAAGCAAAATTCTGAAGACTTCCCTAGATTCTCCCTTATATTAATCCCTGTCCTGTAGTAGAGTTTACCTGAGAATGTTTCTTGATCTTCCTTCATGAATTACTTTCCTTGTGTTCCTGCTATTTCAGGATAACCTACCAATAATCCCTAGATGCAGCTACTAGCAGTGGCTACAAATTACTGTGTTTGATTTATATACAGCAGACTTTCCAACAATTATGTGCAGCATTACTTCTCCAATTCAGACCATATAGTATGCTGCTTCATCATAAGTAATGACTGTAACTGCTTATAGTGGGTCTTAAGGATGCAATTCTCTCAAGATGTGACCTTTGGAGAAAAAGGAAGAAAGAGGACAAAGTTAAAGTTTGCCATTCTGGGAGCACAAACAAATTAATTTTGAGAAAGAGGCTATCAGCTGTGAGAAGCAATTAGTGAGAAGCAATTAGTGATTAAAGTGGTACTAATATGCAAAAAAAGTTAAAGCATTTACCATTTAACACTCATTTTGCCAAAATTGTGGAAATACAAATCCTTTGAATGAAAAAAACCCACATTCTTAACGTCAAAATTAAACACAATAAACCATGTTTAGTAAGCTTAATTCTGAGTAGGACATAAAGCATCAGAAAAGCATGACAGTGCACCCCATATGCGTCTGCATCAACAACTAGTGAAAGGCAAAGAGAAAAGGACCAGGGTTTGAGCCACTGTGACTCCACACGTTCACAACCAGATGACAATTTTACTAGCAGTGATGCTCATGTCAGTTGTTGGTTTGAGGCATGCACCCTACATGCACAGACAACAAAGTGCTAAATGACTGAACGTCCCCATTGCAAAAGGGACATTTCCAAAGGTGCCCTAGTGCATACCTTCAGCCTCGGTATTGCACATCAGGAAACCATTGTTAAGTGCACCGGTGACACACTTGAGTGCATAGCAAATACACAGCGAGGGAAATCAGCACCACAAAGAAGATCTCCTGCATGCTACAGCATGGTATAGATGTAGTCTGGAGGAACTGGGGAGTGCCAGTCATGTAGGACAAGCTGTGGTTCACATGTCAGCAAATACCACAGACTGCATACGGGAAAGAATACTGCCATTTAAGGGGCTAGTAGAGAAGGAGGATATGACCAGCTGTTAGCCAAAACTACTCCCTGTTAGCAATTCTTCTATAAGTCTGTCCACTTTGATTTGAAATATGAACTTAAATTACTCTTGCTAATATTTTGCTGCTCACTCTCCTTGTTTTCCTTTGGTTTGCTTTGTTAAGTTGGGTGAGTTTTTTCAAACAACTGACTCTGTTTCCCAGCCTTAAAATGACATCTTTTTAATAGGACTTTTCCTTTCAACAATTTTATGTCTGCACTATGGAAATCTATTCACCAGTTTAGCTGGAGAACTGTTAAAATTATCATCAGAATCTATCTCCTTCAGGAGCCTCCTGGGACCACTAGGACTGACAATAGGCCTCAGAGAAACAGCAATATATTCTAGAGCTATTTATTCCTTCTGCTTCATTCTTGCTAGGAACTCTTCATCTGAGCTCTCCCCTGGGCAGAGCATCTTGAAGGACCTCTTATGTCAACTAGAAAGCAAAAGAATGTCAAAATAAGACACTTGTACAAATTTTGCTAGTAGTATAATTTCAACGATTTTTTGCTCTGTTCTATCCATTTTAATTTTGTATGGCTTGTTTCCCAAACTGTCTAATCAAATAAGTTTAAATACATTAGTACATGTCATCACCTTGGTTTGTACTGGGATTTAGTCAGAGTTTCTATTTGCGTTGATTGAATTCAAAACTAAGGTGAAACCTCTGATTTTTACTGAGGCACGTTATGTCCTCTGCTGCATGCATTACTGACCTCATGCCATCCATTTACCGTAATCAACAACACACACTTCAATGGAAACTGATATCAAACTCCCAGTGATGAAACTAAAGCAGTTCAAGATAGAAGACACCACACTGTAACTTCTTTTCAGCACTAAAATATGCTGGTCCCTTCACTTGTAATGGTTTCTCGTTATAAGAATACATTATTGTTCTTAAGTAGTTAACATTCATACCAGCTTTTGACCATAACAGAAATTCATTTGCTCTGTTACTGAAGCACTTACATTTTCTGTCTGTTTCTAAAATGAAAGACATATTGTTATGGTTTCTAGAACAAAACAAGGACGTATCTGTAGTGCCGCCTTTCTTCCTTTTGCCTGTAGTGTTTGTAAATGGTCCCTTTTGATTGTCCAAAAATGTTTTCCAGTCTTCTAAATAACATCAGACACCAGTTTTCTCTGGAAGCTTTTAAAGCTGTTTATATTCAACACAAGTGTTTCTCACTACACTTCTGTCTCTCCACAAGCTTCATAAATGCAGGGCTGTCAGTATTTATTTATTGCTTGAGAATATTTTCCCTAGGACTTTTCCGTATAAACTACACACATTTAATGAATTCTTGTTTTGGTTTGAGCTTAACTCATTCACCGTTACAGACTTCAGAGCCATACTTTCATGTTATCAGTAACATGCCATTTGTATGAGACAGTGGCAACTCATAACATTGACAAAAGTAGATGAGCCCCTCATTTTTTTTTTAAGATTTTGTTTGACTAAATCATTGATTGTTGTTTCTATTATAACATCTTAGGAAATGTCTGTATTCTTTTCAATTGATTTGGAGACAACTCTAACTGTACAATATTTCTATTTAGAGACTATTCTACTTCAATTAATAAATGTGTAAGTGATATAACCACGAGACATATAAAACTCTTGGAATAACCATGATCAATTTACAAACTGTATTGGTAAAATGGTGTCAAACAGCATAAACTGGCTTCAGATTTAAAATTGCCAGCAATTTGAAAATATTTATCATGGACCTTTGTTTCAGGCCATTTACTCAATCCATTAGTTCAGGGTTTTTTGGCTCTATGAACATAGTTCAGGCTTAACTTTATTAAAAACAAATGTGCTTGAAGTCTTCAATTAATGCCTTCTGAGATCACAAAATTTCATTTCACTTCTTTCAAAATATTATAAATGTATGCAAAGCTTTTACATTACAAGCTAGCATAGCTGGTTTTCCTTCATAAGATGTTCTGTATTTCAAAGGTAATCAGTGCTACCACCATACGTGCTGCTTCACTTGTTTTATTTTCTAATTTGCGTGGGAGGGTGCGTTGTATTTTGATGTAAGTAGTCTGAACAGCTTCCAGAGAGGCCCGTTGCTATGTATTGTACTTCTCATAGCCTTACAAATGCTAATACAATCACATCCATCCCCATTGGGATGGGAGAGGGGTAGGGGTCAATCAAAAAAGGTTGTTTGGATTAAACAGATGTGCCCTGTGAGAATCCAATAAATGTGCAAAAAATATAGCCGAAAAATCAAAACAGTTTATTTTGATCAGGTCATAAACTGTCTTTGACCAGACTGAGATGTTTTGTTATGCTAATGTTTAGACATTTAGTAATGACTGTGGGTTTTGTCTTTTCATGCAACATTAAAAGTTGAGTTGAGGGAGCAGAATCAATTATTTTATGTCTGTTGAAAAGAACTGACCTTGTACCTTACCTTTTTCAAAATGAAAGGTAATTCTTATTTTCTTCTGAAATGAAGTTTAAGAATCTCCCTGTAATTACTTGAAGAAATATATTTTTAATTAAAAGTATAAGGATTTTTTTAAATGAAAAGTATGTAAATGTATATATAAAAAGTCACTAGAAATTCTTTGAAGTCTGTTTTTATTACTTTATTTCTTTTGGGTTACACCTGTAAATCCGTTTAATTTAAGAGAGATTCTTTATGCATGTCTTTAAATATTAGATAACCCAGTACAGACCCTCGATTACACATTTATCTTTTTTCACAACATTCCTTTATGTACTAAAAACAATCACTCTTTTTATTTGCATATTGTTATTTTATAGGAGTTAATATAAGCACAAACTTTTTAAAAATTCTTGATCATGACTTGGATCTTGCAATTAATTTTTTTCTTTCTCCCATTCAAGATTTATTTCTTTTTAGTTAGAATTTTGAGAGCTTTTCTAAGGCCTTAAAAATTCTCTCTGGTGTATTCTATTTGAATAAGGAGGCTGGATCTTTTCAGGTGTTTAAACTGTAAACTTCATGTCTCAAGAAGGAATCTGTAAATTGTATTGACACGGATCCTTGTAGCAATTTCTATTAGAAAATGCATTGTTCTAGTCACCTCTTATGTAAAATGCAAAGAATAATTAGAAATTAAGAATAAATTTTGTAGAATGTTTAAGATTATTCTTGTAAAAAATTACAGAAAATGTTTAGAAATATGGAAAGTAGATGCTCTTAGCTTCATTACCCCTGGGTTCCTCATCAGTTTCATTTTTGCTTTGAAAACTGTGTACTTTTGCAAGATGCATTAGCTTTCTGCCTTTAAATATATAACATAAAATACAGTTTTAATTTGTGGAACCTGAACTTTCATTAATATAATGTTTTGCATTTACTTTCCATTTTCTTTCAATGAATTGATTGATACATGAATCTTCATTAATTTCTTCCTTCTCCTAGATCTCCTAAACATGCAAACTGATCCTGCTTGCCAGACAAGCTTATTAAATGCCCCTGGCTTTCTGGAACCGTAAGACATTTGATCAGAAAATGAAAACACTGGCATGTAGCTGGCTGGCATTGTTCTTTCTGGTTTAGCTGGCTTTTGTACAACATTCACATTAGCTCTGTGCCCAAAAGCTCAAACGGAATAATACTGGAAATGCATGATGTACAGAGGAAATCTGAGGGAAAAGTGCCAAATGAATATTGGCCTTTCATGTCCTTCTCTGGTGAGCACATGTGCAAGTTGGATTCAGGATGGAGAACAGATAGATGAATACTAAATATTCTCAATGCACAAGGAACAGTAGTGTCTTTAATTTTTTTAGGGCAAATCCAACACGTTGTTCCAGCTCAATCATTTTTTTAACATCTTGGTCTGGATAAGATACCATTTATTG
Source organism: Sagittarius serpentarius (assembly GCA_034782735.1). Taxonomy (NCBI): domain Eukaryota; kingdom Metazoa; phylum Chordata; class Aves; order Accipitriformes; family Sagittariidae; genus Sagittarius; species Sagittarius serpentarius. The sequence continues at coordinate 10,114,323 of JAVKLA010000008.1, forward strand.
TAACAGGCAGTCATTTCCAACAGTAACGAGAAAGGTAAAGAGTAATTTTGGGGCATAAACACAAAACCTCATAAATGAAATCTCCAGAAGGACAGACATGATTTATATAAAATTTCATTTCCCACATCTCAAACATGGACTGTTACACATTATTTTATTCAAGGTTATAAACATACAAAGGCTTTTTATTTGTTTAACATGGTCAGAATTATAGTAAGAACCAATCTTTGACCATTAATTTCTGATGGAAAGTTTAGACGCTGTGCAAGAGTTTTTGTGCAGTTAGTAGTTAATTTGTTTCTTTAAAGACAATTGAATCCTACCCTTTCTAAATTAATGCTTAGAAACTTATACTTTGGCTGATTAATTCTCTGAAAAGGATGCAGGTATTTGTCTATATATTGCTTGAAACATGTATGTTTTCCTTCTCTTCTCCTGGTGACACAGGTTGTCCCTCTGCAGCCTGTGAGGACCCCTGTGAAGCAAGTCGTCACTGGAGCCCGTGGAGAGGACCCCATCGGGCCAGAAATCCACACTGCAGCCCGTGGAGGGCCCCACACCAGAACAGGTGGATATGCCACTCCACTGCGGCGCTTGGAGGACCCACACTGAAACAGTCTTTCCCTGAAGGACTGTATCCCGTGGCAGGAACCCTATGGTGGAGCAGGGGAACAGTGTGAGGAGTAAGGAGAGGCAGATATGATGTGTTACGAACTGATCACAGACCCCTTTGCCCATCCCCCCTGCACCACTTGGAGATGGAGAGCTACAGGAGCTGGGAATGAAGGAGTGAAGTTGAGCCTGGGAAGCAGGCAGGGGTGGGGGGAAGATGTTTTAGTTTTTGACTTTGTTTCTCACCATCCTACTCTTTTTTTAAATGGCAATAAATTAAATTAATTTTCCCCAAGTCACGTCTGGTTTTGCTGTGATGGTAGCTATTGAGTGATGCCCCTGTCTTTACCTCACCCCATGAGCTTTTACATCTTACTTTCTCCTTCCGTCCTGTTCAGCACAAGGAGTGAGAGAGCAGCAGGGGGGCCATCTGGTTGCCAGCCAAGGTCAATCCATGACACATATATTCCTAACACTCAATAAATTATGGCCCCAAAGCCAAATGGAACTTCTATGCAGTAGAAATAATACTGAAAAATCAGTGTAATAGCAATGGAACAGGTATCAGGAATAGCACGCTACAATCATATTAACAGTTTAACAACATTTGATCTAGGCTTCTTGTTGCTGAGCAGATAATAATTTTATGGGTGCAAGAAAAATAAACTGAGGCCCTCTGGTTCAGTTAAAATATGTACAAAAATATGACAGTAAAAATATCATTAATCAAATTCTTGATAACTATACGTATAAAACTTTTGACTGTGATTGTTCACGTCCTAAAGGATATTAACCGTAGTGTATACTTTTCAGCAAGTGCTTTAAAATATCTCAGGAAGAGTAAATTAGCATAAATGACACTTTTAAGAGGTTGGAGAAACAGAAGTTTTGAACGGATGAAGAACAGAGGATAATTTTAACTTCTACCTTGTACTTTTTTCAGCTTCTTGACAACTAAGATTGATCAACATAAAGGAACTGTAAGTAGCTATGAGGAGCGTCTCTCTCTCCCCCTCCCTCTCCCTCTCCCCCCTCCTCTCTCTCTCTCCCTTAGGTCACCATCTAAGTTACACTTCTCTCCTCGTATTTTTTGAATTTGTCCTGATATATAGATATCTATTTTCAGTCTAACACCACCAACTTCTCCTGAATTTTTAAAGTGGCATATATTTAAATGGGTTTTTAGCCACATGATTCTCCATCTGTTTCAAACGTCTTCATATTCAAGAACTTACACAGGATCAAAACTTACCTACTGCATACACTTTTCTGTTTTATTTAATTTTAAAATGGTTTAGTAACAGAATCTAGTATTGCTTTTTTGGCCTTAATGAGTAAAAAGTCCTATTGACTGTAGTAAGCTTTTTGCCAGAGTACTTAGTTAGCTGTAGCTTTCAACAGATTGACATTGAAGTGCTGAGTCAGGGACATTCTGGATTATGTATTTCTGTACTTTTAATGTGTATTTAAAGTAGGTTTTGATGCAAGGGTATCCACCCTCAGGTAAGTAGTCAGAAAACTTTGCCCATGTCTTTATGACTGTAGACATGTATTTCCTGACTCCCCCACCGGAAGTTCAATTTTTATGAGCTCTGCAGAGACTATGACGTCTGCAGACGCTCCTGGATAGGGCTGGTACAATGTTGTCCGGAGGCATTCATGTGCAGAGAGAAAAGTCAAGACCTCTTATACAGTCATCCAGATAATCTAACACTAGTCTCCGCCAGAATAAATGAGAAAATTACAATTCATACAACAGAGTCTAATTTGCACAGGGATTAGATTCTAAACGAGACTAGGCACCAATGCCCAAAGGCCGGGCTAGCAACTGCATGAGCAAAAACAGGTGTTCATTTCTGTAGGCAATCTGCATGAGCTGCTACTGTTACTGTAGAGTCAAACCGGTAAACTGTAATTCATACATCTATTTTTGTCACAATTGTGAACTGAACTCTAGCATTGAATGGTGCATGCATTTTCATATTCTTCATTGACTGCCTGCTATTTTGAAAATCAGCCCCCTACATTTTCTCATCCAGTAGAACAGTTATCGTAATTAATCCGATGTTTTATGCTGTCATACTATTATCTCAGCAATATGGTTTAGCATAATCTTACTATAATAATAAAAGAAAAACTTGAATCACTGTAATGCTTAAGCATTCACGAATAATTTTTTTCAACTATTTGGTTACTACAGTGCTATGTGTTTCCTTACCTATCAAAAATACAGCTGCCTCAAGAATTTTGTAAAGCTGATATTCATTCAAACTCACATTTATATGCAAGCGCATTATGCATTGAAATAACCCCCAGATAGAAGACCTGTCACTCTTTCATGTACTTTGCTTGCTGGAAGCAGAAATCCACTTTTTTGGGTAGTTGGAAGAAAGTTGTGGCAAGGGGATTATATTATCAAGTGAAGGATGAAGACATAAATAGAGGTAACCATCACGGAGGACACGTAACTTCCTTCAATTCCAGACACTGAAGCACCTGCATATGTACCCGAAGTATTGTCATGAAAAATATGAGCCTGGTTTAGATGTTTTGACTGCCTGAGAGTAAAGTTTGCCATCATATATCTTATTTTATATCCAATGCCAATTTATGCGCTCTGTGTAGGTGTCACGCTGCAGCTGTTTACATGCAAACTGGTTAATTAAGAAATTGTTTTGTTTTGCATTGCTCCAGAAGCCTGCTACATTTTTTCATGATACTCTGGTGTTTATGAATATTTTCATTATTTATTCAAGACAATTTTCTTAAAACCGAATTTTCACCTTTCCACAATGATTCCTTATTATGGCTTTTAATGCAGACAAAAGACAGGGAAGAAAGGGAGGAAAGGGGGAAGATAGGGGGAGAGGTTGAGAGAGGAAAGGAAGCAGGGAAGGAAGGAGGGAAGGAAGGGAGC
>JAVKLA010000008.1:10117951-10132707 GCA_034782735.1 Sagittarius serpentarius
AGGAAGGAAGGAAGGAAGGAAGGAAGGAAGGAAGGAAGGAAGGAAGGAAGGAAGGAAGGAAGGAAGGGAGGAAGGAACTATTTTGGAAATCATTTGTATGAAAAATTGTGCACTTGAAAACGCTGAGGTATAGAAATAACTGAACATCTGCCTTTTATGATTAGTAGATAGGGATGACAACAAGGGTTAACATGATAAAATGTACAATGCAAGTACGTGTAAGGAACTGTGGAAGACAGCAGTGAAAAAAGGAAAAGGAAAAAGGGAAGATGAGAACAGCAGAATGGCAAAGTACAAAAATAAAAAACAGTTCAGCTCCCCGACGGACAGGAAATACTACAAGTATACAAGGATGACATAATACTTTCAGAGCATTTTAGATCATACATTCAACCCTGATTCAAAATACAGAGCTTAATTTTTCCTGAACAGCAATGATACTCTCCTAAGTTCTCTCTAAGTTTGATCTGATACATTTGGAAAGGGCAGGAGGGCTCTGTTATGGAGTCGGATAAGCTGTTGTTCCAGAGAACTCTGTAACATGTAGTTGATAACTGTAAGAATGCTGTAGCGAGTGTGAGAAAATCTTGTTGCCTTAGATATACCAACATATTATTTGTGAAAACTGGCCTTTTTCTCCTACTAACAACAAAACAGTCTAGTTCTTGTGGAGAGACAGAATGATACAGATTGAGAAAGAACTGGTGTTATGTGCAATTACCTCATAAACACAGGACAGGATCTTCAAGTATGGCAGAGATGAGCCCCTAAGGTTCATCTTGGTTATACTCACAACTCCAGTGAAGGGTGCACTGAATTTAAGGATTTATATGGCATTTCCAATTCATTTCAGTCAGAAATTGATTTCTGTGGTAAAACCCACTTTCAGAAACCATTTATCTATAGAATATAAAGGTACAGTGACTTGTCTAGTGAAAAATCACTCATAATCAACAAGATTAAGGGACTATTTCGACATATTTGAGAATAGTGAATTGTTTATAGATACCAATTAATTGCTTCTAATGTAAATCTGCCAGTTCTCCTCAAGAAGTGCCACTCTCTCTCATGTACATATATGAAACTTGAGAAATACTATATGTAGTTGCAATTACTTGAAGAGCTAGAGGAGAAGGGAAGGGAAACGTAATGAATTGTTTGCTATTCCCTGCTAGAAAGTCTAATATGCTTCATTTGTAACTTCCTCAACATTGTTATTAAGCAGCTGTAAGTCATGTAACCTCCTTGTGAGTGTAATTTAGACTCTTGCTTTTAGTCTCAGCTGAGCATAGAAGAATAATTCTTGGAGAACAATTCTGGAGATTAAAACATGGATTTGCAGATAGGAAACCTCCAGCTTCCTTCATCAAGATAATGCATTCTGCAAAAGAAAATAAATGGATTTTACTTATAAAGAAGAAGAGTATTTTCATATAGCCACTTATAAACATAATGACAAGAGATTTGGACAAGCATTAAAAAGTCAAATGACAAAAACCTAGAAGTTAGTAATATCGGTAATATCAGCAGTTCTGGAAAACAGAAGAACAGGTGATTAAAAATATAGTAGGATAGAGCTGAGATAAATAGCATAGACTTAGGTGAACATTTGAAGCATTGATACACAAATGAAGAGGCTCTAGCAATTATTTGCAGAAAAATATGCACTGATAGTCCATAATTGGAACTACTACCTATTTGCATCACAGAGTCTTTATTGGACACAAATAGAAAACCTTACTTAGGAAGAACTGACAGTAAAAATCTATGTTCTTACACTGAAAATCTGACAGTTCTGATGCAAGTTTGAAGAGAATTTTGGGGTAAAAATAAAAGGTCAATAAATGAGGAATTAATCTGCAAAGGGTGTCTAATTTTAGACTCTTCAGACAAAAGGAGAAAGTAAATGAGGTTTTTGTTTTAAACAACTATCCAACAGAGAGCATTTGCTAATAACAGGATTTTTAAGTACCACAGTACTCATTGGAAGCCCCCTCATAGACATACCATAGACTCCCTGTCTGTCTGATGTGAACTGTGATGAGTAAAAATATTATTTAATAAGATGAATGAAGTAGTGATATAGGCAACTATTCTAGTTTTTCTTTTAAGAGAGATTGAAGTGAAAACATAGAAATAAATAAGAATTTAGGTGGATGTCATTACGAAATTATGTAATTAAGTACTGAGACAAGAAATATGTAAAGCACAAAAGGAAGAAACTGAATTAAAAAAAATATTTCAGCAAACTTGTGAAATGAAAGTTCAAGATAGTCTCAGAAACATAATCAAAGAATAAAAAAAGCTAGGAGAGCTGACTAGTTACTGATAGAGTCTATACTAACTGCTCTGGAGAAAATTATCCAGGTTTTAATGAAATATAGAAAGTATACAAAGAAAATATTATGAAATGATGATGTGAAAATCAAAATAAAAACATATAAGAAGTTGGAAAGAAAACAAAAGGGAACATAACTGAAGCAAAAAGAAGAGCCGTAGTGGTAAAATTAGTGAGATGATTGTGCAAGGTGCATTTTAATTAACAAGAGTTTCAAGAGTAGAAAGAAAAGAATTTATCTATATATAGTATAAATAAAAAGAAAACAAGATAAAGGAATAGTAAGACATATTATTATGCAGAAGCAGAGAACATACAACAGTTAAAGTCTGTGGTATCATTACCTTCTTTACCTTTGTCTTTATTAAATACAGACAAATTGTGATTAGATCTGTAATAATGGTAAACATGAAACAGAGTTGCTGCCTAGATTAGGAAAGGAACAGATTTTTTGAAGGATATATACATGATATAGATATTTTTTTTGTCAGTATGATCTTATGAAACTGACCCCTTAGTTTTCAAGAAAAGCTAATTAAAGCAGTCTCTAAATGATTAGCAATTATCTTCCTTAACTTTTAGAGGACAAAGGAGATCTTGGAGGACTAGAGAAGACATATGCCCTTAGCAAAGAGGAAAAAAAAGAGTGCAAAGGTGAACTGTAAACTATTTATCACTCTCTGAAATTATTTGGAATAAATTACTAAAGAGTCATTAAAAAATCCTTAGTGGATATAATAAACACAAAACTATAGCTAATGTGGTGGCCAAGAAAAAGTCACATCCAAACCAATATAATTAGCTTCTCTGACAAATAAATTGTTTTAGTGCATGAAGGAAAGTACAAAAATATTAAGTAAATTTTACATTGTCAATATCTTGTTCTTCACGTCATATTCTAAGTAAATGTAGTACAAATAGAAATATCCATACACATATATGAAAAGATGGTTTCAAAAGGAGAGTAATAACTACTCACTGTCAACTGAAAAGACACCTGTATAACCTTTCAGACATTCGCCTGGATACAGTCATTATTTAGATCAGTAGAAATAGTATTCCCATGAAGTGAGAAGTGTAGATGACATGAAGCTATAAGAATCGCTAAGTTTTAGAAGACAAAATTGGAACTAAAAAGATCTTGATTGCCTGCGGAGATGGCATAACAAGACAAAAATTTGTATAGACATGTTAATGTCTCTCCCTACTAAAAGAAAACAAAAGTAAAAAGGAAGGGAAAAGGCACATGATAGCAGACTTCCAATGTACCACAGAGTGTTATAGATAATTATTTGTTCTCCATGTCTTCTCAGAAAACAGCTTGAAGAAGTTAGCTGAATTTGAAATAAGGACAATTGAAACCAGAGATTACTAAATGTTGACAGTACAGTTGACTGGAAAGGACTGCTGATAGGCAGTGTGGAATTTTCGGATATTACATTTAAACAGATAAGACAGCATCTGGTACTGTCATCCAAGCTTTCCTGGCCTTGTCACAGTGCAAGGGTTGAATTAAAACATCCTTTCCAGACCTACGGTTCCATAATTTTATGTTCTCTTGGACTGCTTTCTGTGGGAATATAAAGTGGTGGTAAATGCATCGAACGAAAAAGTAAAACATCCACAACCACACCCTTCTTTCTGTCCCATGACAAAATCATTACTCAAGAAAGATGAACCCCAAAGGACAAAGTAATGACATTTGCTGAAAAGAAGATATTGATGAAGAGATCAAACTGGAAATCTTAGAAATCGTTAGTTCCTGCATGTTGTTTGATTACCTTTGAAAGGGAATTTTTTTTAAAAAAAAACATACTAAAGTGAAGAGTTTCCGACTTTAGAGGGAAACCAGTAAACTGAACTAGTGTCACTCAAATATTTCACAGACTATGAAATACTTTTGGCTCTATTCTTAGTTATGCACTATGTATGATAGTATGTGCTTATTTTGCTGCTGGTTTATTTTTTTTTTTCTCCCATTAACAGAATATTATTTACCAAACCAACTGATTCAAGTTTTAGTGGGGCAAATTATTTAGCTGAGCATCAGAATATTTAGGTTTATTTTTCTAGATGTCTACATAGAAAATCAAGATAATGTCTTAAATTTGAATCTAGAACTTACTGATGGCAGTCAGTCACTGGCAGAAGGCTTACAGAAATTACTATAGTATCTGTTATTTAAATACTAGCTCAAATTGTGCAGAACTGTAAATAAAACATGAATATTTCATGAGAGGCTGTAAGTCCCCCCTTGTGCTGGTAAACTTGCTGCATCTTCTTATTGCCAGACAATAGAAATGTAATGTGCTGGTCTAGAAAGACATAATTTTCCCACTCTTGAAAAATTTTTTGAGATTTCTCAAATGCTTTTATGCAGTGTTGGCCAGAAAGTTTGGATAAATGCATTGCCGGTGGATTTTCTTACTGACCAGTATGATTGTAATGAGGGAACATTCAAAGTTTTCAAGGAGAAAAAAAAAAGAGACCTAACTCCAAAGCAGTTAATCCCCATCTTCCTCCAGTGTTACCCAGGGTTTACATTAACCAGACTTGATGTGGAATAACCTACTTGTTTTCTAATTAATAATTCAATATTTATACAAAATAGAAGAGCTCAAGCAGAAGAAACTGAGAGTCAGATATTCCAAACTAGCCAAGTGTCTGCTTAGCAAAGAGATTTAAGTCAGACAGAAAAGTGGCAAAGTACATCTGAACACCCTAATCACATTGCTTCTAGTGGCTCTGGAGCAAGCAGATGTGCAGTCAGTCCAACCTTCCTTCCAGTATTTCTTTAACTCAAGTTTCATTCACACTGGCATATTCCCACAAAAACCTTAATATTCACTAACTGGAGATTTTATGGTTTTGACAAAATTAATATATACTGCTATACTATTATTTTCTATCATGCCCTACACAATTCAATATCCACCTACTTTGCAATGCCACAGAAGCTTGTTTTTCTCTTTGTTTCATAGTTGTCCTTTTTCCCAAAGCTGATGTCACTTTTGTTAAGGTTCACTTACCGAGGTTATTTGTATAATCAGTGATTTTCCAACGGCTCAGTATGACCACACTGAGGGATATTGTTCCTCTCAAGTGGTCAAATTATGTTGGTTTGCTGTCATCACTGCTTTGAAAAGCAAAGGATCAGTTTAGATATTTACTAATGAAGAACAGCAAACATCAGGTGCTCCACAAATCCCCCTTCCCATATATATGCATAGAGACTGAACCCAGGGCCAGAAGCTGAACTACTGCAGCATTTGTCAACAGAGCTTGGCAGACACTCTGTTACTTCCTTTCAGCTATAAAGACTCTCTGCAAGGTTTGGCTGTATCATGATAGTCGTTCTCTGTCCATACCATGATTGAGCATGTCTCCATTATGGCAACTCTATTCATGTGGAAAAACTAGCCAGATCAGCAAACAGAACTGGATTTAATTATCGGAAATAAAATATCCTTCCCTCTTTTCCTGATGTGAAAGTATGTATATTTGGAAAAACAGGTATTTCTAATACTTTTATAACTTCACTGAAATTAATGCAAAACTGTTATTTTCCAGTTGAACAGTTCACACCACTGAAATGTTGTCTTTTAGTTTTTGTTGGGTCTCGGCTAGAAAGAAAGAATTAGAAAAACATGATAGCAAGGTAGACATTTAGCCTTCTCTCAGCACTGATATCCCAACTGCAAGAGACATAAAAAAAGATTTATAATCTATTCTATTTCTCTTTCTAAAAATATGTATTTCAGTTATTAGAATCTAAAAGAAGCAGTAAATCTACAAGATCATAAAAACTTTTTGGCCAAAATGTCTTTTTGAATTTTACATTCCAAACTTTGCTAACTTAAGAAATTGGAAAAATTGGGCTGCTGGCTGGGACTTTACATTAACTTGTATTTTTTTATATACTTATTATCAATTGCACCATTATGCAAGTAAATATGCTTAGGCAAGCATCCAAAAAATACCAATCATTTGTTCAGACAAAGCAGCCTGTGTTGATAATGCCAAAAACTTTAGGTTTCTAGGGTGGAAAATACCTCAGTTTCTATCGAGAACGTATGTGTGTTGCTACATAAAAGAGGTGCTTGATGAAGCAGCCTCTTGCCCCGAGGCTCTGTGGCCTGTACTGGCTCACATGGGTGCTGCTCAGGGCGAGCTACCTCCAGAGCAGATTGGATGCAACTAAGAAGAAACCAGTTCTGAATCCTTCCAGGGTCCCATGTGGTGCCCTGTAGGCCTTGGACATTATTATTATACACTTTCATTTTGGAATACCTGAAATAACATGACAACTGTATTGCAGCCTTTCAGAGTGATATTTTTATAGCATAAAAGTGTGGGTAGGAGTCATATATAATAGGCTATGCTAAATGATCTAGTTTTATCAATACTGGCTTATTTTTTTTTGATTCAGTCTGGAGCTTATCTACCTATACATAAACTGGAGGATTCCTAAGAATGCTTTTAAGCTTCTGTATCTAACTGCATGCTGAGAGCACATCCTTATTTTGAGACTGGAGGCAGGCGTGCAGGAGCTGAGTCCTTTGCTGACACAGAGGCACTGATTTCCACAGGAAGAAAACCCAAGATCATAATGAAAGGAGTCGTGTAATGATCTGATCCAGTCCGCAGTCTGCACAATAAGGCTATGTCTCTTACTACTAAGTAAAGGCAGGAACGAATGTCTGGCCCTCAAACCAAGCAGGACTATCAGGCTGACATCTGCAGCTGCTTAGTACTACCACCATCCATTGCAGATTTGTCCTGGGAAGAGGCAACTGGGGTGGTACGAAGCACTGCCAGGAAAAGAGCTAGCACTGCAGTAATCTGGGGATAAATAGTTCAAGCCTGTCCATTAATAGAATTCTCTTATTAGTTAACATAATAAACCCATTTCTGAAGGAACAATTACAGCCTAAGTTAGACCACAACTTGAATCGCAGATAAGCTTTGACGCTGCCATCAGTAGGCTACCCTTTGTCTGTAGGCCATCATTATTCTCATACAACAGTTACAGGTATGTAAACTTGACAATAAATACATATTCACAGGAATATTCAGTTCTCATAAGTAAATTTATAATGTGGGTTGTGACACCCTAAGATCTTAATCCTTTAATCTTAATGACCACAGTAGTAATTTATTTCAGCAGTCCCTACCTATTGAGACTGAGGGAATTCATCGATTAATTTATAAACTGGAAAATTTAAAACAATGTGGCAGAATTAATGATAATCTTGGATTCTAAAGACAAAAGGATATTATTTCACTTAAAAAGCTGTAAATAAACTTCACTGCTGTTTGGTGCTTTTTAGAACTTTTTCTATGTAAGAGGCAAAATTATGTATTTCATGGGAGCACTACACCATGAAAGAGCAAGACAAGGAAATGAAAAAGCTCTCATTTTCACACTGAAAAGTGAGATGCTTGTGAACATTCATGATATTTATTACAGAAAGTGTGATTTCACATTCCAAATTGAGCCACTCTACTATTCCATGCTAATTAACTTAAAATTTCATGGCAGCAAGGAGTGCTTCATTGTACGTTAACTGCAGGACCTAAATTTACGTATGCTGACACAAAAGAAAAAATTCTGTTTGGCTTGGCAATGAATAGACATACCATTTAAAATATTTAGTAGTTAGCAAATTTGTGTGTATGTTTAGTAGAACCAGACAAGTTTGAAAATCTGAACATGTAACTATGATAAAATGCCATAAAAAGTAGATTCTGCATTCTTTGATTCAAAAGAGGAGTAAGCATAATTTTACACATATTCATCAGCATAGACAGGTATTTTGTTTCTTAATGAATTCTTTTGGATGACTACATGCCTACAACCAAAACAGAGCAGTTACTATTGTCATAAATTTGCTGTATGATACAGGAAAAACTGAGGTAGAATTCATTGGGGATCTATTTTGCCATGAAAATTGGCCCTAAAATGTCCTTACTAGCAGCTACATAACGAGAGGTACCTTAGAGTCACAAACATTTAACAAATAAAAAGCAAAGGGCTTTTCTAATCTTTTTCTCTTCCTCCTTCCTCCCACCTCCCATCATTAAATATCTGGGACAAATAACAAACAAGAAGCTTTCAAAAACAACCAGTTCAAAAACTCAAAACCTGAATGTCCATTACTGCAACTAGACATGAGAAAAAGGTACATCCTAGGAGTCAAATGATATCATCAGAGTTAGAAAGTCAATTCTGGATACATTATTACTATTACTATTGCTCTTGCTTTTACTAATTAACATTAACTAGTTGCACAAAATAAGCTTTTAAAAATGCTGAATCTTATTACCCTTAAAAAATGAGAAAACTTAAATCAGATATTTTTAATATAAAGACATTTTGTTTTGTATATTTAGAAGAAATCTTCAAAATATACTTAAAGTGTGTTTACCATAGCTTTATTTTTTTCTAAAACATACATAAATGAGAACTAGAGTAAGGTAATAAAACTATCCTACATGGTTTATAAAAATAATTTCTGAAGAATAATAAACTATCAACTCTTAATGATGTAATATGAAATTGATTCATAAAAAAAAGGTGTTAGTATTTCCCTTTAACATCTAGTTCTAAAATGTATTGATTGGATTATTGGTTGGCCTTTCTTCAAATTATCTCAGAAAGGAAACTTTATGGAAAATGAAAGATGAAAAAAGAAAATCATATTGCTGGTTTTGTGAAAGAAAAACAAGATATTGACTTTTATCTTTGAGATTACCCATGGAAAATATGCTGTACTTACCACAGTAAGTACTGTGCTAGAAGACAATATTGAGAATTTGTGCCTGTTTTTATGAAGTTCTGTTTTTTCCAAATCAATATTCTTGATAGCAATGAACATTTTAAATGGATGTTTAGAACTCACTCATTGACATACATGAGTTGTTTAAGGTTTGTTTATTTAAAATAAATCAATATATAAAATCATGTGCATGTTTACTCCAAATTAACTTTGAAGATAGCAGTAGTTTAATCAAGGTACTGGACTTCCTAAAATAAAAGAATGATATTATGCATAATAGCGAGATGCAGTCTGTGAAAGCTCCGTATTCATCTCATTCACAGATACATTTGTTCGTGTGTAGTAATAGATTACAAATTTTAACTTACTTTGATTCTACATGTGAAAGACCAAGGAGGCCAAAGTTTGGAGGTGGATCTGACTAGAGTTTTTGTAGTCAATCTAGTTCCTCATTGCTGTTCCTAGAGAGATACACAAACCTGGAAAAGTACATGCAAGACAGTTAAAATACCTGAGGACATTGCAAGTGACCCTAGACATACAGTTGCCAGCAGCGGAATCAAGTCCCAGAAGTAAAGCAGAGGTCCCAAAGGTCCTCCCATCTACCTGCAACCCTCCTTTGGACGTTCAAATATCACAGACCATCTCAAGCAGAACTAGAGATGGAAACGCGCATCTCAAGTGGGCAATGGAATCAAGCTTCTGAAGTTAGGTTTCTGAATCTTGAGTTGAATACCACCATTAATGACTGAACGCCTTCAAATAGCTTTCTTACATCTACTACAAAATACTAATCTAAAAAATAGTACTAATTTAAAAACTATTTAATTCAAATAAACAGTGAATGCCATCAGCAAAACCACATAAAAAGTGATGTGCAGGTAGCGGAATCTGAACTTACCAACACGAAAAGATTGGTTTCACCAGGTGGAAAACCAGCTTCCATCAAGTTGGTATATTTATAGAGCAATCATCTGACAAGATGTCAAAACATGAGAGAAATTCCTGGAAATGAACACAATTACAGTGTGAAAGAAGTTTAAATGAACTTTCAAATTGTATAAACAGGAAACTCTAGATTTTGTCTTTTTTACTGTATATAAAAAATATTGAAAATAAAGCTGTCCATACTGTTCTTTGCCTTATTGTGTAACTGAACATTGTACCTAAAATAAGTAAATATCGAAGTGGAAATGCCCAGTAAGATTTCAAATTGAAACATAAGCAGCAGCTTGTTAGTAATACATGTGCATGACATAAGAGATGTATTTTCACTTCAACATCCACCTGAATGAAATCAGAGATTCTTACATATGGTAGATGATCAAGGTATGCTGCAAGAAGCAGAAATGTATCTGACTTGTCAGACCTGGAGAGAGTGAATTCTAATTTTGAATGAGCCACCTCTCTCCTCTGTGCCTATACAGTAGTTCATGCACCTCTATTCACGAATCTACTATGAAAATCATTGCCTATACAGACAAAACTCTTTTCCTCACCTATTGTGGTTCAAACAGCCCTGCTGTGTCAACTTCTCTACGCTCTTATTCTCTGATGTATAATATTTTGGAATCTGTCAACATATGACATTGGATTGATAAAAATTGGCTCCAGCTAGCAACTTTTTATTCTCCTGGTTCTGTATCACTTTTTTGGACTCAGTTTGGACATTTTCATATTTTTCTTGAAGAATTTAACATCTATGACACCTATGTGAGATATAAGGACAGACTTTTTAACCTTCTATTATAAATGCTGAACCAAAAGGGTTTATTCTAAGGACCACTATCCACCTTGTAAGCAGAATTAGTAAATTTACACACACTTAAAAATCCTTTAGACAGGTTAAAGACAACAGGAAATAGTGTGTGGTGCTGCCTATAATGTCAATTTCTGTTGTCTAGACTCTCAGCTGCTTTTCAACATAATGATTTTAAGCTTTCCTTTAATCTAGTTAGTGAAAATCTGTATTCTAAGACTTCTGGTCTGTATAGAGCATATAGGTAACATTATGTTCTCTTAATATATAATATATACTCAATAATATATACTACGTCATGATCTTTCCCTGATAGTTACGCTTCTAAGAAGAGTTACACAGCATACTAAATAAAATTGGCAGTGTGTATAAATAAAAGCTAAATTATGTGCATAATAGAGCATGGACAACATAGCACTATTAAATTAATTAGTTTTTCAGGTAATATTTATAATGCTAAAAGAATCAGTAGGAGCTTCTGCAGCTACTGAAGGACAGGAAGCACTTTCCAACTGTGAAAAATAACTTTGAGGCTCCTGAAGTTCTCTTGTGCTGAATTCAAAGGTCTTTGGTTTAATTTCAAGAAAATAAGAAATAAAAATACCCAGTGAGTAGAGGAAAGAGTTTTGTTTCCCTGCTCTTCTACATCATACATGTAAAATTCAGTTTACCACCTCCTTATGTCTGACCAAGGGACGACATGCCCTGGTGCAAGTACAGGCTGGGGGATGAAGGGATTGAGAGTAGCCCTGCAGAGAAGGAATTGGGGGTACTGGTGGGTGAAAAGCTGGACATGAGCCTGCGATGTGGCTTGCAGCCCAGAAAGCCAACTGTATGCTGGGCTGCATCAAAAGAAGAGTGGCCAGCAGGTCGAGGGAGGCGATTCTGTCCCTCTGCTCTGCTCCGCTCTCGTGAAGACCTGCAGTGCTGCGTCCAGCTCTGGGGTCCTCAGCACAAGAAAGACATGGACCTGCCAGAGCGGGTCCAGAGGAGGGACACAGAAATGGTCAGAGGGTTGGAACACCTCTCCTATGGAGAAAGGCTGAGAGAGTTGGGGTGGTTCAGCCTGCAGAAAAGGTGGTTCTGGGGAGACCTTGCAGCCTTTCAGTACTTAAAGGGGGCTTATAAGAAAGATGGGGACAGACTTTTTAGTAGGGCCCATAGTGATAGGACAAGGGGTAATGGTTTTAAACTAAAACAGGGTAGATTTAGACCAGATATAAGGAAGAAATTTTTTATGATGAGGGTGCTGAAACACCGAGACTGGTTGTCCAGAGAGATCATAGATGCCCCATCCCTGGAAACATTTAAGGTCAGGTTGGACTGGGGTCTAAGCAACCTAATCTAGTTAAAGCCGTCCCTGCTTATTGCAGGGGCGTTGGACTAGATGATTTTTAAAGGTCCCTTCCAACCCAAACTATTCTATGATTCTACAATTCTATGCCACTTAAAGGTACATGTTCTTCTCTTTGACCAAAGTCAGGCATTCTTACCCAGTCCTGAACAGTGTCTCCAAAGAAAGTTAAGGCTTAGGCGTGATGGTGAGAGGTTGCTGTTTCTATTTGAAGATCTAAAATGCTTTACGAAAATTCCATATTCAAAATAGATCTTTTCACACGTAATCAGATTTTCCACTTTGCAAAACTTTGTTGAAGATGCAGATTTCAGCCTTGGCAGCAAATGTTCAAATAAGAACAATGCAAGATAATGCATTCAAGAAACACAAGAAATAGATCTCTGTTCTTCAACAGTCTCAGATTTTTGGTATATTATGAAGGGGTTTTGTCTTTATATTCAGCATATTACTACGTATATCAATTTTTTTTGTTTGAGAATGCTTAAGCTTGCTTACGGTAATGCTGTAAATTTCACAATTATCTATCTTAGAAAATGTAAATATTAATTCTACATTAATACATAGTATAATTGGCAGATATCTCATTTAAATGATAATCTAAATATTAGGTTATAATAAACAAGAAGATGTGGTGAACATTCTAACATTGAACTGAGGTCTGCACAAAAAGCAAAACAATTATTTCCTGCTTAGTATATATCGGTCACTGCCATTGTAGAAATGTATGCCATCAGTCAGGGCTTAAACCAATTTCCAGTTTAAAATATCTAAGAAGTTAGTAATTCAGTTTAAAAAACCAAATAATTTTGCTGTGGGGAATATATATTGAACAACTTTTACATTATTATCACTTGAATTATGCCATGAAACTGCAGTGAGTCCTCTCAGTCATAATGTGTTAGATCTTTCCGTTTCAAACCCTTAACTCAAATCCTCAACACCATCAAAAGATCTGTTTCTTTATCTTCTTTTAGTAATTGCGAAAAGACTTGTTCAGAGGGTAAAACAGATGAAAAATAGAGTGCTCTGTGACTTACCATCTGTCACGACCCGGCCCTTGCCGGTCAGAGCAGGGAGGGGTTGTGTAAAGTTCGGAATTCCCTCGGGCTAAATTAAGGGGAAACGACACCAGACGATCGGTTAAACACTTTATTCACGACACAAAGCAGCCTGAGCTTGCAGAGCCTGAACGGTTGATGGCGTGGTTCCTTACAAAAGAATGGGCACCAACCCCATTAGCAGAGGAGGCAATACGGAGAGCCCTCCCGCTGAGTCACGAGGTTCGGAGCGGACCCTTGCGTTCCAGTCTCCTCTCAGGGAGGAGTCTAGGGGCGGCTGGATCCACTCCTCGTCCCAGACCTGGTCAGCGGTCTGTATCTTAAAGGATGAGGTGTGGGGGTTGTGAAAAGGAGCGGGGGAGAGAGAGAGAGACAGAGGGAGAGGAAAGATGTCACCAGTCCTGGACGCAGCGTTAGTGCGGCCGGCCCGGCCTCCAGTCCCGGCAGGCGGGCGCCCCTGTCCTGCTGGGTGTGCGCGCGCACGGGCTCCTTGTGCCTGCGTCTGTTACAGCCCAGTTCGCGCCCTTTTTCACCTCAGTCACACCCCTCTTGGCGTCTGCACGCTGCCCTCCTCCCGGGCAGGCGCCCTTACGGGGGGTGGTCGCGGGCTCTTTCCCCAAAACTCTGGGTGACCCCTGGCCATACATGGTGGGATGTCCTGCTCAGTCCGGCAGGGCGGGCGACGGCGCATCCTCCAGTGCCCCTCCAGCGTCCTGTGTCGCATAGTGTAGCTAGGCGGAACTTGCCTTCTTGCAGCGCCCTGGAGGCAAGGTGCGTTTCTCCACAGCAAAGACCAGGAAAGCCAGGTCCCTGTCAATCACGACGGGTGTTTGAGGCATTAACCCCGTCCAGTCTCTCACACTGTCATTGTAAAAAATCTCTGTAAGAAAACTGTCGTGAATTTTGCTCTTTTTGTTGTTGTTGTTCTAAATCAGTTACAATACCTCCACCACTCTAGAGCACGGATCATCTTCACCCTGCTGTTGCCTTCGCAAGTGCTCATTTCTGCGCTTTGGTGTTAGTAAACCTCTCTAAGAGAATCAGTTCTAACCATGTTTTCGTAATTTTTTTTTCCTTATAACACAGAGCTACCTGATTAATTTTTCTAGTACCCAGTAGGCAATTTTACTGATATCCACTGCTTTTTATTGAAGTCTGTTATATAATTTTATGAAGATAATTTCAAGAGGATGTAGTGCCCTAGCTGTGCTGAGCTACTTATCTGTGAAGCAGGGATCTGCAGATGCTGGAACTGCAGCTGGGTTTTGATTACCGAGGAGGACACTAAAAAAACAAGGCCTAAACAGAAATATAAGTATGGACACCTCTGGTGAGACAAGGGGAATTAGATATTGAAGGAAATTCAGTAAATATAGTAGGTATCTAGAATGGATAGAAGCTGTTTAATGATTATTTAGCTTATAATAAGGTTAAAGGGAATGAAAAATGATGTTTTAACGACCAC
>JAVKLA010000008.1:10132807-10172074 GCA_034782735.1 Sagittarius serpentarius
TGGGACTACCCCCCGTGCTGCCCAGCGCTGAATAAACATACCTACTTTACAATCTTATAGATTGTGGAGTCTGTTTCTGCATTCCTCGTATCACTGGGACTCCAGGAAAAAAAAAATGATAATGCTTGTGATCAGGATGAAGACCAGAAATTAAATTTTGTGTAGTTCCCCTCTATCAGTCACATGTGAAGGTGGAAGACCATCTTCTTCAGTCTATGTAATACGCTACCACAGCACCAAATCCAATGGCTTGTTTAATATATCTGGATTTGTACTCCACATATGCTGGAAGGACTATTTTATGCCCATTTTTAGAACAGGTAAAAGATGCATAGTTGAACTGTTGATCCTGGCTCTGCATAGGCAGTACCTCCTCCTGTTTTGCCTAAAAGACTCCTACATTCCTCCTGCCCTTTAAATCTAAGGCATTGTCACAATCTCAGTGCAATAATAAAAAGATTTTGGACCAGGTATCTATCCAACTTTCTTTGGAATAACCTTTTAGGTTAATGATTGCTGACACTGGAATTGCTAAATCTATTACCAATCTAAGTCTTTGAGCACAAGGCACTCTGATGAATCAATCTCATCTTGTGAGGAGCTCAGCAGGAAGATACTGTTCATGAAATATCCTTCAGACACCCTTGATCAGAGTATTTTTGCTTAGATTTATCTGACATGCAAAGAATCAATCATGTCCAATACAGCTAGGGTTAGGGGTTTTTTTAAACGTATTTCCAAACGATTTTTATTGGATCAGCTATTTAATATTGGTTGTTTACAGCTAATCATCTACATGGATTATCAGTTAGGTTTTCATACCTAATAATATTCAGGTATTTAACTCACTGATAAACTAACTGTTCTGCTTACCTGTTCTGATACTTTATTTGAACATTTTGTTTTGGTGCCTCTGACTAAGTAATAGTTCTAATTCTGTTTCAGTTCACAGCACTGAAGTGTGTTCAAAACAAGCCTTTTTGCTTAAAGTAATTTTAAATATGATTTATACACATGCAACTACCTGCCTAGAAACTGATCATAGCAAAATGTGCCATAGACAAAATTACCTGCAGGGTTGAGTTTAAAAGCGTATCTCTACATATTCATTTTTTTCCCCTAAAATAAAAATCTTTCATCTTGATTGATACAAGTACTACTTTTTTTGTCATGCTATCAAGTAATTTTTTTTTCAATAAGTTTAAAACATTAATAAATATGTAGAGATTCAGAGAATCTAGAGAAAGGGGTGAGGAACAGCGTACTTCTCAACATCTCTCATAATGGATCTTACTTTTCAGATCTCATTAACAGTACTTTTGATTGTACATATAATTGGTAGTCTGAAAACACTGCACATGCTATTTATAGTATTTAAGATTTAAATATTTT
This sequence comes from Sagittarius serpentarius, assembly GCA_034782735.1. NCBI lineage: Eukaryota > Metazoa > Chordata > Aves > Accipitriformes > Sagittariidae > Sagittarius > Sagittarius serpentarius. Next base: position 10,134,200 of record JAVKLA010000008.1, read on the forward strand.
CAATTAGAGCTTAAACATTTTTTGCTTTCCTGGTAACTGTTCCTCTCCCTGAATATCCACATCTTTTCTCTTCACTTAAAGTTAAAGGGGTTATCAAGGCTTACGGAGAGTGACAGTGTCATCTAAGAAGAAAGAAAGAGAAGAAATAGAAAGGTTCCATCAAAGTAGGTGCATTGAGAAATACTTCTGACAAGACCCAGACAGAAGCTGACAGCAGCTGGATTATGCAATCAGTTTATGTAACTATGTAAAGAGATCTTCAAGAGCAGGTGAAGGTGGTTTTGAGTTTTTTGGATTCTGTAACATCTGTGGATACAATTTCACTGCTAGGCACAGGGAAAGCTTTTACGTTGCAACTTACGAAACTGAAGATACGTCTGCAAAATACAAACCATTTCTCAGGAAAATGAATTCAAGTTTTGCTAGCCAGCATACATTAAAAAGTAAGAGCAATCAGTGAATATGCTGGCTGATATTTTTCGTGGATGATAGATATGTGCTCCATGGACCCTTCAGGTCAAAAGTCAATGGGGAGAAAATGCTTTCTCTCCAGGTTTTATTTTGCTATTGCTATCCTTCCAAAGTGATGATAGTAAACCTATTCAAACAGTGTCCTGGCAGCAGTTTGACATTTTAAAAGATCAAAAACTACCATGTTAGATGACTAGGGAGCCCCCAGACTGCAATAATACCAAAAAGGAAAGTAATAAAGTATGAAGCAAGCATATGGCATGCAGTTGCATTTCTTGCTATTGATTCTGAAACTGCTGAAGTGAAACTTCTTTATCAGCAGCTACATAATCAGCAAGTCAAAGCAATGCATCTCTGCCTGAAAATACAGTAAAACCACTGTGTCAATTTAATCAAAAGGTATCAGTTAGAGAAACCTGGAGAATTACATGACATTACATACTGATGTGTGTAAGATTGTCGAGTCTCATAACTGACAAGCTGGTAAACTGCAAACTGCCAAGAAATGCCTGGAAACATAGTGATCTTGGATTGTTAGACCAACAGATTTTCACCCACAGTCATACATGGAAGTAGATATCTGACTAACTGAAAATGAAGACAAAAATATATATTAGTAAATATGTCAATATGTGGTAAATATATGGTCAAACTAGCAATTAAGTAATAAGTACTCCAGTAATAAGTAATAAAATAATAGTAACAGTAATTGAGGTCTTGTAGAATGTGAAATGTTCTTAATGTTCACTAATTTTGTATTTTCAGCATACAGTAACAGCATGCTAGGCCCTATGAAAAGACAGTTTTAAAATGTATCAGAGATTCTGGGCTCCTGGACAAAACTTACGCTAAGCAATTGATCTGTGATTGTTCTATCTGTACATGTAACCAGTATCAGAGGAAAGATGTCAAATATATTGCTCTATATGTTGTTTCACTGATGAGAACCTTACACTGAAGGATTGCTGCAGGTATCCAGTTATTAGTACATTACACTTGGAGTCATCTGTGGTCCTGGCAGACACAAAACATAAAAGTGTTTGGGCTTTAACTTTCATTTCCAATTCTGTCAACATGTCAGGATATTAAAGAGCAGCTGTACTGAGCTAACAGCTCATCAGTGTGTCTAAATCCCTGGAAATTACATTTTAAAAGACTTTTTTGTGTGAATGTGTTGGAAAATGTGTCATTTGTTGGAGCTTCCTAACACGTAAAAGAAGCACTTCTATTGTTATACTCTTTAAAAATGAGTGATTTGTACACTCTCTCAGAAGTGAGCCAGTTCTCCCGACTGCACTCCAGCTGGTGTTGCTATATCTTTGTCTCCTACTTCTTGCTTTTGGAGTGATCACCATTATCAGTGGGACCTCAGTATATTCACAAGAAAAATTTGAGACAATTTGTAGATCTATAAAGACTTTCTATTATAGATCTTGCTTTCTCATAAATTGTATCCACGACCAGATGCCATTTGAGTTGTCCTCTTTGCTTCTCTGAGATCCAAGGTGGTTTGACTTCCAAGACAAAGAAATGTCATAACGGATTATAACAGAAGCAAATTAGTCCAAAGCAAGACTACAATTGGAGGGGTTTAACAGTATCTTTAAATATGCCAATATGCCCTGTTATTCAGTGTCCATAACAATCCAAACTGTAATCCATCTACTAGAAAAGGTAGCTCCCTGATCAAGACTTGTAGAGGAGGAAGACTGATGTCTTCCCATATCTGAAATAATGCTCATGTGGCTGTGCTGTTGTGGTGGGTTAACCCTGGCTGGATGCCAGGTGCCCACCAAAGCCGCTCTATCACTCCCCCTCCTCAACTGGACAGGGGAGAGAAAATATAAGAAAGGCTTGTGGGTTGAGACAAGGATAGGGAGAGATCACTTAACCAGTAACTGTCACAGACACAACAGACTCGATTTGGGGAAAACGAATTTAATTTATTGCCAATCAAATCAGAGTAGGGTAACGAGAAATAAAAATCAAATTTTAAAACACCTTCCCCCCACCTCCCTTTTTTCCTGGGCACAGCTTCACCCCTGAATTCTTTACCAACTCCCCCCAAGCGGCACAGAGGGACGGGGAATGGGGATTACGGTCAGTTCATCACATGTTGTCTCTGCCGCTCCTTCCTCTTCAGGGGCAGGACAGCTCACACTCTTCCCCATCTCCAGCTTGGGGTCCCTCCCACGGGAGACAGACCTCCATGAACTTCTGCAATGTGGGTCCCTCCCATGGGCTGCAGTCCTTCACAAACTGCGCCAGCGTGGGTCCTTCCCACGGGCTGCAGTCCCTCAGGCACAGACTGCTCCAGTGTGGGTCCCCCACGGGGTCACAAGTCCTGACAGCAAACCTGCTCCAGCCTGGGCTCCTCTCTCCACGGAGCCACAGGTCCTGCCAGGAGCCTGCTCCAGCGTGGGCTTCCCATGGGGTCACAGCCTCCTTCGGGCACCCACCTGCTCCGGCGTGGGGTCCTCCCCGGGCTGCAGGGGGAGATCTGCTCCGGTGTGGGCCTCCCTGGGCTGCAGGGGCACAGCCTGCCTCACCGGGGTCTTCCCCACGGGCTGCAGGGGAGTCTCTGCTCCGGCGCCTGGAGCACCTCCCGCCCCTCCTTCCTCACTGACCTGGGGGTCTGCAGGGCTGTTTCTCTTACATGTTCTCACTCCTCTCCGGCTGCGGCTTCTGCGCCCCAGCACTGTTTTCCTTCTCAAATACGTTATCCCAGAGGCGCTACCACCATCACTGGTTGGCTTGGCCTTGGCCAGCTGTGGGTCCGTCTTAAAGCCGGATGGCATTGGCCGTTTCGGACACAGGAGAAGCTTCTAGCTACTTTTAAAGAAGCTGCCCCTGTGGCTCCCCCGCTATAAAAACCTTGCCACGTAAACCCATTACAACTGTGCAGCATGTGGCTATACAGTATACAGATGAGGTCCTGAGACAGAAAAGTCATCCACACTTCACTGCCTCTCCATACAGAATCATAGAGAGAAGACTAACACATCTGTAATACCATAACTAATGATATTTTTTAAAAGATGCATTAGTTCAGTCCTTAAAACCCATTCCAGTGTGATGCTTTGATTTTGCATTATTTTATGCATAGAAGAAATAGAAATTAGTGTTCAGGTCAAAAATGCTTTCATTTACTCCTTTTTTCAAGCAAATTCATTATAGATGTTTTTTTCATCTGCTGGTACTCTTCACTTTGGCTTTTGGTCTACCATTTCAGCAGGTCTGTTTTAAATGACAGTAATTTCTTAGATGTATTGAGTATAAAACCATGTTTGAATAAATATCTTTGTGATTTTTAGAACTAGTTAGAATTCAGAATTGAAAGACCAAATTTGCAGAAACAAAAGAGAAAAAAATCTTCTATTAATCCTCATGACAAGTCTGGTTTAATCTGTTAAAAAATCACAGCTCTCGAAGCTGGATTATTTGAAGGATTCGAGGAAACCGATTGCTGCATCTGCTGCATACAATATCATATGAAGGACCAGATCATTAGTTGGTATTATTGAATTTTACAGACTGCAATATATTACTTCATTAACTTGTTTTATGACTGTAGAATCCAATTGTATATATAATACCTAGACTGACCTTCCATAAAACTTACTAGGACTTTACAGGGGAACTAACTTGGTCTGTATAGGCTACACCTGCAGTAGCAGGTAAAGCAGATTGGTAGAAGCAAACATAGAGTGAAATATTTTTCCTGAGAAGTCTACACTACTTTTCTTATTTTATTTACGAATGTATTTATTTATGTATATATTTATTTATTTACATCAGAAGTAACTTTGGATTATTACACAGACTCAATGCTCATTTGTGGCTAGATACGCTTCTGGATATCTGCCAGTTTAATTACATCCAGAAGAAATCCAGCTCATGAGCACAGCATTCATTCCGTGATGCAAACCAAGTACAGTAAGAGGTATGATAAAGAGATTTGCTTCAAAACCACACTCCTGATCCTTGCCAAAACGCTATTCTAGACAGTTGTAGCTGTTCATTGATATTATCTTCAATACAGCTCCAACGTGATGTGAAATTTTTCATTAGAGAATAATTGGGTAAATATGAAGATACTTTTTGACACAAAGGAAACAAAACCAGAGATTAAATGGTGGTGTCCATGCCTGTTTAAATCTTATTCCCCTTGTTTAATACTTGTTTGTGCTGCTTCCGTTCCCACAGTGCTTTAAGAGTAGGTGCTCCTGGTGTGAATCACATTATAGAGTTCATCCGAACTCTGATGCTTTGTCGAGACATGTGTATTCTGGAGTTAACAAACACAGCCTTGTTGCTTTTCTCTTCAAACATTTGGAGTGCTTGGATCTGACTTTGGGTACAGATTCCTAGTACTTCAGTAGTTCTTGCATATTCGGATGTTCTCTTTACTACTTATGCTTCCTTTTTTTTTTTTTTTCCTCCCTGGAAGTGCTTGTCAAAAGTAAGTTAGCTTGTAGAACAATTTAAGTCTAGCTTGCTATAAATTGGTGTCTCTATATAACAGTCTTGTGCGCATGTATTTTCTTATACATGCACACAAACACATATATGTGGCCATACAGACACAACATAATCTGTGCCTAATATATATGTATATAATAATTCAGACTTTGTATATGGCAAGGTGAAAATGCCTGTCGCACACCAGTGTAAGAATATGAAGGAACTTGTATCTTCAGTGCCCTCTTTTTCTTAATGCTGTTTGGTGTAATGTTTGGAATGCTGTCATTTGAAGCTGTACACATTGCCATCTTTATAAGACAATTCCTATCCATAATCCCATGTTTGAGACTATAAACTTAGGCAAAAGTCTGAGCTTTTCTGTGACCTTTCTTTCCAACTACAAACCTATCTATCAGCCTAACTCTCTGTTACATCTTTTCATAAGCACGAGCTATACGAGGCAAGGAAAGCTCTGGGTCAGTACTGTGACAGTATGAGGAGATTTTCATTTACAATGTATTCTAAGCATCAATAATAATAGGCCATAGTGTTACTTCTGCCCTTCATAATTGCAGGCTTGGAGACCAATGACTCTCTTAGAGTCACAAAACTCTCAAATATATAAGGGAGATCCAAGTTGTACAGTGCCTGCCCTTGACAAATATTCTGTGTCTTCTGAGTCACAGCGCTATTTGCAGAGTTTTGCACTGAATATACTGACATAATGATTGCAGCAGCAGATTATAAATAGCTGTATTTATACATAGCTCTAAACTAAAAGAGCAGCAGCTTGCTTGAGACATTTTTAGTAAGAATTTTTTTCCCCCGTCTTTAATTTATTCCTTTCTCCATTACGCTTCAGACAATCCTGGCTTGAAGCTTTAAAACTTGTGATTCCTCAACATGAAAACAGACAGTTCTTAATCACATTTTAGGTGTTGTGATTTTCAGGGAGAGGAGCGGCAGCTGTACGCTTGTCCTGTTCCTTAGCAACAGAGCAAGGGATGCTCAGGAGACTCCGCCGCCGGCGGGAGCCTGAGCTGCTCGCCTGTTGCTCTCAATACCACTCTCCACCTGCCACAGCCTACAGGAGGACCAAAATCGAAACCAGGTCTCCAAGGAAAGGTTCTGTATATATGAGTTAATACTACTCCATACTTAATGTGTGATAACCAAACACTGAATTCGCTTGGTTAAGCATTCAGTTGTCAGGAGGGGGGAGGAAAAAAAGGTGACAAACACGTATGCCAAGCTCTCAGCTATGCCAGTTAAATTTTCTTTAAGTTTTGCAGTGTTTCTTTAAGTTATTTGCTCACAGGGAAGATATTGAGTAAAATCTCCCTAGTTTCAAAGACAGAAAATTCTCATAATTTCCGTTTTCCATACAGCCCAATTTGTGGAGCCATAGTAAGTTCAGCTTTCCTTTGGAAATGTAAATAACTTGTCTAACCTTCAAGCTACTTCATAGCCACCAGAAAGGACATCTTAAATGTAATGTAATAATTTAAACAGAAGTAAAAAAAGTAGCAAATAAATACCTCAAACATGCCCCTTCCTCAAGGTTTTAAGACACTTTGGGTTAGATTAATCCCATCTAACTTTGGGCACACAGCTGTTTCATTTTAGGAGGGCTCTGTCCTATTCTCCACCTACAGTAAATGGAAAAGAGAATTCTGATTTCTGATTCCATCCCCTCTCGCCCTGCAGCATTGTGGCCCCCATGGCAGCAGTGGCCTGCCAGGGGCTGGGGCAATGTCTTTCTCTTTAAAATGTTACTCGGACTGACTGAGGTTTTGGTTCCATATACATGGTATGTGCTCCCTTTTGTTCATAACAGGATTTTGAGTGTGACAGTAGGCTGTCATCCTCTCAGAAGACCTTTCAATTCTTTGTTCCCCTCAGAGGGAAACCTAACACAACTAATTTTTCAACTGAGGTTCCACTACTCCTTCCTCAAGTATCTTAGGACACATCTCATGATTTTTTGAAAGTGGAGGTGCCAAAACTGTTTTGTTCGTTCCAGGTGCAAGCTCAAATGCGACACCACAAGCCATCCCCCCCCACCAAAAAACCCAGATCACAAAATGGACTATTGTTGGATAATAGAGAGCAATAAATCTGTCATCTGCCTCCTACCCCCATCCTTTCAAGATGCCAAGAGAAATGGAGAACTGTAGCCCATTTGAATCCTCCTCTTTCTAACAAACAGGTGCCGGAGGTCCTATGTACCATTCCAGCCATCCCCTCTTCTCTACTGTCATTGATGCTCTCAACTAGGGCAGAGACACAGGCAGAAATATACCTTGGATCAAAAGTGTGTGTATGATAATGGTGAGTGTGTGAAAGAACAAGCTTGGAGAGAGAAAGTCCCATCCCATGGAGGAAAGTGTAAGGAAGAGTGGGTCCCAGAAGATAATGGGCAGGGAGAGGATGTCCTATATCACTTATTAAGCTGGCAGATTGTGACCACATGTTCTCCGAAAAGACAGTCCAGTTTGTTTTAGGATAACAGATCCTTGAGCTGTTGTCAAAGCACAAACCAAATCATCTTCCCAGCATGATCAGCATGATCATACATTACATTCTTCCACCTCGTGACTTACCAAGCCAACAATCTAAAACTGAATGCTCATGCTCACAAATAAATACTTCTGTCTGTATCTTAGAGGTGAACAATTTAGTTTCTTTTTACATACTTGAGAAGACTGCTGCTAGCCTGAAATAATGTATAGATGGCCTACTGTTATTCCTTGTGTGTATATTTACACTGTGATATTAGAGGCATTATATACACTTCATTTTTTTAATACAAGCAAAATGTTCATGGTGACAACACAAAAAGAAGTGCTGAGGTCTAAGGTGCGGACAAAGTATTATAAGCCCTCTCAATGAATGGCATTTTCCTTGGGTTTTGTCCAGAAAATTAATTTTCTTACCTCTTTTAATCCTTTATTTAAGTCATTATTGCACAAATATTTACAGGTTACTCAAAGCCCTTATGTGTTTTATTTTAGTTCACTATAATATTAACCGCCCAAAATTGCATGTTGTTTTTCCTCCTCCCCAACTCTAGATCTGTTGTGCTGACTTTTTGCAACTTGATAGATCATGAAGTAAATTTTCTCAGGCCTCTTGCTCTTCATTTATGCTGACATAAGAATAAATAGATTTCAAGCAAATCTAAAATATGTATCAGGAGTTTCTTTTCTGTCTTCTAGGACTTATGTAAAATTCTTACAGAATTTTGGCCAGTTTCAGGTCTTCAATTTCTTCATTTACAAAACTGAAATAATGACTACTCCCTTACTCCACATAAAAATGTGTGCTTCAAAGCTGTAGTCTTGTGAGATTAATTAAAAAGAATGACTAGAAGGAAAACAAAGCAGGCTTATGTTTGCTTACTTTTTAGGGCTAAGGCAATAAAGCAGGGACTGGAATAGAACAGAACAGGATACTTTTTGCAAAATCTGGAGTTTATGAGTGTTTAGAAATAAGTTCAAGCAACTAAGTCATTTAACGATTAAGATATTCTTAAGGGGCTGAAAATATATTACTTAAATGAAAACATACCAAATTTTGCAAAAAAAAAATCCTACGCCAAGGCTATTCAGTCTGCTGACCCACAGAATCTGGCTGCAGAATGTAATTTCCAAAGGTGGTCCTCTGTCAAAAAATCACCACATAATATATTTCCAGGGAGACATTTTTTAATTCTCTATCATACTCAGGCTTTTAAACTAGGTGAGGGTTTTTTCTACATTCATGATGTTGAATTCCATATGTTTCTTTATTTCACTCTGATTAGGTCATGGAATACCTTTATGATGTCTTGAAAATATCTGCTTTTACCACAACCGTTGCTACTGAATTGCTGTCTACAATGAAGGAAATTTTGGCTTCTCTAGAAATGAACAGTATTGTTGGATTTTTTTTCTTATTTATCAGAGATTAATTAAAACAGAAATCACTCTGCAGTATGATAGATCAGATAAAATAACCACAGGTAGATGGCATTAATATAGAACTGAAGAAGGTCTTTTTATAAAGGAATTAATTTTCTGTAGAATGTTTCAAGTACAGAGACTAGAAAGCAGAAAATGTTTTCCCTACTATTGGCTTACAATAGTCTGATATGTTAGTTATAAGGTACCTTAATAAGTAGTAGCAGTAAGAAGAGTTAGAAATTCAGGGAGACTTCCTTCTGCAGATTTGTTGTCTACCCAGAGCTAGAAGGAACAAAAAAAAAAAAAAGAATAAATGCTTCACATAGAATTTTATGACTTGTTTTTAGTGCTTTGATTAATCCACAATATAAGTAAGCAGGTTTTACTTAAGTACATCAATTCTGTAGTTTTAGTTGGATATTAATCACTTCTTGTCTTAATCTACTGCCTAATGATGTTATGAAGTCTTAAAGAGCTGGCACATTTCACCACAAAGGTATCTGCATTTTAGTCGCATGCAAAATGACTCTGTTCTATTCCCTCCACATGCGACTACTGTGGGTTTAATTAATTCAAGTTTATAAAGCATTCTCATATCCTTGGATGAATTGCACAATAGAAATGCCAAGTGGCAGTGTTAAATAGCAAAATTTAACAAAAAAAGTATTACATTATATTTTATTTGAAATAGTTTAGATGATAATATTTATGTAACTTATTTACGATGAATAGAATAGGAAAAGTTTATATTGTGGTTTCATGTTCATTTCTCAATAAAATTTACTTTTAAAAGAAATTTATTTGCTATGGTTTCTGCAGAGATTTTACAGTTTTAGAGTACAAAATTTCACTATGCCTCATAGTTTGATGCTGGATAATTCAGTTAGCAAAACATTCTACTGATATCAGGTTCTACTTCAAAACTAGTGAAACTGTTTCAGCCTTAATCATGTAATGGGCTGAATGTAAATTGTACTGTGTTTAATATGGAGATAACACTAGCAGCTCCAGACAATTAGTTTTGTTTAGAAAAGTGGGATTTTCTTATGGATTTAATAGAAAAAATATCATGTTAATTAGGATTCTTACATAAGTCTAGGTAAATTTTTGCTTATGAACTTCCAAGCTTGCAGAATGTTCTTAACCCCATTAAAAAACAGAGGGAAAAAAAGAAAAAAAAGAGTACGTTTTCTTCAGTAGTTTATTGCTACAATCCTGCATGGCACTGAGCCTCATTAACTCCCACTGACATTGGTGAGAAATGGGACTGCTTAGTTTCTCACAGAAACTCTCAAAATTTTGATACAATTTCAAGCAGCTAAATAGGAAAAAACAGTGAGAGTCTGTCTTTTACCACATGAGGCTTGCTCAGTGAGAAGTGCAAAGATTTTTGTGGTCATCTCATTTGCTTCTGTCTATTGTCTCTTGAAGATCATTCTGTGTGCCCATGAATCTCTGACAGACTTTCCATTTTCTCAAGTGGGCTTCCCTTCATGAAATTATTTTGCTTTGCAAATACCGTGACTCCACGTCATTACAATGCCTTATAAGCAGCTTTCCGGAACAGCATACCATATTTTGTACTGCTTGTTTATGATCATCTCTGTGGTGATGTCCATACTTTGGACAATGTTTTCTTAAACCTCTGAATTGTCTCCTTGATTTCATGTCTAAAAGGGGACATGTCATTTGTGTAATATTTCACATGACTATTGTAATTTTAATTGCAGGGGCTCTCTGGTGACTGGATGGTCAATACCTGGCTTTATACTTGCTTGAAAGGTATTATAATTCTGCTAAGATTTCCTAGTTTATAAATGAGATGTCATTGTCAGATTGGAACACTTCCCAGCTATAGAAATATTTTTTGTGCTGCCTTTTATATACTGACTCTTATGCAATTTCTTATACTTTTGTAATGTCTAAGAGGAAGAAATCCTGCTGCAGAATACTTAGATGCTGTAGGACATCCATGCTTTGTATAAACTGACACAATTATCTATTTTATCTGTTCTCTGATCTATTAACCCAATTTATTTGGCGAAATAATTTAAAAAGACCCTCCACCTTTGAATTGTCTTGAACATCCTTAATTTTACTATAATGAATTTCTACTAAGAGTATTTGTACTAATATTAAGAATAAGTGGGTGTTTTCAGGAATGTGGACTAAGTCTCCTTCAGTGCTTAGAGAGTAGGAGGAGAAAATATCTTCAGCCTACAGCTGCTTAAGATTAAACGTTGGAGTTCTCCTGCATTCCAGAACAAAACCATTTCTAAATGTGGTTTTTAACAAATGATCCTACAGATTTCCCACCCACAGATGCTTAACACACAGAGGCAGCTACTGTGCGACTTCCAAAATGCAAACTTGGAAGAATGCTGTGAAATAAAGTAAAAACTAAAAGCATTACCTGGATTTGAATGTGGAAATGCCTCCATTTGATAAAGAGATCAAGATGGTACTTGACGTAAAACCTGTACAGAGACCACGCATCATGCCTTCTCTGACCTGTTCCCTCTGAAGTCTTATATTTGAACAAGTGTCTGTGAACAAGTACGTCAGCATTCCAGCAGGACTTTAGTATTGTGTCCTCTTGGGAATCTCTGCTTTGGAAACTGCCCTGTCTTTTTAATTTATTCCTCAATTTCCTTTCACAGGTTGGCTTAGAAAAGGTAGAAGACATTGCTAATTAAAAATATTGTGTAATTGATACAGAAAACTAAAACTATTCTATCACAGAAACAGAGAGAGAGAAAAGCTAGAGATTTTACATTAAATACATTTGTTGTTTCAATTTAGGCTTTTGAAAATCATCACAAACTTGAAAAGTTTGTTTTCTTTCTTTCCCGTTCTCTTTCTTGCACTTTCATTTTTTTCTTATTCATTTTCTTTTATTTTTCTTTCATTTGCTTTTTTTGTTTTTAATCTTTGATAAGAAAGTGTTACCAGTATAAAAGGGTTGAGGGGAGCATGAGGCTAAGACATTGATGGGTTATGGTCTGGATGAGCTTAAGCTGGGGTAGGAACAGCTTCAGGTTGCCTTCCAGAGAAACGATAACATTAATAAGTCTTTCTGGGACTGTATCTGATCCCTATCAGCATAGTATCTATTTTCCCCACCAAAAGATGTATGAGGTAAAAAATTGGTTTCTACGTCCCTCTTCCTGATCCTTCACTGGGAAGTAATAAAGAGAGCAGGAAAAACTTGAAAAACTGAAATGCAGCAGAGTGAGTGCTGATGCAGTCCTTCCAACACAGTCATAACTGGATATTGTCAGTCAATCAGGATGATTTTTATTTTGATATTGGGTGAAAAAGCTTTAGGAAAGGACAAGCTAACATTGAAGAGTTCTGCTTTTCAAAAATCAGTTTTGGTTCGCATGCAGAAGCAAATAAAGCAAAATAGAACAACAAATGGAAAACTACAAAAAGAGAACTACAGTTACCATAAGCACCTTAAATTATACAATTTAACAAATGCTTAGAATAAGCAATTTATTTTCCAGAGAACCAAAACTGACAGTAGATATCAAACAAATATGTTAGGCTCTGCTTATTTGCTCTTAGTATAGCAAAGAAAATTAAGAAAAATCTATTTTCCCCATACATTTTGTATCTGAATTTTACAATAGTGTGAAATGAAAAGAAACCTACCATAGGGTTTCTTATACAGTGAGATTCTATCCTTATACATACATGGGATTTACTGCTTGGTAATGCTGTGACACCACAGGTTTGGCTGAAGAGTTACGAGTTATATTTCATGTCAATGTGTTCTAATTTAGTTATTTATATGGAAAAATAATAATTCTTTACAAAACTACAACAGTCACATGCAATAACAAATACAAATGGTGTACAAGAAACAATTGAGTTGCTTTTCTATGTGACTGTCGTGCTTTAACCCCAGCCAGCAATTAAACGCCACGCAGCCGCTCACTTACTTCCTCCCCACCTGGTGGGATAGGGGAGAGAATCGGAAAATAAAGTAAAGCTCGTGGGTTGAGATAAGAACAGTTTAATAGAACAGAAAGGAAGAAGCTAGCAATGACACTAATAACAACAATAAAGTGATAACAATAATAATAATAAAAGTATTGGAATACACAAAACAAGTGATGCACAATGCAATTGCTCACCACTCGCCAACTGACGCCCAAGCCACGCTCCTCCCCCCCACCCAGCTGGGCGTGATGTCCCATGGTATGGAATACCCCTTTGGCCAGTTTGGGTCAGCTGTCCTGGCTGTGCCCCCTCCCAAATTTCTGTGCCCCTCCAGCCTCCTTGCTGGCTGGGCAGGAGAAGCTGAAAAGTCCTTGACTTGGTCTAAACACGACTGAGCAACAACTGCAAACATCAGGGTGTTATCAACATTCTTCTCATCCTACACCCAAAACACAGCCCTGTACCAGCTACTGGGAATAAAAGTAACTCTATCCCAGCCGAAACCAGAACAGTGACCTAAAATGTGAGGTTCTTCTTTCAGTAGTTTACCTATTAGTATTTATCTAGTAGGTGTCTTCCCTGCAGTACTCCAAAAAACAGTGCACTAGGCATATTCAAAGATGATTCTCATGAAATTAGAAAATTGACATAATGAAGTTTGAACATCTGCAATCCCCAAGAAAATGAACACTTGCATAAACTGTGAGAACATGAAAATATTAAATGCGTAATTTTTAAAGCTTTTTTAAAAAAATAATCTTTATTTTGCACTTTCTCTGACGAGTTAGTTACTTGGAATGTTTTGCTTCATTGTCCTAACCAAGTAAGGGATACCTAATTTTTCACCCCACTTAACAGATGAATTGTACACACCTGAGTGCTTAGATACTAAGACTGTAGAGGAATCTGCTGCAAAATGGAGTAGTTCTGAAATACTTCACAGTGTGAAGTACTTGGCGGGGGGTGGGGGGTGGGTGAGTGTGGGGGTCTGTGTGTAGGTGGTGTCCTGTATACAACATAGAGACTCGAGAAGCACTTACAGCATATCAAAAATTCTCTTGAATAGGTGTCAGACATGGAAAATGGTTTCCAAAGTAATTTCCTCTAGATGTAACCACTGTCTCCAAGAAAAATAAAAATACTTACAGCACACCTGAAAGTCTTTTTAACATCTGTCAGGAACAAATCACATCAGAAAAAATCTGAAAAATATCATCATCACAGCTTTTCTGTTCTCACTGTCTACTGAAGCTCAAAGTCTAAAGTGCATTTCTGACTTCTAAGGATAGATTTATGAGGGTCACATTTACAATAAATTGAAACTTAATGAGTAAATACTCCACAGAAATAAAGGCTGGGATCACATGGCATTTCTATTTGTAGTCACTACTTTCAACTACAGTTCAGCTTGAGTAGACATATCTTTGTCAAAGCAAACTCACAACAGTTGTGTACTCCATGCAATAGCAGTGACAACATGGCAACTCTCTGTAGCCTTGAACTACTGAGCTATAAAAATCTGAAGTATCCTGTATTACCCTAATCAACTGTGTTTGTTTCCAACATTATCAAACAATTATATTCTTTTATTTCTTCTTGTTCATGAGGAAAACAGTGCAGAAACATGCTATGATACAGCTATATTTCCATACAATGCAGTGTGTAGAGCAAAGAAATTTGCAAAAAACAAAGAAAAAAAAAAAGAAAAATTGTCACAGGAGCATCATGACCTTGCTTTAGTCAAGAGTTGAGTAACTGAGTGTCATGATCCATGGCTGCCAGGTCAGAGCAGACACACTAAAAAAACCCTGCAAAAACATGTGGGCTATGACATGTGTTTATGACAGGCAGTGCCCTGCCACGAAATGGTGGCTGAAACAAAATGGCGTACGCACTCCTGACATAGCCTGTGCTTTCTTTCTGCCACTTCATAAACTGCACTTAGCAGTGTCACATTGTCTGGTGTTTCTTTCCCCCCACAACTGTCGACAACAATATTATGGGAAAGATCTGACATTGAAACCTTAGGAGCACGATTGCTGGGTCAGTCATTATCTATTACAAGAAAAGTGGGTGTAGTTGTTTGGGTAATTACTTAAAGTATTGTGGAAACAAAATTCTTTTATGTATAAAAATGCAATTGTTATAAATGCAAGAAGGTGAAATCTCTCTGATTTAGAAATCCTAGTCATGGAAACTTTTGACAAATATATCTGTTAATTCCAGTATTAGGGCCATTTATTGAAAAATGTTTTACACGCTATTTCAAAATGTCAGTGACAAAAATTTTGCTTAAACTCTGCTCCCCCCCACCGCCAAGAATCCTTTTGGGGGTTTTGTTTCTTTAAGTCAATGGAGAAAGATGGTTACTTTCAGGGAGAGATCCTTCTCATCCTAAGGCAGAGATCTTTATCTGGCCACATTATTCAAACCAAAAATTATCTGTAGCTGTCTGTTGTATATGAGGGAGAATCTTTAGTAACTTGTTCAGTAGAGGTCTATACCAGTAGACATGTAGAGAGTGTTCCCTTTGCCTGTACACAGATATCTGGCATAATTTCAGATTCTTTGGCATAACCTCTGGCTGCTGCTTCAGAGAAGCCCTGGTCCCCTCCACGTTCTGTTGCATATCTTCCATATCTGAGTGGATGTCATATCTACACTGCCCACTAGATGCCTGTGCTTAGGCAGTTGAAATCTACCTGTAAGAAGCAAAATTCACTCCTAGGGTGGGACTGAGTTTGTAACTGTAGCTGTCGACAGTATAGCTGTATTCATGTGGACTGAGTCTGAGAACTGATCATACTCGGTAAAACTCTGCTGAATATAGTCTAGAGAGTTATTTAGTTCACAAAACATTCCATTTGCTGCGCTGATTACCTCTCTTTGACTAAAATGTGACCTTAGATGACTATGTTATTGTGGACACATGTATTTAGCATCTAAATTTAAGATGATCTGAATCTTCATCTTGAAGCTTGATGACGTAAATCCATTCTTTTCACTTAATTTTTCCCAAATTCACTCACTGGGGTATCTCATTGAGGGGCTGAGGTTACCGATAACTTTTGTTGTGTTCTGTGTTTTTGACTGGAGATATTCCAAAGCCTAACTGCAGTCCCTCGGAATCTGCATAACTGTTGCCCTCTTCCATTTCAGTTTTGTGTTCAGATTCAGATCTTGGAGATACAAAGCTTCCTGAAAGTGTTTACTTTCTTGAACTATAGAAGCAACTATATTTGTGATTTAGACACCGTTTTGGTGTCTAAACTAAAGTGGGGAGAATTTGGTCTTCAGTTTTCAAAACAGCATAAGCCTTCTTGAACTACTGAACAATTATTTGTGCTGCATTTAGTTTAGTGAAGGTGTGGTGCATCAGGCAAGCATAAAGTCATGTAATGTTTTTATTGGAGTTTAAGTAAATTCTGAAGTTCTCCATTTATTATCTGTATTTATAGCTCATATCTGTTTTTGTTAACTTTTAATGATTTGATTAACCTAGTTAATCTACTCATCTAATCCAGGCAGTATACTGAAAATCATCCTGATTACAGGTGGACAACCAACATATATCTGCGTAGGCCATCTATTCTGCACGATTCCTCCCCCTCCACGGCTGTAATCTCACAGTGCTACCATGTCTCATTATCTTCAATCACATCTGTTGACACTTACATTCCAAAAATAAAAAATACTTCAACACTGGAGGAAAAGGAGGCTTAGATTATGGATATTACAGCAGGTGCTGGGAAGCCCACTGAGAGAAAACAGTGTCAAACCTATACAACATGAACACACAGCTTGCAGTTGCTTTGAGTAAAGGCAATTTTATGGCAAAGCAAGGGCACAGGGGAACACATTCAAGCACAAATAAGTAAAAGGGAAACAGAACACAAAGTAACACAGGCAACGCAAAAAATAGGAAAATGGCCAAATGTGCATTTTTACCATCTGGCCAACAGCAAGGTGCCTGATGCCTTTACACATGGGATATTGGCAAAATGAAGAATGCACATGGTGTTTCATGCAGTAAGTAGAAAATACAGTTCCATTATTCAAGGCTTTAACATCACAGCAAAAAGAAAAAGATAAATGATTCTTATTGCTACCTGCAATCAGTCAATCAGTCAGATAGAGACCAACTGATTTAGTCAGGAAATTTTCTGAGCTTCTTGACATGCACAAATATGTTGGTGTTATTTGTTTTGTTTCTATACAGGCAGCAGGCTGATGAAAAGTACTTTGCAAATATAGAAAAAACTTCAAGTACATGACAGCCTAAATTATGCGATCAGTTGTTTGCAATTAAAGGGACAACTTAACAGATTAGGTTAAGTGTTTTATATATGTATAAATATAATTTATTTCGTATGCCAGTAGAATTTAAATGTTAAAGATACATAAAATGTAAAATATGGTGTGGTCATAATATTGTAGCAAACGATGACAATATTACGCTTGCCCAAAAGCAATGTTGTAAAGGGAAAGTAACACCAGAAAAAAAGGGTTGGGATTGAAGAACTAGGGTCTAATCAACGGAACGGGATACAAATTTTAAATATCTGACAGATTTCTTATGTGCCTTTGGAAAAACCATTTGCTTCTAGGGCATCTGTTTTTAAGATCCTTGTTTTGCCAGTGTCCAGAATAACAAGCCCCCTGCCCAGAGGAGAAACACAGACTAGGTGGGACTAAGCTCATTTTAACTTTAAATATCTACGGTCTGGGTTACTACATGGAGCATTTTACAATGAGATGGATAGACTTCATTGACTATACTGACTAGAACCCCCGTCACTGTGGTCTTCATTTGGTTATATGGAATAACAAGTGACACTTGAGAAGTCCAGATATCATGGCTGGCCTTGAGCTTCTGTTCCAGAACAATACAGAGCTCTACAGGCCCTGTATGGTATCTGCCAACTCTGTGAAGATGCTTTACGTAATTTGTAATCTCAAATTTCACTTTCTGGTTTTAGCAGAACTCATACAGTACCTACCAAATTGGGCAGTGCAAGTGAAATACACCACATCTGAATGTCCCAACAAAGATTTTGTGGATAGTTGCTGCGATCTGCTAGCTCTTGTTGTACCTAGGACTGTCATTCACAGAACCAGCTCTAGCTCGGATCCTCTGTAGGCCAGTTTCTAGCTAAAGATGTTTTGTTACACTCACTGAGCAGCATATCATGCTTGAACTTACTAAAATCTGCATTGCTTATTCTATTTTATTTTTCTTTAAAATAGTTGTTCTGGTCTGGAGTATACAGTGTCAACTACTGATTATAGGGCTTCTTTTAAATTGTTTTTCTACTTTGTTTTTCAGAGAGAGTTCACATTTCAAAGGACAAGCTTCAGATTTCAGGTAAACTGACTTTATACTATACTTGTGGGTACCAATATGTTTCATCCTTATCTACAAGATCAGTTTCATAGCAACTAATGTAACTCAGAGGGCAAATAGCATAAAAATACTAAAAACATTAAAATGAAGAACAAAACTAAAGACATAAATGAAATAAACAGTACTATCAGGTACTGTAAAGGTTTTATTGTCGCTTGTGGATATGTTAATGTTACTATGGGAACTTCAGCTTTTGCATTTGATGTGATTCAACTGTAAAAAGTGCGGATTGACAAATGAAGAGAACAACAACAAAAAAGAAACCATAACTTTTTTTCCTTAAAAAGTAAAAATTCTTTTCCATTTTACATCATCCAACAGGTTATATGAAAAAGAATGTGGAGAAACTAGAGAAAGAATGATAAAGTCTTTCTCTCTCTGTCATGTGGGTTTCATTGTCAAAGCAAGCAAGTTATAAGCTTTATGTGGACTTCATTTCAATAGTTAGAAGATTTTAAATCATCCAGTGGGTGTATTTTTAACAGGGATCAATTAACCATATAAAAGACAGTTTGCAGAATCTGCATTTAAAGATAGAAAATTTTGGAAATAGCTTGCTTTCTCTCAGCTTAAATGGAAGTCAGGCCAAAATTTTTAATGCTACCTTGCAGCAGCAGCACATATCAGGATATTATTAATTATATTCTAATAACTGAGATTTTCCCTAACCTAACTCCTGGATATTTTGTCTATGTAAAGACTCAGTTGTATTTACAACACTATACATTATATCTGAGAATCCTTGAAGATGGGATCTAAGTTATGTACCATCCAAGCTGCACTTAATGTGCCTCACAGTAACGGCTCTTTCTGCTCTTATTCCCCTTAAGGACAGCCCTTTCTCTCCAGTTTGTGCAGTGACAGGAACCAAATATCTTTGCCTACCAGACTTGTCACTGATTCTGATAAGATTTGTCAGACTGGCTGCAGTAGCTGCTAGAAGAAAAGGCTATTTACCCAACAGTAGATGCCTACTGCATCTGCACATCACAGCAGCAGAAACCTGGTGTTCTGACGCAGGTAAGGTGGGTAAGTTTCTTGCCTGAACAGCTTTTCTGAAAGAAAGACAAGGTGGAAAATTCTGAGGGCCACCAGAAAGACAGCACTGTGTTGATATCTAAATGGGATTGATGAGATTTTATTTGGGAAACAGTGGATTTGCCTGTGTAAATGTAGATACAAAACTATGAAAAATCTCAGACCTGCTTCTTTCAACTCTGTGCTTGAGTTCTGACTTAACGTCACCAGATCTCACATTTTCACTACCCACAGATTTATTTTATTAGTTATTATTTCTTATCCCTTCCCTTTCTGAACAAAATGAACAGTGAAAGCAGAGAAATGTATATGTGAAGACAGAATATCAGAATCTCTGTACTATTGCAATGAAATTTATGCAATGCTGACATCCAGGTGAATCTTCTTTTTGATCTAACTGAAAACCTTGATCTAATGTTTACTTCCAGTATGTTGTGATAGACTGCAAAAATTATGAAGAAATTCAACAGTGGCAAACTGACAAAACACTTTAGCAAATGAATAACTTCATTTTCTTAGTACTGTCCCCAACACTTCCCAGCTAGATGGAGATCTCAACATTTTTGAAATGTACAAGACAGTCAGAATCTGTCCATAACAGTGTCAAGCAATTAAATTGTACTTTATTACTTATGGAGTGGTTTCTTAGTAATTCTTAAGCAACTCCTTCCTTGAAAATTACTATTTTTGAGGTTTACTTCTGTAGAGCTACTGCCAGTGCCATCTGCTGTGGCCAGATCAGAGGATAAAAAACACTAATGTCAGTGTCTCTTTCCTCATTTCTCAAGAGACCAAGATTGTCTTCTCACTCAGACTTCACAGCCCTGATGCCTCTAGATTTTGTCTAGTATCTGACCCTTTCATGTCAGTAGAATAGTTTTCCACATCACTGGACTGACATACACCCTCTAATGAATTGACTGTGATTCTGAGCTTGGTTAAACAGCAGAAACCACCCAAACCTTTAGTAAGCAATTGCTGCTGCAGAGTAACATACTGTACTTACTGCCAGAAACAGAGAGACAATTTTCTGTCTGATTTGAAAAGCTATGAGAGAAAAATCTGAAGACCTGTCACATCTGCACATTTTCTTCCTTAATTGTTCATGTACAGTTTAACATCTACATGAATCTTCCAGTGCCTCAGTGAGCAGAGCTAAATTGTTTAATTCACTTGCTTTTTAAGTAGAATAGCACACTTGAGATTTTTGTGAAAGAAAATAGTTCCTCCTGTGGTTTATGTGAGACTTCTTATCTTAGCAAAGTAAATATATTCTCCAAATACTTTCTTCTTTCATACAATAAAATTGCTGCCTGTATGATTGTCCCTTTGTGCAAAATTGAATTTCACATTCGCTACTGTAGGAATTGTGCTGATAAGGTAGTGGCTGTGCTTAGAAACTTTCTGTGCTGTGTTTGTGCTATACAGCTGCCTTTTAATGGTATTTACAGAAATTTAGGTTTCCAAACTCAAATCAGTAGAAAAGCACCTTTTGCTGTCAAAAAGTCTGGATGGGGGCATGTTTCACAGACTCCAACACCTTATCACTCTCTGACCTCACAGAGAATGCTAAGCAGTTTCTCATGTATAGGCAATTGTGAAGTAGAAATGGAATATTTCCTCAAGGAGGGTCTAGAAGGAGACACTAGTAATTGAAACGTGGCTTTTGAAAAGGTTGTATACATCAAAATAGAGAATGTCAATCTTTTGTGGCAAATATCCTCTAAAAAATTAATACAGGATTATGGCTACAGGCTTACAATAAATTCTCTAATTCATGCCAAACCCAAAATAATGTTCTAAATTTAATTTGTTCCTAGAGATTCATTCTGTACTGCATCTTCATTTACTTTTTTTCATTCAGGCAATAGACAATGTTTCTGTTTTTCTTTGTAAAGTTTATTTCAGCCCATTCATAAACCTTGTACAGCAATGCTGTACAGCAGCTATACAGCATCTGCTGATACCAGTCCCCATTTGGGTCTTTACAATAATCAAATATCTGCTGCAGTGTGTCACTAGTATGTCCCTTATGGTGGGTTTCAAATGGATATGTCAAGGTAGGGTTGCATAAAGACATGGATTTTATGTAGACGTTATATCACCTGGACACTACCCTGCATTTAAAGAATCTCCATGGACCCAATTAAGTAAACATTGTGAGATGCAAATGGAAAATCTAAGGCAGAAACATTTGATACATAGCCAGCATGAGTATCAGTATGTATTGACTACAGAAGTAATCCTGTCAAACTCAACAGTTTTATCATGTCTGTGCCTGTATAGGGCTGATGCTTTTAACAAGAAGCTACTAGGAAAGTATTCCTTATTCTTTGTCATAGTCAAAAGGAATAATCTAGATCTTCTTATCCAGGATACTTGAGGTAAATAACAAAAGAAGCTGCAGTTTGAATAGAACTGTAACATTCTCATTATAGATAACCATAAAGCAAGGAGCCAGACAGCTAGCCACATAATGAACTTTCACTAGCTCTAGTATCACTTGTCACTTTTTTTTCTTTTTTTCTCCCTCAGAGCAAGAACATGCTTTAATTCATATAAACCCACAACACCGTAGGCATTCTGAGAGAGAAGGAATGAAGTGCACCTCATTGCTTTTACAGACCGTACTTAGACTATGTATTTGAAGTCCCCTAATGAAGGTAGTTAATAAGGTTAATAAAAAAAGAGAGAATGACAGCCTTTTCCAGTGAATTATTCAGAGACAGAGGCTAATAAAGGTGCTCTAAGTTTCTCTCTGGAAAAGCTCGGTTTTCTCCGCTGAATAGGTAAGAAAGCAAGGAGTGCCCTCTAGAAGGCACCCAGTGCCAGTGCTACTGGCTGGAGTTGTGGCTGGCATTGTGGCTGTGGCCCAAACATTCATTGTAAAAATCACACTCTTCCTCATGGGATAAAGATGATTCGAATGGAAAACATAATCATACATTGCATAAAAATATTCTGATTAGAATAGGGCTAAGTGGATCACAGTTATACACACCAAGCGTTTAAACTTACTGCATCCTGACAAACCAAAAGAGAGGTTGTGGCAATTTCAGTATAAATATAAATAAAGGTGGGGAGGGGGAAAGAGGCAGGACTGATTTTCTGCAGAATATAAGGAATGCTAGGAATAAAAACATGTGAAAAATAAGGACAGTAGGCAATACAGACAGGAACCCATTAAAAGAAGTGACTGCGCTACCAAAATATTAACAAACTGAAATTAAAAAAATCGAATGTAATAAGACTGTATTATAAAATATTGTCTTTGTTTTGAAGTAAAGAAAATGGCAAATTAGTGTTACATGGATGTGTAGATAGCCTGTGTAGGTTTGGTCCTGATCCTCCTTCATCTAATGTGTGTGACTGAAGATAAATGATGCAAAAGAGCTGTAGTTTGCTATTACAAAAAGGAGGTCTCTTTTGATGCTTTTGTTGAAGGTTTTAGTCTAAAGGTTTCTGTAGGAATAATGCATGTGTAAGTCATCTAATCATTTTAGTGTTCATGACAGAAGGTTGTCACATAAATAGCATTTTCAGACCACACTTTCTTTGAAATCACTTGGCTCATGATGTAAAAATTACTTAGTACTCCAAAAATAGCATGCGCACATTTCTAGGATTTCATAGTTGGGACGAACATTTTATGTTTATTGGCTTAGGAAATCCCAAATTAACTGCAGATTCATTTCTCTTTTTTCTCATTTTGAAGTGAACTCTAATGTTAGCCTCAGTTGCTGTGGTTAGGAAGCAGAGGTACGGTCTGAAGAAGTGGCAGCAATATTCAGAAGGCAGTTAATGGTTCATGTCAATGAGTTTCACAGTTAATATATTGTTTGATGATCTACTGAATGGCTTCCAAGTATAAAACATTAAGGACCAATAATAAAATTGTTTAGATTTTAAACTACTGGCTTTTGATAAAAAAAAATAAAGTATGACCTATTGAACAAATAGTTTAATCCTTGCCAAATATTTTCCTCCCTTCATTTGCCCTGGCAAAACAAGAAATAAAAAAGACAAATAATTAAGAATTAGTGACTTATAATGTCAATAAGTAGTAGCTTATCATTCAAGTCCTTCTCTCCATTATGCCCATGCAGCCCTCTTAATTTTAATGGCATATAAACGGTGAAGGTGAAGGCATAGAAGGAATGAAGGTGAGTGGTGAAGTGGTGAAGGAATGGAAGATCTACTTACTGACATCTACCATCATCTAGGGTCCTAGCTACTGTTCATAGTTACAGAATATGGTCATCCTTTCCAGAGATTTTATGAAAGTCACATAATGAGATCATAGTTTTGCTGACTTTCTGTAAACCCAGTGATGTTATAGAAAGCCCCGACAAATAAATTCCAGAGGTAGGATTAATCTGATTAAGAGTGGACATCTTTAATATATATGTATGTATGTTACTCTGTGTTCTCTTTGTTGCCAATGGAAAGGTCATGTCTGCAATTTTCTCAGCATAAAATAGATATTTGTCTAAGAACAAATCAGAAAAATTACAAACAAAATATATTTATTTTTCTGCGTTGACTACAGAGGAAGTCAAAGGTGGTTAGCTTAGATATAAAATCACTGTAGATGTCTGACGTAGGATGGTATCTAAACAAGATACATCTAACTACCTTCAACATGTGTGAAACCAGATCTGATCCTGTATTACTCTGACTATGTGTGTGCACATCATAATTTTGTTATGCCACAATTGCTGACAAAATTTCATAGTTCAAACTGCCTACCTGGCTTACATTAGAAATTTTGTTTTAAATTACTTTTAAAAGTTTCTACTAAATTCTTCCACATCAGCCATTAATTAAAATCCTTCCTGTTCTCCTCTCTTGCTTTTTTCAATCCCAAATGTTAAAACTATTTTTATTTTTTAGGAAAAGTGAGAAATTTCAGATAGATTTTGTTTTTCAGAGTTAAATATGATAATGAATCCAGACTCATTATTTTGACTTCAGAACCTACAAGATGTTATGGCACTTGCATTTCTGTAATAAAAACTTAGCTCCATTGTGGACAGGGACAGAGAAAAGCATATGAATAAAAGGAAAGTGGCACACAATTTTCATTTTGGTCTTAGTAGGGTACTACTTAAAGTCTTTTAAACTTTCTTTTCTACAAAACAGTAAAAAAACCTAAAACATGGCAACTTAAAAAAAAAAAGATGACTCATGGTGGCTTTCTTCTAGAAATAAAGCACAGATGAGAATAGACTTTGCTGTCGCCATACACACTTAACATGGTTTGTCTTCTGGAATTTCTGTTAAAGACAAGAAGTCATTAACCACATTAATATTCAGTGCTGCTCTATCACAGGGCAGATGTTTATATGCATGCTTCATTGCATTGTGAACAATGTGACAAATGCAATTGCCTTTCATGATGTGGAAATGCTTGCTATGCAGAAATCTATATACATAATGTCTCCCAAAATTTTACAAGAACAGTCTGCTTCATAGGTGGTAATGTTTGTTAACTTAATTTCCCTACATTCCATCACTGTTCCATTTTCTACACACAGCTACATCTATTTCACTAAATTCAGCCTAGGATCCTATTATTTTCTGTTGAGAATTAATTCACTTGAAAAGTAAATGTCTAGGTCTTAAAATTATTCTTACATCTTTGGTTACTCAAAAGTGAAAACATTTTGCTTGGTACTATATTTTTCCTTTGTTTGATCAGGTTAATATTTTTCTTAGTAAGTGTAGAGAAGTAATGACATTAATCTTACTGTAAAGACAACTTATAAAATATGTCAGATGAATGCTTATAGCTTAAAAGCGTCTTTTTTACCCTTTGACTAGAAAGGATTCAAGAACAATTATATATGAAGTAGATGTGTAGATGCGTGTAGATGTGGATGTGCAATCTCTTGCGTTTAAGTCTTACCCTATTACTAGACATGTGGAAGAAGCAAGCAAGGAGAAAAAAAAAGAAAATATGAAAATGTGAAATATATAATGGGATATATAGAAAGCCTACTGTCCCTCCTCTTTCATCTGAGATGAAGAATGAGCTCAAAGGCACTAATGAAATTAGTGTTCAGTTATGCTCTGCAAACACACAGAAGACAGAAGTAAAGATTTATATCCTCACAGGTAAGATTTACCTTTACAATAAAATCTTCAGCCTGTAATACTCAATCAAAATGGAAACTCCCTTGCAAGGCAAGAGTTAGGTACTAATCTGCCAAATCAACGCAGCATGAACTGTACTTCAGGTACAAAAAATGCCACTTATTTTCCTGCAGAATCTCAAAAACACTCACAAAGCCATCTCTGCAGGGAACTGTATTTCATTTTTCTGTGAGATGACAAGGTGTATCCAGACAAGATACTCTCATAAGTAATGTGGGAAATTGATGAATATATGAATACAAAGGAGTAACATGCTGATTTGCACATGCTTAGCTAAGATATAAAAATACCTACTACATGAACAATACCTACTATGTGAACAATATTTGACTTATACATGAGGCTTGGTACATTTCTGAATTAGAGAACAAATAGGCATTTTGTAAGGCTGATCAGTACATTTCTACAGTACAAAGGCTCTTGAATCCTTGTACAATATTTCCCTCTGGTAAAAACACAACTACTGATGATGGTAAATATGGCAAGGACCCACAACATGAGGCAGAACACTTAAGTAAAGAAATAGATTTCAATTCCAGAGACAAAATGAAGTTAAATACGTACACAAATCTCAGAGACAGGAAATGCTTTTAGTTTTTTGTAACATGAATGATCTAAGGCAATACAGGCACGTTCAGAAATGCTCAACTTTCTGGGCTCCTTCCGAGAAAACTGGAAGTTACTAGCTCCTGGCTTCTGCAGGAAATGTGATCATTACTTGTAATCAGTTTTCAATTTCTGTATTATTCAGTTCAAGTATGTAATGCCTGTTATGAAAGAAAATTTATAAGGGAGGGTTTAAAAGTTCTTTGGGTATCTTCTTCATTTTCAGTGCAAAACAAATCAATTGATGGGATATATTCTCAAAGGACAATTTGATCTTTTATGTAATATAGCCTCCTGACATTTCACATAAAATGCCAGTACATGTGATAGGCCTGGTTAAAAAAAAAATGTTTTAAATGCTAAGCCTGAATCCGTTTGGACAGAGTTTTTAACTGATACAGTGAAAAAAGCCAATCAAAGCAATGATATGAAAAGAGTTTCAAAGTCCTAGACATCTCATGTTGAAATGTTTAAAAAAAAAAATTGGAAAAAGATGGTGCAGATCCCTGCGTTAGGACAGGAAATCATGGCAGATATTTTTATGAAATACCCCTAAGGGAACCCTTTAGACTCTGCACAAAATGAAGGAAGCCTGGTGGACCGTGCATTGCTTCCCACTTGGAAAACTAACCTCTCTATTGACTGATGTGTGGAGGGTAGCATCTGTTGCTAGTTTGGGTAGCTTTACTGCAAAGTTGAAATGAAAGCTGAAAATCTTGCCTTCCAGTCCTATGGAAAAATAAAGTATTCCTTGTTCTCTGCTGTAGTCCATACTTAGAATATGGCCTACAGATGAAACTTAAACATAAGAACTAGCGGGGTGGATCATGAAGAAATAAAAGATAATACATCACATTTCCATACATAAAGCGAGTAATTTTCCAGAGATGGCTTAAAGAACAGCTGATGTAAGGCTGAAGGTTATATAATGTCTAGACAGAATTTTTGGATGGAACATGGCTAGCTATATGAAGAGGCTTGAGACCATAGGCTTCTGTCTTTTGCATTACTATTTTTACTGTCTCTAGAGAGATTCAAGAATTCACATTTTCTGGAAATAAGTAAAATTAAAATAAACAGAATGGTGTCACTGTAACACGAGGCAAATGCACTTTTTCTTCTAACAAAAAGGTCTTTTAAAACTATCTCCTCTGGTGAAGAAGGTAGTGTGAGTAGTTCAGCATTAGACATTTTCAGTTCAGTCTCAATTATGCCAGGGATCAGCCTTTGAATGATCAGCCTACTAATGTGTTTGAATTAGTTTGAAATATATTTTGCTTTTGATTGTGTTGGATTTACTTTCACTTTTTCGTTTTAGTCTGTCACTGGCAACTTTATGAACTCTTGAAATATATGGTAGAGACCCAACCTTACAAGCAATGTGCTTTTACATATCAACAATAGACAGCATATTACTTTCTTACTGATTGTGTGGGCGGGTTTGCACTTTGTGTAAAATAGCCTGCTAAATTAGATACATTTAAATAGGAGCCAGCTGAATATTGCACATATATTCTAAACTATGATGAGCCTTACCATAGCCTTATCAGATTAAAAAATAAAATAAAATAGAGGTCAAACATTTTAATTCAAATGATGTTTTTAGATAAAATATGATTCTTTTAAGTTTTTTTCATTTTTTTGCAATATATTCCCTTACTTGCAGACTGTTGGTTTCTTAGTTGCTCTCTTTATGTTTTAGTTCAGGTTGGAGGTGGGGAGGGGTGGGGGGGGAGCAGCAAAACACTGACAGAGGTAAATTTCCAGAGATTTTCTGAGAAAGGAGGAGAAAAAATCTTGAAAAAAACAGCAGTTACTAGTAAGAAAGTGATACAGGCTTGAAACTTTGGAAGGTCCAAAAAAGGTTAAGACTGAAATAGTAAAGCTCTATTCCATCTAACACAACATAAAGTCCTTAGTGAGTTGCCTATTTCTTGCTCACATTACCAAACACACCCAGGGGAAAAAAAGAGTGTATGCACTGAAGGCATCTCCAGCTGCCTCAAAGGTCCCCTTTTCTAAGTCAGACTACTTAACTTCTCTTCTGTTTAAGAGAGACTTTATGTAGATGAAAAAATTAATAGTGATATAGTACTGGGAAACATTTATTTATTTATAGTTAACCACACTATCTTGGTTGTAACAAGCGCTGAACAGTTATCTGACAGGTTTTAGTTCAGCCTGATAGCCCTTTGATTACAGCATTATATTGAGCAAGAGAAATAAAATTTTTAGCAATTTCACAGGTGGGGTTTATTATTATTTTTTATTATTGATATTGTTATTGCTATTATTTTAACAAAACCCCAGCTTGTTTGGAGGTGGGAAGTGGAAATGCTCTACCTTTTCCCTGTAAGTTGGGATGATGAAAAATACTGACGTTATCTTCAGATGTAAACAGTTTTAGAACACAAATTATTAAAAGACATAACCTTTTACATAGAGAAAACTTAGCATTTCTGTGTCAGACAGACTATTTTGGAAAAGTTTGAAAATATGTTTTTCCCTTACGTTTTCTTTCTGTATTTTTTCTTGGTGGAACCCTAGTTTTGTTTCCTGTTCCAGCAACTTGTATTCTCTTCATAGTCTCTTTTAAGTCCCTAGGAAAGCATTTTTCTCTCTAACCTTTCTGAGGCTTGGCTATAAATCTGCTCCCTGCTGCAAGCAGGTTCCCATGTCATCTCAAGAATCTCCCAGTTGTTCTCTACATTGTAAAAATCTTTTCTTTTGGTCATAGCAAAGTTAAGGAAATAAACTTACAAAATAAAAATTATAGGTAGGCTAAAATTTAGTACTAACTGAACTAAAGGAGAAGGGCGGGGTTGTCAATCCTACTTTCTTTTCAGCGGCACTCTCAAATACAACACAGAATTTTCACAAGTGCCAAAAAAGTAGTGAACACTGTCAACAGGTATTTTTTAAACAGTCAAAAATTTCAACCGGTCCCACAATGCTGTTTTGGAAAGTGGCTTTTCAAGCTGTATTCTATTTCAGAAGCAAAAGCAGTGAGGAAGTTCTCTTTCTTTCTAATACAGAGCAAGGAGATAACTGTGGTTCTAACACGTGATTTAGCATGGTTTTGGACAGCTCATTGCCTCCATATTCTGAGTCATCTCTCTTGCGTCTCCCTACCATCAGTATGAGAAGTACTCACTATGCTGAAAATGCCACATATAATTAGTGATAAAAAGCATTTATTTAAAAGAAAACATGATGAAATAAGGTGAAATTCAGTTATGCTATGTAATGAGTTCCCTTTGAAACAGAATGAGACAACAGTCCCTCCCACACCGACCTTTCTCCCTTTTGGCAAACTTTGCAAAAAGCTGCTTTTGCTTATAGATAAATTTGTACAACTATGTTCAGTTGTAGTGATTTCTTTTGTTAGCAAAAATAGTTGATAGCTTTCCCTTGAGGTACAATTTCTTTTTTTCCCCAGAACTCAATTTATTACCTCATCTGTTGAGCTATGTCCAGGGGCTTGTCTTATAATTTTCTTGTATTATTCATGCATGAGCCTAAGCTGAATTTTAATGTTTATACACTATATGAAGAATATGTGTCTCAGTCTGCCAAAGCTGAAGTGCAGAACACAGTATGAAGCAGGGATCAGTGATGAAGGACAAAGAATATGCTGATGCAGGAAACTAACTATTATGGAATTATTTCCTTTGGTGTAAAAACTGCCTGGATACTTGATCATGGTACTCATACACAAATATTTCTACTGAAATCACTAGAGCAAATTCTGAAGAGAGAGGGATTGCCAGAGCCAGAATTTGCCTAAATTTTATTTAGTCAGAATTTTGGTGCCTGAGTTAGGACAGTTAACCAGACTTTCCTTCCCAAAACTATTTAACCTTAAGGCATTTAAAAATATATCTTTCTGCTGGGGCTTGAAGTTCCTTAAACATGTATTGCTAAGCTTCTGATCATGTTCAGAGGTATCTAGTTTGGGAGGATGGAGGGGAAGTGGTAACATATATGTCCCTTCTAAACTGCAATACATACTTATGTAGGCAGATACCCTGGTAAGTCCTCAGAGGGGCCCAGTCATGCTCAGGGTGAGACTAATAAAATTCAGATAAAATTAGATCATTACTAATGTCAAGTCCTGGTTCTCTTTAGCCCACTGTTTTAACAACTAGGATATTCTGACTTTTTCACAGAAGTAGAAGATTTTTCTATGGTTCAGTGCAAAACCAATACTAAAAAGCTGAAGAGTTTTCCTTGCAAAACGGATTATTTTTTCTTTCCCCTGGGCCAGTCCTAAATCAGCATCTGACAGTAGAGGAACATTGTGATTTTTTCAAGGAACAAAACAGATAATTACTTAGGAAGCCCTCTGTGAAAATATAAATTTGGGAATCAAATGAGGAAATTGAGTCTTGAAGAACCCCTGTTTGAACCTTCTCTCCTTTGCATTAGTGAATCAATAGAGATGAGTCCATTCATAGTTCTTTTTTTCTTTTACAAAAACATCTAAAATTATTTTTTAACAGCTTTGCAATTTGACTTCAGGATGAAATGCAACCATAATTAATTAGCTTTAAGGAAAACTTAACTCCAGCTTGTAAAATACTATAAAATTATTCAAAAGTTTCTATGCAAACTAGAACTGATGTTTCTAGAGTCAAATATCTTACAATATTATAGAATTAGATGTTTCTTCTATAGCTGAAAGACTAGACTAGCAAAGAAGTGTTGTGGTTTTGATTTGTGGCTGAACATATTTATCTTGACATAAATTACAATGGACTTCTGAGGGTTATTGGTAAAGATTACAGTTCATACTGGTTTGATGTAGTTACTCCTTTATCTATTAACTCCAAAACTACATGGATGAAGAACATGGGTACAGTAAGGGGAGTAGTTTTCTAACAATCTCTTCTCTTTTGAAATATATACCAGAATTTTTATTTTTTTTTTTTTACTTCTTTCAATTTTCACAGGTTGATAAGATTTATTACTCTCCTGCACATCAATTAGAAAAAAAGGAAATTGTTAGGAAAACAGGAATTAGTAAGAGGATATGAAAAGATGCTGTGGAAGCATTTAAGTTACATATTCCCATGATTGGTGAAATGGTACTGAGGTGTTTTTTTGTTTTGTTTCATTTTATTGTTGTGCCAATGTGAAAGGAAATATTTATAGTAAGTAAAGTAATGTTCTGTGGGAATGGAAAAATCTGCCTCTGGAATGCTACTTAAGGAGGGAACTAAGAACAGTTTCGAGAATCTGCCTAAATGAAAATCTTTTAGTTCTGTTTAATGTCTAAGGTTTGCCAAAACAAACACACAAACAAAAACAAAACAGTGGAAAGAGTGAAAAACGGTGGTTTAGGTGATGTACAATTAGATGCATCACAGAGGCTGTCTCCTTTCAAGGAGTAACAGTTATGAATCAAATCCTTGGGCAAAAATACAGATGTACAGTAGGCAGGAAATCCCAATTATATTTCTGGAACAGAGAAATATGCTTCAAGAAATGGTGCCTTCCCATAGCAATCCCGGTTATTCTCGAGCTGCATGAGACAATGTATAAGAACCTATTGGCAACATTTCTTGGTTACTGGTTTCCAATACGTAAGGATGTTGTGAGTCATGACTCATAACTGATATCAAAGCTTGTTGATCTGTTCCTTGTGCATAATTTCCTTTTTTAACATATACAATTGCAAATTGTATTTTAATGAGGATTAATTTTAAGTATTTTTCCAAAGCCTGGAATTTTAGTCCCTGAGCTGAGATACTTTGGTTCTCCCATAAATTATACTGGCAGATTTTAGTGTCTCTTGCCTTTAACTCTCCATGCACACAGGCATGTTCTTTCCTCTGCTTCAAGACAATGCTTGCTAACATTTTTTTCCTCTGCAAAAGACAATAGATAAGTCAATACATCAGAAAAAATAAATCTATAAATGACCACAGAAATTATTTTAAACAGCAAAGTGATATTTGACTAAAAGCATTCTGAGCAGTAATAGAAATTCAGACTATGTAGTATGTGGACAAAGTAGTGTTAAGACTGAATCAGTCCTCAGAGTACATACAAATGACTCAGCATATCTTATTAGATGTTGTCTAGTTTAGATTTTAAAAATACCAGCCAACATGCATTACTAACGCCTTCAAAGCTCTGACCTTGAAAAAAATGTTCATGAACAGTATGTTCTGTCCAGTGCCATTATATATTATCAACTTCTTACAAAACAAAAATCTCTTCCATATAAATTTTGAGGCTAGTACAGTTTCCACCTGATTCTCAGCTTCTCTGTAATTAGCAATGCTGTAAGTGCTAATATAGAAAACATCAAGAAAATTTGGTCATTTCCACTTCATCCAGACACAGATTTTTAAAACAGTTTTTAAATATGGAAAGTGTCATAAGTTTATTTCTATTGTTTTTTCTTCTCTTCAATGACAAGAGTAAAATAAATACCACAGATTCATTTTACCATAACAAAGCTGTAAAATGAGATATGGTTGTGGTGACACACCTTTTTCAAAATATGTATAAAATGCCAAATTATATGATTAAAAAGTATGACATTTTGAAATACCACTTTATGTCTTAAGAATGTTTTTACAAAGTAGTAAAACTAAACATTTATTTCACTCTCATTTTTAACTTAGTGATATTGTGAAATTTTATTTTGATCCTATACAGACAGATGATTTTGCTATAGTTGTTTATTCATTTTCAGTATTGATTGTTCATAACCATATCATGTTTCAAACACTTTTAATAAGAAATCTAGTTTGTCTGCGTTTGATTTTTAAGGAAAAAATTAAAAAGCTCTGTACAGATTTTATCACTGAAAATGTTACACATTTTATTCTTGAATGTGCCGTATAATACCCTTAGCATTTCCCAAATTACAGCCAGAAAGGAAAAGCTTAAAACTGGATTTTGCTTTTCTCCTTTCTTGCAAGCCAGGTAAAAATACTGCTACTGGTTCATTTCAGCCTCAGAGGTGTTTTGCCAACTGGTAATTGAATCACATTTCTAAATATTCAACAGTCATATGCATTTAATCCCCGGAGCTGCAATAACCTATGTGCAAGCAAACCCCCATAACTTTTACTGGGATGTTTCAAAGAGCATGTAGTCTGAGTTACAGGACAGGATTTTTAACAGCGCTTGTTTTCTGCTGTTGATTTGCAAGAGATGCATAGGAAAGCAATACGATTAGTTTATATAGATAATTTACACGGTAGGACAGGTAGCTGCATTTGTTTATTTATTAACATGTGTACATGTACCACACTAATATTTACTCCCTGGGATCTGAAAATATCTTTATTTCATGCACTAGTAGCTAATATGGCAGAACATTCTCTAGCAGAAGAGGTGAGTATGGGACAATGACATAATGTTAGTTTTACTGTTGTTTGAGGGCTGAACCAAAAATTAAAACAAATACTAGCACAGTGGCCTGCGTATAAAGTCTGGTCTAATTGCTTTGGGACAACTCTAATTTGTTTTCAGCATTCAGAATTTTGCGCAATATTAATTACATTTTCATCAGAAAACAGGTTTTTTGCAATAGTGGATTTGGAATCTGCTCCCCCTCCTCGGCCCCCAGTATTAACAAAGACATAGGAGGGAGTTAAAGGCACAATGTGCTGAATAGCATATTAAAACTATTGATTAAGTTTACCACAGTCTCTAAATATCTTAATGTGGTGAAACTTTTCAATAGGATTCCTGCTGCCTGATTTGTAATACTGAGAGTCACAAGTAATCCCTCCTGTCTTTCTGAAATGATAGTCTTGTGGCAGACAGTGCAAATAGCTTAGTCTTTTTTGTCAAGGTCAGTGGAAAAAGTAACTGCCACAGTGTTAGTGTGGATTTCTTTCTGAGATGCCTTTTGGCACTGGTGGTTGCTGGGAGGGATTCATGCCCGCCTGTACTTTATTTCAGCTGCTAATACTGATTTGACAGTTCTTGACCTGTGGGTAATATATGGCCCATCGTCTTACTTTTCATAGTGAATTTCTACTCTCTTTTCCTCCTTTTTTTTGGCAGTGTAGTCTTCTATCACATAGCTTGCTTCAATGGAAACAGAATATTGCTGTAAGTGTGGCAGGTATCTTTTCATGTATTTTACATCTATTCTGTTTGAAATCCTTCTAGCCTGTCAACAAGATAAAACTGAATCTTTTCTTAAGAGATTTTGTTGAAAAATGCTGATAAGACAAAATTAAAACTTTGCAGGTTGAAGTTAGTTTTCAAACTCTTCACACATAAAGAATTAAAAAATTAAATGTGGGAATAGAATATTTAATTTTTTTTTTCAGATCAAAAAGTGGGTTTAATTTAAAACTTTAATCTGAGAACATTATAAGGAAGTCAAAACACTGGAAATGCCCTTTCTCAAATTTGGCATATAGATACTCAGTCAGCTCTTACAGAAATGCGTATTTCAGGACAGTATATCCTCCTGGCAGTACTAAACTCACACTAGGCAGCAGGAGCCTGAGGTTAGGGGAGTTGATAGGTCCATCTCACCAGCTTTGTGTATTTGCATTTAAGCCATGCATACCTACATTTGAGAGACACTCTCAGTCAAGGTCAAATGAAAAATAGACAATGTAGGAACTAAGACTTCTAATTTCTTTTAAATATACTCTTTGATTATTAACAGTGTTGGTCACTGTGTTATTGACTAGATCTCTATTAGCTACAGAGCTCAAAGGCTAAAGAGTTTAGGCACCCATATCACATGTAGACTCCTACTCTGGAATGCCTAATCTTGGTGTCCAAATTATAGAATGGTTTGGCTTGGAAAGGACCTTTAAAGATCACCTAGTCCAACCCCCCCGCTGCCATGGGCAAGAACACCTTTCGCTAGATCAAATTGCTCAGAGCCCTGTCCAACCTGACTTTGAACACTTCCAATGATGGGGCATCCACAACTTCTCTGGGAAACCAACCAAAATCAGCCAACCGGCCATTTGGTTACCCATCAAACGGTCTATCCAACAAAGCTGTATCTCTCCAATTTAGCAGAAACAATATTGTGTGGGACTGAGTCAAAGGCCTTACAGAAGTCCAGGTAGATGATATCCATAGCCCTTCCCGTGTCCAGTGATGCAGTCACTCCATCATAGGAGGCCATTAGATTAGTCAGGCAAATCTAGAACTCACTCTTACTCCTAAAGTAAGGATAATCTGAATTCCACACAGTAACTGAATACGTAAGACAGGTATAAGAAAGGGGTGAGCACTTGAGAACAGTCTGATACAGACCCAGCAGCGAGACGATGTCTGTATTTCTATTTTCATTCTTGGATACAATTCTGGCAAAGGTACAGGTAAGAGCAATTAACACTTCCTAAATAAAAGTTCAGTGATGGTGAGATGGAAAAAAAAAAAAAAGGCTTGCTTTCTGCTTCCTTCTCAGTTGTTCTTGCACCTCACCTGTATTTTTCTTCCGTAAAAACTTGACATCTTGATTTAATGTCCATCTGTACTTGAAACATGACTCTTCTTTGGGAAAAAAGATTTGAATATAAAGGTTCTTCCTGTAATTTCTTTATTTCTTCTTGCAACAAATGCACTAGGGTAAATACATTATCTCAGGTATTTTACTATCTGAATAACAACAAATAAAATAACAGACTATTTTCTGTCCTAATTCCCAGGATGTGTGGCAAATAACAGGAATTCAGAAGAGAGCAGAGGGAGGCCTTTTCATGCAAGTTCAGAAGAACCTGTTACTTCACTCTGCTCAGCAAAGAAATAGTTGGAAAAGAGGTAGCCAAGTTGAGGAATTAGAGTTGTTGTGGGTTTTTTAAAAAAGAAGCTTATATTCTATACCAACACATTTCAAATAAAATTCTGTAACATAGATTTTCTACATAGTGACTCACTTTTTTTTAAATTTTGTTTTTATGAGTTTGATAAAAATATAGAAAAATATTATACTTTTCCTGAAATACAGATAGAAGAACTTTGTTTCCAAAATAAAACTGTGACATTTTTATTTTTCCTGTGCACAGAGGTATTTGATTTTAAAACATGTAAAGACACAACCTCTGTGTAAATATGAAAGAGAATGTAGGAGATATAGACCTACATTACTTCCAGACAGCATCAATGGACAAGAAGAAAACCTGCTTTATTTCCTTCTCCTCTGATAAAATATTGCATGAATTGAGAAAGAATTGAATTATAATTAATGAAAACTCATTTCAAATATGCAATATGATTTT
Source organism: Sagittarius serpentarius (assembly GCA_034782735.1). NCBI lineage: Eukaryota > Metazoa > Chordata > Aves > Accipitriformes > Sagittariidae > Sagittarius > Sagittarius serpentarius. The sequence continues at coordinate 10,170,451 of JAVKLA010000008.1, forward strand.
ATCCCAACCATTGATGTTGTGATATACATACAGAAAAAAAAAAACAGTAAACTAAACACTGAGAAACTTTATTCCCAATGTACGTACCTTTTATACCCATTTACTTATTTAACAGTTCTGTGAACCAGTTATTGGACAATTAGTGGACAATTATAAGTTAAATGAGTTAAATGCTATTTTGTTTGCATGAAGAAATCTCTAATAATGATTAATGGAGCTTTAATCAAGTACAAGTTGAGACTCCAATATGGAACAACAGAAACTGAATGACTTGAATGTTCCTCCAAAAACGTAAAAACAGGTATTTTCTGTTTCTAAAATGAAAAAATATCATATTTTGTATTAGAAGTCAACATTGTGAAAGAATGACTTACATTTCTGAATATATTTTGAGCTTGATCTGTGACAGATAGCATTTCTACTGAAGGGACAGAGTGAAAAGAGGGGGTTTGTCCAGAAAGAGAATAAATGAACATTATATAGAAAAAGCAGAAGAAATGAAAACAGACTGAATAAAGAAACTTTGCTATGTTTTTGTTCCTTATATGTAAAGTTACCACAGGAATATGAAGTGTTTTCCAATAAAAAAATGAATACTTCACTTTGCTACAGGTGTTCCTTCCCAGAATGTAGATTTTTCTGTTTGCACTAATTGCCACTCCTTCCTTCATGGAGTTTTAATGATTCATTATGATTGGAATCATTGCTTCTTTACAAAAGATTTGGATTTGAATATACTGCTACTTTCAAAAGATTGTCAGGAAACGTTCCATGATGAAGGAAAGATTTTGAGACATATAATGGGCACAGTTATATTAACATGCAAAGTTAAACAGAACAACATTGTGATATTGCTGAAATGTACACTTTGAATATCTAAAAGATGTTTCCTCAACTTAACCTCGAAAGGATCTATTGGTCTTCTGGTTCCAATGCACGTTCCTGTCCTGAGTCACTTTACTTAAAAGTGACTAAACTTTTTGAATCTATTAAATTTATTCTTATTTCTGTAGTAATTTTTTCTTGATTTTACTGGTTTCAACTCTCCAGAGCAACTTTGTTATCAGAAGGAAATCTTAATAAACAATTTCTCACATAACCCAGTTTAGAAACATTCTTTCCTTTTTTTTCCCAACAAACAAAACAGCTGTTCAAGATACTTTCAAAAGCTTCATGAGTAGGAATGCAATTTAAATATTGACATCATTCTACTCCTCATATGGTTTTATGTGACTCATAGAAGTACTCCTTTAAATTTGTCCCTAACTTCAATATGACACTGAAGCAGTCCATGAAAACTTTTTTTGCTTTCCTCATAGAGACAACAGAGGAAGGGAGGTGCTTTCCCAGGATTTCAGAGGGACATTGGGTCCTTCTAAGTTCTGGTACCTGAACCAAGTGAGCAGGATGATCCTCCAGAATAATTTGAAACTATCTCTCTCTCTCTTTTATTCGGGATATTTAGGAAATTACTTTGGGAAGATTTACTCACTTTGGACTGAAAAGGTTCTCACAAGTTAGTGAAAACTCAGGTAGAACTTATATCGACTGTCCTGGTTGCAGCTGGGATAGAGTTAATTGTCTTCCTAGTAGCTGGTACAGCGCTGTGTTTTGGGTTTAGGAT
>JAVKLA010000008.1:10179402-10195619 GCA_034782735.1 Sagittarius serpentarius
GGGAGGGGACACAGCCAGGACAGCTGACCCAAACTGGCCAGAGGGGTATTCCATACCATGGGACGTCATGCCCAGTACATAAACTGGAGGGAGTTAGCCTTGGGGGGAGGATCGCTGCTTGGGAACTAACTGGGCATCGGTCAGCGAGTGGCGAGCAATTGCATTGTGCATCACTTGTTTTGTACACTCCAATTATTTTATTATTATTATTGTAATTTTATTATTGTTATTATCATTCATATTTTCTTCCTTTCTGTTCTGTTAAACTGTTCTTATCTCAACCCACAACTTTACTTTTTTTTTTCTAATTCTCTCCCCCATCCCACTGGGTTGGGGGTAAGCGAATGAGCAGCTGTGTGGTACTTAGTTGCTGGCTGGGGTTAAAGCACACCAGGCTAAACAATAGCAGTGGAGATCAAATTATGAGAGATAGTGCTTATTTGGTAGACATAGTAGGATGGTTTTCTTTTTACAAATAGTTTAGTAGTCATTTCTCAAGTGTCCTGATTTCACTTATTGTTATGAGGTAGCAGCCAATCTCCTCTTCTACATAAACATGGAGAAAAATGTGTGAGGATGATGAAGGATAATCAACTAAGAAGAAAATATTTTTTACTTCATCAAAAATCCATCACAAACACAAAAGACTGCAACACATACTGTAGTCAGTGTTTCTTAGATGTACAAGAGTTCCTTAACTTATGTAAAAGCATACAAATATGTGTGTCCACACACGCGTCTGTGCACACACAAAGTATGTCTACTCACTCAAATTTGGTCTAATACTAGTATACAAGAAGACAGGAGATAGTTGGGTGAAGACAATTAGTTCCGTTTGCAATAAACAGTTTTTGCAATTTACCTTTTTCCAAAAAAAGGAAAGAAGGAAAGAACTAGCAAATCTTTTTTATGGAAAGATAAGGAAGCCCCCTCAAAACCACGCAACAATTAAGAGTCAAAAATACAAAAGCCATAGGTTTCTGTGTCTAACAGGGCTTATCTATACTATTGAACAGAGTGAGTGAGCTCAAGCAAAAGACTGCTGGTTGCCTACACTGCTTAATTGTTGTCTCACTTCCTCACTCTGTTTTGGGCAACACTACCTAGCCCTCTTCAGGGTAAAGGGATAGGTTATTTAGGAAGCCCTGCAGCAATTATCTCATCCAGTTAGTGACAGCTGGTCTTGGGGCATGGATCAACCCTTGGACTCTCTATATAATAGTCTAACTATAGTCCAGGAGACACTGCTGCCACTTTTGTTCTGCCTAATACTGAGGGGCCTTGAAATGTTATATCCTAACGGAACGGCTTGACCTTCAAACGATGGTCTTTATAGAGACTTTACGGAGACTCTGATGCCCTTCCACTTAAATAAATTATCAACTGGATCTGAAATTGAACAAGAATCTGCTTCTTTAGCTAAGTGGTTAGGGTAGATTCAAGGCATCTTCCACATCCCTGCTGAAAACAGTCATCCATTAACAGTTGGCTTTTTGGAGTCAGTCTGTCCCTGTCTCTCTATCACCAGAGAATTCATTTGATGAACAAAATAATCTTCAATAAAAGTTTTATATAAAATATGTATTTCCATTAATAGTTTCTGCTTTAGTACATCAGTGTAATACTATGAAAGAAACAGTCATTGAAAAATTCCCAAGAACCTCTAATGTTAAAAAAAGGTCTGACTGACCACTATATTCTTGAAGTTCATTATTTATTTATAAAAGATCAGATCCAGTACCATATAATCACTTTTGTAATGATGGGTATTAATCTTTAAGTAGAAAAAATGTACCGTCATTTCCAATTATATTAACTTATCTCCATGAGAGTAGAGAGAGGTTTTTTTGTAGTTCAGTCTCATAGTCAGCTATGCAACTATTTTTTCTAAGGACGAAATGTGAGGAAATAACAAAATTAATTATGGTCCATAGGCAATTTCTTATGGCAATTTTTCTATTCATCATCCAAAAGAATGCTGCTTTGTTTCTGCTAGGAAGTGGTTAGGAAGATGCCAGTGTCATTAGACCTGGAACAGGCACTGAGATGGTGGTGGTGGTATCAGGATGTTGTTTCATCTGTCTGTCAGGGTGTTCTCCCATTAGCCAGTGAAAGCACCTTTGCAACTCCCCTACCTCAGTCCTCCTGACTGATGAAGCAGATCATCTGGTTGCATGGTGTGGGCAGAAAAACAAGTTTAAGTTATTGACCTAAATTAAGGTGAGGTCATCAAGGTCAAGGCTGCCTAATAAGTACCCCTGACAGCACTGATCATATGATTTGCATCTTTTGTTTTCTCTTTTCTCATTTCTTGATTCTTTTTTCTCTAGCCCCATAAGTCTTCTCCCAAATAAACAACCCACCTGTAATTACTGTTGTCCCTTTGGGTCCAGTTTTGCTACATCCATAACCAGAAATTCTGATACCATTACCGTGGTCATCTTAGTTTTATATGGGATTACTGAGATGCTGGCTTTGGGAGATTCCCCTCCCCAGAAGGCCCCCAGCACTTCTGTAAAACTCAGCTATCTCTCACATACCTCCTCCTGTGTGATCCAGTGGTCTGTCATGGGGTTATCTGTAACTTCTTTCAGCTTCCTGCTCTGTTATTTGTCATTTCTAGCATTTTCCCTTGCCATGTCTGGCAGTTGTCCACGCACTGTTCAGTTAGCTTAAACTCAGGTCAGAGCTTCATCAGCAGCGTAATCATTTGCTTGCAGTCCAAATAGTGTCATGACATTGCAATTGCATTGTGCATCACTTGTCTTTCTTGAGTTATATTCCACTCTCTTTTTGTTATCTTCCTTTTCCTTATTGTTATTATTTAATTTTTATTTCAATTATTAAACTGTTCTTTTCTCAACCCACGAGTTTTACTTGTTTCCGATTCTCCTTACCATCCCAGCGGGAGGTGGGGGAGGAGTGAGTGAGTGGCTCTGTGGTGCTTAGTTGCTCAGTTTAACAAAGGGTTGGCTGAATGTTATGTTAACTTCACTTTGAATACATTTAGATCTACCTGAATAGATTTAAAATTCAGACCTTCGTTCAGCCCACAGTAAAGCAGTGTAGCAGAAGAATGACATGGAAATGAACCTAAGATCCAAGTACAGATAGAGTGACTAGTAGTAACTGATCCACATGAAAAAGACTAAAAATTGAAGGCCCTCCCAGTCACTGCTAATAATGACTTAACGGCATTTGAAGAACTACTGTGGCAGGTTGTAGGTAAAAGTGAAAGAATTTGCCAGTATGAAACTAACCCTACTAGGCTTTAGCCTATTGCAAGTCTCTCTAGAAAATCTATTTTAAATGGTAGGCAGTTACCTTAAATTATAGCAGAAAACTTAACCCGCGCTCTTTCTTCTGGGTAAATTCTCTATCACATGAATTGGCAGGAGGCATAGACAAAGGTGCCTTCAATATATTGTCACCTATAGATATTCTTTGCCAGTCTTCTGATTGCCCCTTTGGCTTCATTAACCAATTAAGTATTAAACAGATTGACAAGAAAATTCTAAGCTGAAGATCACTTACTGGACTATTCCCTGTGAACTCAACATGCAGGGAAAACACATGCTTTATTTCAAAGGTAATTTTGTCTGAATAAAGACTGAAAATTTGCATCCTCAGTCTGACTCCAGAATCTTAAACTCTAGAATAAAATTAAATTATTTTAAACCCTTTTATGAGTGCAAAATTGACTATCTTCCACAAGAAAATTTCAGTACTTCATTATGTGCAAAGGCAACACAAAATCATGTCATAACACACGTATGGGTGTAGATGTTCGACTCTGAAACAAAACTTCTTCTTGACCTGAAGAGAAATCTTGTCCCTGTGGTTATGGAAAAAAACAAGAACTCTACAAATGTAGCAAAAGAAATTCTTGTTCGTCTCTGACAAACAGCCTAAGGGAAATGAACTTTGTCATTTGTATATGTAACTCAATAGAAACTGAGGAGCACTTTTGGTTTGAACTTGGTTTGAACTAGTATTCTGTTATTAATTCTTTTCACTATGTTTCTATTATATTAACAGAAAAATGTGTAAGCCCTCAAGTAGCTGAACAACATGTCTGTGTTCCTGTGGCTAGTGTTATCTTAAGACCATGTAGGCTGGCAGACAAAATGCTTATTTTGTAATTCAAAAGATATTGAATTTCAGTGCTAATAAAGTTATACTTCTATTAAAATTTCTATTAACTTTACTCACTTCTGCATAATTATAGCTGTATTAGTCCTTAATAATGAAAACAAATCAAAAGCAGCCAACTTGGATAAGATATTTCAGCTACAAAACAGATTTGTGGAAAAGATACCATTATTCTAGCAAACTGTTTTGGTACATGTAGCACAAGATTAGGTACAAAATACATACACAATTAGGGCTAAAGCCCTAAAAAAAACCCCAAACCTTTTAGTTTACAGTGAATTCCCCAGCAATTACCCAGAAAATGAACTAAAAAGAATTCATTGTATTGTGAACTTTACTTTTTTGTATAAGAAACTTAATGAGATTTGGCTGATTAAGTGGTCAAGTAAATAAGATACTGATAACTTAGCGATTTGGCTACTTATAATCAGTTTTGAGTATTAGCCTTTGCAAGTGGGAAGAACAATAATTCGTTCACATGTGATTCCTTTACTATAAGCAACAATCCTTTCTTCTTACACAGACTATGTTAATCGAAGAATTTTGCATATGAGTCAAGTTCATCAGTGAGCTGAAATGTCAACATCTATCCTGAAAGACTTAGAAGTGATTTTGTATCTACTTGGTAAGGATTCAATTATTTCATATAATCAAATAAATTCATCAGGCTTCCATACTATGTCCATATACTGATAGATGAAATCAGTTGATACCAAGTGAAAATATTTGTCACTAGTTAAATCATGATTTAAATTGTGAATTAACTCTACTGTGATCTACTCATTATAGTGGATTAAATTTGGTGTACTTCATTATTTCTTATTCTTTCCTGATCTTATTTTGGAAATTGAGAAATATGTTCTTGCCCCTTCACTTCAGGTTCAGCCTTTTGGTGAATACTTGCTGTTAATGCAATAAATTGCACCTGTAACTTTGAATGTGTTTAAGGAAATTATAAACCAGAAAACAAGAGGGATCAGCTTACCTGATTAGAGTTTTTTCACTGCTATATGATAGCAATTGTGAAAAATTTTAAATAATGTTTGACTTCCACTCTCAAGTGTGATTGTTTCATTTGGAATTTTACAGTGATAGAATTCATCCTCTTCCTTTAAAGAAAATCTTTTTTCTTTAAAATCAAGATATCACATTCATATTAAATAGTCTCAATGAAATATTAATAGACAAAGTACACAGTATTTAGTTTAATGTACATATGTATTACGCAACTAAAACAAGTTTCATAAAAAAAGGTTCTACTTACATTTGTAGTACAGTGAGAAGTGTTAAATTGCTAAAGAAAAAAAAGAGCTTTCCATTCAAGCGGGTGGAATAAAACAGTTCCAAATCCCTCATTGAAACTAATGAACCAAAAAAAATTATTTGCTAGATCCAAACAGAAACTAGCCTTTGGAGAAGGAAAAAGAAAAGCTGTATATGCAGCATTGGCTTTAATCTACCCTGCAGTTCGTTGTCTCCAGAAGCAAGAAGACATAAGGGCAGACTGAATATACACAGCATATGCTGCTATTGGCCAACTTATGTATCTGCTAATAAAAGGGGTTAAACATCATGATATTCTGGAAGAGGCTGTGTATACATGCTTTATTTCTATTTCAACAAAACAAATTCAAGCACCTTATTTTACTGGAATGACATCATTAAAGCTGAAAACAGTTCCCTTCACTACACAGATATAAAGACAGAAAAAGCATCACACACCAGGGCTGAACGCCCCATCTTATGCCCTGGGGGAACATGAACATGATTACATCAGTGAACATGTAAACATACTTACTGTACCTCCACATATGCACCATTAAAAGAGCAGTAATATTTGGGTTAAAAATATTGTAATCCAGCCTTCTCTGAGGTGAGCAAGTGTGACGTAGTAGTCTTTACAGATCAATGAAAGAATCTTAATTATCACTGAAGCAGGAAAGGTTTGATATTCATACTTGCATGATGAGAATGCAGAACCCTTTGTATCAACTCAAGCACAGTGTGAAACAGGTGATTCTGGAATAAATTCTGATGATTTGAGGTATGAGAGTCTAGAGATAGCAACAAAACTTTAAAGTTAGAAGAGGAGAAAACCTGATATTGGGGACAGAGCCTCCAACAAGTTTCATGAACAGCAGGAAAAAAATAAGAATAAAATAAAACACTAGAAAACAAAAGAAAAAGAATGAAAAAAAAAATAAATGAAAGCTGAGGGCACCAGTTGTCTTCAGGGCTCAAACAATGCAAAACAAAAGGCCTGGCAGTAGAGAAAATAACATCTCGTCTGTGGTAGTTTTTTACTGACCTAATGATAGTATCAGGCTTTATATGCTGGGTGTAAAATGAATGTTATCTAGCTGGCACCACAGGAATATACAGGGGTTTAAATAGAAACCATGAACTACAGTTGTTGCACTAAAAATATGGGAAAGTAATTCAATATTCTTTGTTTCTGGGGGAAAATAAACCCTTCATATCACATTTACAAGGGTGATTCTGAAGAGAGCAGGCATCTGGAAGCAGAAGTCACGCAAAGTTATTGGTAGGTATTCCAGTTCACGAAGCACAGGGCCTGCAAATCACTGGGAATGAAAGGATGTACTTAGTGATTTCTTTATCACTATTAACACTTCAATGTCAGGAGTCAGAAGAAGTAACAGACAGAGTTCTGAAGAGGCAAGAGCAAAGTAGCATCTTGGCCAATTAGCCCCGCTGTCAAGCAACCAAAGAGCTATCAACTCAGTTGTCTCGGACTCCCACAATTATTAAATGCATTAAGTATTTAACTGTACTGAGGATGTTTCTGCATGTGTCCCAAAAGTGATGATAACCATGTGGATTAAAGGCTGTAAGAGATATCCAGGCCTTAATAACTGTAGCAAGCCGGTTCTAAATTTGTATTCATTACTCAAAGTGTTTTCCTATGGAAGAGAGGATGATGGCCACATTATAGCTGGTACTAATTAAGCTATGTATTTGTGTTTAGAAAGACCTTGTGAATTGCTTTCTGTTCCAAATCTTCCTTCACTGGCTGCAATTACTGAAAGAAAGTGTAACAGGACAGCGTGAGTTCATCTGGAATCCATATTAATTTGATGACAAATTCCAAAATGAAATGGTTTTTCAAATGGATAGCTAGTATCAACATAAATTATTGATTCTCTCAGTTTTATTAGTAATGTAGGCATAAAATAATGATTGCATAATGATCATTATTATGGATGACTCATGGGTTTTATATCCCAAATAGATTATTCTCAGGAAGACTTTTTCCTTGAAGGATGGGTAGCTCCATAACTCTTTTCTGGAAGTTGCGTTAGGTACTACTGAATCAAGCTTTACCTCACTTCTCATAAGTGATAGAAAATACAAATGAGGTTGTTAAAAGGTAGTACAAACTACTTGCTTCCAAATACCAGGACTGGAATTTGAAGGAGAATGACCTGGCCGAAGGTCATTTTTCAATGGCACATAAAAATGTCCTATTTCAGTTTATTCACACTTAATCAGTTGGTTAAATCTTTCAAAGCAAATTAAATATTAATTACAATAAATGGAAACCTTTGGTAATTTTTCCATTAAACTCATTAAGTCTTAGTCAACACATTGCACAAGCATATGCAATAAAATAATGTTCTTAATTTTATTTCACTATAAAGAACAGTAACTAGGACAAATGTCTCAGTTCAGTTTTATTTTGTTTCCTTGTTTTCCTTTTGAACAACTGACCTTAAACAGCCTTTTGTAATTATGACAATAAAATCCACTAGAAAATGTTTTCAAGGTACTTTGCAATAACATACCAGTGATACCATCATAACATAACTGTTAGCACTGAACTTTTTACTTCACTCCTGCAGGTCCAGTGAATAGCATCTTTTGTTTTTTAAGCCTAGACTAATTCATCTATGCTACCCATAAAATAATTGTGCATCTTTCAGGAGCATTTTCGGTCAGATTCCAGTTGTTTCCAGCTCTATGCTTTTCTTCTTCCTATGCACCACGATAACCCCTCAATATTATGTAAAAGCTGCACAAGCCAAAACAGAGTCAGAGCCAAACAAAAAAGGCCATGTCCTCATCCAAATCCTGATTTATTTCATACATTCCAAAATGTCAGAAGCAAGATAGATGACTATAGTGAAATGTGCAAGGGACAAACCTTTCTAGCCTTTATGAATCCAGTTCATGTTTACTAATATTACTACAAATCTTAAGGTCTTTGCAATGCTTTGCTCATAAAATGTTATCGTTACTTACTTTGAAAGGAACCTTTGCACGTCATTTGTTCTAACACTCTGTTCAAAGCAAGGATAATATAAAAGTTACATTAGGTTGCTCAGTGCTTTGTGCAGTTAAATACTCCAAACACAGCCTCATAAGTGTTCAGTAGAGAAGACTTACGACTTCCCTTGGTCCACTCTATACATTCCTGTTGATCTAGCTGACTAAGCAGTTAACCTTTATTTCCAGGAATAATGCTGACTGATGGTCAGCTTGTGTACTGGGACACCCAGATCCTGGTTTTGCATAGCTGCTATCCAGCCCGTCAATCCCCAGATTGTTCACATATGAGGTTTTAAATACACACGCATTTTGTAATTTGTCTTTGTTGAACTTGAGCAGGTTCCTGTAAGTCCAGTGCTCCAGTTTGCAGAGATCCCTCTGAATGGCAGCCCTGTCCTCCAGAATACCAGCAACAGTCCCCCCACCTCAGTGTCGTGTCACCCACAAACATGCTAAGGATGCAGTTCATCCCATTGAAGAGCTTATTGATGAGGACATTAAACAGTTTTTGTCCAATTTTTAACTTCTGAGAATAATTCTGGTAAATAATTTCCGGTTAGACTAATACCTTTTCACACCAACCGTGTACTGAGCCATCCAGTCTACAACCTCTCAGTCTCCTACAGGAGACTGCACCTACAGCCTCAATGAACTCAAAATAAATGACATCCAAAGCTTTCCCCTCGTCCATGGAGCCAGAGACCTGGGAGGTATCAGAATAGACCTTGCTAGTAAAGACTCAAGCAAAGACATTGCCTCTTTCGGCAAAAGACAGCCTTTTTTTGTTCCCTTAGGTCACCCACTCCATCCGACAGTGGGTTAACTTCTTTTTGTTGACAGTGTACATAGAAGCCATTCTTTTTGCCTATCACATCCCTTAGGAGTTTCAACTGCTTTCCTAGTTCCACCTTTGCATTTCCAGAGATGCTAGTTTATTCTTTGACAGTTTCCAACTCCCATTAACTTCCTTTATACATTCAAGTTTGGTCCTTGTTTGGTTAGCTTGCCTTCTGCAATCACTGCCTCTTTCATCGTACATCAGCATCAACAGCTCTTTGCAGTACGGATGCTGGCCTTGAAGATCAAACAGCTCTACTGAGCAACCTTGGCCTTCAAAATAGCCTTCTACAGAATTCTGTCTAACATGTCCCTGAACAAGCTGAATCTGCTCTACTGACAGTCAGGGTTTATTCTGCTACCTGTTTTCCTCACTTTCCTAAAGATCTTAGATCTTACTCTCTTGGGATCACTGTAGTCAAAAACTGCACTGAGCATTTTTCCTATATTGGTGAGTAGCAGGCCCAACAGACTACTACTTCTCCTTGTTACCTTATGCCAGCACTTACTGCAGAAAATTGTCATCAGTGCTTTGTAGAGATCTCCTGGACTATTTGCATCTCAACATGTTGCCCTTTTAGCAGCTGTCAGTGTTTAAAGTCCCGTGTGAGAACCATCATTTGCAACTGGGCGGCTTTATCCAGTTGTTTAAACAAGACTTGTCTGCTTCCTCTTTCTGACTGGGCTGTCTGTATTTGTATCCCCTCTGATCCCAACTCACAAGCTCTCAAGTCAGCTCCATTTCATAGAAGAGTTCTTGCATGTGAGCTGCTCCTTTGAGTAGAGTACAACTTGCCTTGTCTTCCATAAAGAGTTTAGGAGGAGTTTATAGCTGTTCCTCACCTCATTCCAAAAGTGCAAGCATTTGTCCCACCATGTCGCTGTAATTCCTATGACATAGTTCTGTAACTGAACACAGACTTACGGTTACCACAAGTTCCACTTATTTTATTTCTCCACTCTGTCTTTTTCCTTTCTTCCTCAGCCTTTAGCTGATCCAACATCAATCTCCTTCAATTCCTGTTTGTTGTTCATCTCTCCACTTGGCTGTTTCCTGCTGAGGGCTGGTCTGTCATCTCAGGGTCCTGTTTGTTTTACAGATTATGCATATTTATGCACAGACACTTCAGATGGGCCCTCAATTATCCCACTTTCTCAAGGGGGGTGAGAGGGCTCCCCCGTGGTCCCCGGGGTGCTTCCCCATTATGTACAAGCTTTGGTCTCTATTCCCTGTCAAAATTAGCTTCTAGAGACTAGCATTGAGGAAATCAGGTTAAAAGGTACAATGAGAAGACCACGCAGTGTGGCTGTTCTTTCCATCCTTAGCGCAGAAGATTTGTTATCAGAAGTAATCTACAATTCTTGAACTACACTTACAAATCTACTTCTCTCCTTAGAAGTTTTAATGTTTTTTTCCCATGTTTCATCCCTTGCATCTTTCAGATACACAGAAGTACCTTCTTGAGAGACGACAGTTCCAAAGTCTAATTAGGAGCATCCAAAGGAGTTTTAATTCTATCCTTGCTTGAAGATCAACTATTTGCCATCCATCTCTTTAGGACAGCAGAGCATGAAAACTTTTCCTGCCAACTGTAATAAATAAGCAATCCTTCCTTCTAACTATATGAACTATCCTTTAAATTTAGATACTTAAGAATTTAATTTTAGAGTGCAGTAAGCCTAAGGTACCTAAACAGTTAGTAAATAAGGAAAGACACATTCGTAGGAAAAATTGCTACAGTCCCAAATTCTGAATGTCCAGGGAGGTTACACTCTTAGCTTAAGGTGCTGGAAGTTAGATGTAATGAAGCTAGAACTTAATATTACACAATCAGAAAACTGTTTTGTTTTTTATAATAGCAGAATTTAACAAAAAAGTAAATGACAGCTAAAAGCATCAGTACAACATGAGGAAAAAACCTTACATACATAGTTAAAAAGGAAACTCATTACATGAAAAATAGTTTAGAAATACAGATTCTCACATAATAGAAAAAATCTATCTGGACAAGTTTTTTTATGCAGAATGAAGACCATTTCTACTGTTGTGGTGTAATGGGGTGTTACAGTGGAAGTAAATTGCATTTTACTCTTATGTTAAGACATCTTAAGTCGTCTTTGCTAAGGCTAAATGATACTACCAAAGTGCTAATATTTACAGAACAGTATAAAGAAATCAGAGTCTCAAAGAGAAGTGTAACATTGGAGTTATTTGCAGTGAGTAATTTCACTGTCATTAGCTAGATATTTCTTCAGTTCACTGCTATATTATTCCAGTTTTATGCCAGTAAGCCCAAACTAAATTACTAGTATAAATCTAGAGTAGCAGTAAGTTTTGAATCAAGGTTAGAATTCATGTATTTATGTGGGTGTTCTCATTTCCATGCAAGTGTTCCTGATCTGTTTCAAGTTTATCAGAGTACAAAGAATACAAACTATACTCTATGCTGTTTCTATCTGATAGATTATATTTTTCAGTCATATGCTGTATTAGACAACATACATATTTATTACAGTTTATCCACTATTCATTTTATTTTAACCCATATTAATTCTATTAATTATATTTGTTATATTCAGTTTTAGTCTTCAGTGTAGCAAGTTTTAATTAAAAAAAATAAACAAGTTACAGTAATCAGGTGAATTTATGATGTTTCCGTTTTATATTGCTGAATAAAATATTGGTGTAACTTTTTGATTTTTTGATGTAATGGAAAATATAAATTCACTTATTAATTTTTATAAATTGTAAGACTAGCTCATTGACTTTCTAACAAAGGTCTCCAATAAAGTTAACACAGAATCTCTGAGCCACTGGTATTCTGTTTGGCTTTGTGAGTTAAGAAAAAATTTCAGAGGAAGAGATATTATAGTACTTGTCTATGCTGTTTGCAAGGAATAGGCCACATCTTTCACAGCATATTTGATCTTCATTAATTTCATATAGGACATCACAAGCCTATTGCAGAAAAGCATTTTACTCATTTAGCTTTCAGTGAAAACATTGACCAGGACATTTTCTCTGCTAGTCAGCACTTATCAAATAAGCAAATTGATTGAAAAATTACTAATAATATGACTTAAAATTATGTAATCTTTCTGAGCCCTTTTAAAATTAAATAATCCACACAATAACACCATTGCTTAGTTTATTTCAGTATCATTTTTGCATTTAAGGCCAGAAGCAGAGTCTAACTTTAACTCATATGAGTAGCCAATGATAAACCCTACCTTGAAAAAAAAAGTAGACGTTTGATCATACAGTTTGCTACAAGAAAATATCTGAAAACTTGACTTTATTTGCTCTATTTTCATTATTGTTAAGGTGGTCCAGAGAACATCTATTTTTCAAGATGAAAATAAAAATAAAGACTTAACTTAAACTTTTTGCTTTTCCTTAGTGGTAGAATGCAACTTTAACCTTCTTGGAATTTCACGAAGGCCAGAAGAAATACTATAATCCTACAGCAGTCCAGAGGGCAGATTTGTGTGACAGCCAAAATGCTTGACTGATCGGGGTCTTCCCGGTTCACAGCAGCTGCTTACAGCAAGGTTTCCCTTGTCTTACCCCATCTCTACCTAATAGTGCCTCTATTTCTGAAATTCATAACAAGAAGAGCAACAAAAAATGGTACTTCCACGCAAACACCTGTCTGTCAAAAAGTGCAAAGGTTTTTGGTCGTGGTGATTTTTTTTTTTTGTTTAACCACCTTTAGTATTTATCACACAGACTTCTGTTTAGTGTGAGTGGAAAGAGAGAGGAACTCCCTTGCAGTTATCTGATGAAGGACTTTTTGTCAAATGGGATGATAAGGAAGAGGAGGAAGCCAAACACAGAGACACAAACCTGACCGGCAATCGGAGACTACAACAGGGAACAAACTTGCTCAGTTACACCGCTTGATAAAGGTGGAGTGTGAGAATGTTTAGTGCAGTAAGGTCACCTGACTAAGAACCTTTGTCAAAAAGGGATGACAGTGGCAAGGGGAAGGCAGTAAGAAAAACACAGAGACATGGACCTGCTTGACAAGCAACAAGGAGATAACAAGAAGAATTAAACCTCATCAGTCAGACTAATTGATGGACTCTCAAGAAACTGAAGGAATCACTTCAAAGAGAACAAACCTGGATTTTGCAACTGATAAGGATGCAAACCTGAAGGTCCAGGATGTTGGATTGGGACTGTGCCAACTGATGAGGCAATGTGCCGGGGAAGGGGGAGCCATGGGGAACAGAGAAGGGGGTAGGCAGAAGGGGTATAAGGAGGCCAGTTGTGTGTAAAGCAGTCAGATGCTTGCTCAGCTGAGCCCTGGGCCTGATCACCACAGTCTGTCCTGTCTTCTTCTATCATTTTGTTACATCTTTTCTAAACTCTCTCTCTGTGTAATCTCACTCCCTGTCCTGTCTGTATTCTTGCTGCAAGGAGTGACACTGGGGGTGTGGGTGCCCCTGGCCCGTGGTGCCAGCTACTGGAGTCCGTGGGGTCTCAGCCTCAGCTACTGGAGTCACTGGGGGTCTTTAACCTTCAGCCACTGGGGCAGGAACAGTGTGTGTCCCCAAAACCAGCTACTGGAGGTACCGGGGTGAGTGAGGTGAGTGAGGGGCTCTGCGCCGGCAGCTGGAGCAGGACTGTGGGTCACAGCCCGTGTGCCTGGTGTCGGCTGCTGGGGGCGAGTGTCTGCGTCTTCCCCAAACTGGGTGTGCGTGGGGTGTGCCTGTGTATCCACTAGGAAACATCAAGCTAGGTCACCTGTCAAGTAAGGGTCCTCAGGTCTGGGATAGGATATCAGGCCGGCAGAGCCTCCGTGCTTGTATCTGGGGGGATCCAAGAGCGTGGGGAGCCTGTGGGATGAGTGTGTGTGTGTGTGTGTGTCTGTGTCTGTGTTTCTGGGATACATGCTCAGCAAACAGGAAAGCAGCGCCTGCATCCCTCAGCCGAGGCAGAGACCCTGGGTTCCCAGGCACTGAATTGGGCTCCGGGTCCTGGGCTAGAGCTGCTGGAGGACATCCCTTAACACTGCATGTCTGAATCGCGACTAAAGATGGAGAGCAAGCTCTGCAAGCCATGACTGTAAACATGGGCTGCCGCTTTACAAAACAGAAACCTGATGCAAACTGGTACTGGAGATCTCCAGTTTCCCTGCAGTACTCTTACTACAAGTTTTACCCTTAATAAAGTCCTTTTCAAATATTCTGTCTAAAGCTGAAATTGTGTATAAGAAGACGTATCAAGAGCTTTCAAAGATCTGTAAGTAGTGATTACCCTTACACTACTTCTTTGTATGCAATAATGACCTTTTCCAAAGAAAAGAAATGTTGCTATCATGGCTAAAGTGCTACAGCTGTCTTATTCATTGTAGTGAACTACTTTAAATGAAGAGACTCATTTGTATGAATAAAGAAGTGTGTTTCAAGTGGCTCAGTTAATTTGTAAGTTTTAATTCTGGAATTAAATATTTCCTTCCTGTTGTACATAATTTGTATCCCTTGAGAACCTTTGTTTTCTCCTGGTAGATCATACTCCTGAGAATATGAAATCCGAAATACAGTAATGATACTGTTTTCATAAAATCAATTTGAAGAAATACCAAAGCATAATATGGTAGAACAGGAAAGAAGACTAATATTTATTGTGTTGTAACTGAAGGTAAAAGCTGACATTTCGGTGATGACCATTCTAAATTTGAGAGCTTCTGTGATATTGTTACAACTACAAAATAAATGCTTAGGTAAATTTTTATAAGTCCAAGAGAAAAAATACTTTAAATGTAAGAACAAGTGTATAACAGGGACATGTACATTTTGCTCTTCTTCTGTTCGTTTTATTTTTTTTATTTTAATTTTGCTAATGCTGTATGCTGCTTTTGATCAAAGGATGAAATATGGTTTCTTCCAGTATCACGACTGTGTAGTTTCTATACCATGTTAAAAACAAACTATAAATAAATAGTCAGGCCACCTCCCCCCTCAAAGCCCTCACATTCTCCTAAAGACAAATGCCCAACTCTTTTTCCCTTTGGGAGAGACTGAATACAAAAAGATCCCAGTGAAAAGGACAGTTTACAGTGGTGCTGAGAATGGATGTAATGATTAACGTAGCAAATCCACCTTTCATCCACAGTGTTGCAAGAAAAAACAAACAGATGTGTGTCTAAAATACTACATAAGTGCAAAGCAAGAGTTGTAATTTTCAGTTTGATATGGCAAGAATGAGTAGTGTGTTATCTTAAAATCTACTTCACCCTTGCCAGATGTCTGGCTGAAAACAGAGACCAAGGCTCTCAGTGCACAGAGCAAGCTACACTCAGTGATTATCCAAGCTGTAGAGATTGTGCTGGTAAAAATGTATAATGTTGCTCCCCTTGCAGAAATACCTAGTTTGTATGCTCTATGAACCACTGTAACAGGTATTATGGAGTTTAGCAATGAACTGATAAACAGTATCAGTGTACAAATTGACTTTTCAATACTATGAGGAGCTGTCCACGAAAATGTACAAAAAAAAAAAAAAAAGGCACCTGAAAAAGTGCATTCACTCATTTTCTTTGGCAGCCTAAGGAAAAGGATCTGGACTTTCCCTTGTTTATTGTTGGCTTTACATTTCTGATCACTTAATCTGTTAAAATTTAAGCATATTCCAATAGTAGTAAATAATATTCTTATGTTTCTGTAAACAAGACTGGCAAGTTAGAAAAAGGTGGAATCAGAGGGGGAAAAGATCAAAGAGATTAAAATGGAGCATTTCCAGTGCCTTTTTATAAACAACATTGAAATACGAAAATATTTGACCAAAATGTTTTGTTTAGTCTTACTTTCAGGTTACAATTCTAAAATCTCTCTAATAAAAATCCTTCTTTTGGATGAATGTCGTGGTTTAACCCCAGCCAGCAACACAGCACCACGCAGCCGCTCACTCGCTCCCCCCCCACCCAGTGGGA
>JAVKLA010000008.1:10196048-10218726 GCA_034782735.1 Sagittarius serpentarius
ACTGAACTGAAAACACAGCGCTGTACCAGCTGCTAGGAAGACAATTAACTCTATCCCAGCCGAAACCAGGACAATGAAAGATCATAAAAATAATAATAAAAAAAAAGAAACCAGAGCAAACACGAGATTTCTACTTGAAGAAAGCTGAAGTTGATTTTCTTCCTTATTGTCAATGAACAGATGTCTGACTCCCTAAAAAGACCAACCTAGTCACCACTGATTTGTATGCCTGTTGGAAGCCTCAGGAAAGTGGCCAGGGCAGACTGAGGGGGTGAGTGAACTACCTTTTACATCCTAGCTGCAATCACTCCAATTTAATGTTAAGATAAGTTGGCATGGCAAACTGGAGCAATCTAGTACTCTTCGGTGATATATGCCATGTGAATAAAAGACTTCAGTCCCTAGATTCCCAGAAACATTCTAGAAATGAAGTAAAAGAAAAACTAACTGACTTTCATTTCATGTACATAGCTATGTAAACCTAACATGATTGGTGACAGTGGACTTTTCCTCTTTTATTTTTTTTTTATTGAAGTTGAAGAAAATAGCTTCTACCTGATGTTTAATATATATATATTTCTTATATTTGTATGTCTTTACACACACACAAAATAAATGGATACGGCTGACTCAATTTTTATAGACCTTACGGGAAATAGTTATTTTGTCAGCAAATCATGTGTATTCCATTAAGAGTGTCCTAGCGAAGTTTAGCTGCAATTATTTTCAGTGTTATTAGAATAAAATTAACTTTGTTCATGTTTGTAAACTGCCTACAATGATCTTTTTCATTAAATTAGTCTGATGGTACCTTTAGAAACTGGGATAAACTTGATGACTTGATCAGTCAGTATCTTTCCAAAGCTGTAACGAGTTTTCTAAGCAATTCTATAGCAATAATATATTTTACATTCTTTTCAGTGCATTTATTAGCTCTTTGTGTTGCCTTTAGCTGCTAAAAATCTTTAGGGACCTATTCATGAAATGTCTAGCCCTAAAGACTAGTGTGAAAACTGTTAAGATGGAGCACAGATATTGCATAATTAAATTGTTATTCTACTGCTGTATTAGATGAGATTTAGTTTTCTGCAATTTATAAAATTGTTTTGAAGTTGATAACACTGGGTAAAGAAAGAAATAAGAAAAAGTTTAATAACTGTGACTCAAATACTGAAGGGTGTCAGTAATAGCAGCATGCAAACATAAGAAATGTAATAAAAAAAAGAATATAATATAGACTTAAATTTACAAAGGGGCATGCTTCCTTTTGTGGATGGAATTTGTAAACTCATTTTTGCCACTAGTATTTGAATTAAGATTGTAGTTGTAATTCTCCTTAACTCATTTTAATTAGAAAATTTGTAAAAGTGCTTTTCTATGTCTCAGAAAATATACACGGGTAACAAAGGCTTTTGAACTCTGAACTGCATTACCCATAGTATCAGCAAAACTAGTTATGTTTTACTGTCAGAATGTAACTCCAATTACTTTCTTACTTCATTCTTATTCTCCATCACATACTATACATAAGCTTTTATGTTATACATAGAAACTTGTTGCAAAAAGATTAAAACAAAAGCTTAAAGTATAAGTTAAGATGGTGTGTTTAATATCTTTCGTATATTTATTATGAAAAAGGCTTTAATTAAAAGCTCAGATTGACCATTTTTCTCTTTCCTGAAACACCCCTCATTTTATATGACAGAGAGGGCTAAGTTATTATACACTAGTGTTTTGTTTTATTTACTGTTAAATCTGTGTGCCCCTGACTGCACAGAACACACTCTTTGAAGGTAGAATTAGTAATTTACTCATGAGCTTTGGTATTGTGTTCTGCTATATTAATTAAGCAGGACTCTGAATTTACATCTGACATAACAGTGATGATAAACATAATAATAGGTAAAAAACAAGAATTTTAAGAAAGAATGTATGGGAAAGGGAAATAGATCTATGCTATTTGTTTCCTAGACTAATTTGACCTCAACCACTACTTGAAACGAAAATGTTTTCAAGTTTCAGAAACTTAAACTTCTTTCTAAAGAAAAGTATTCAGAAATAAAGACAGGAAACCACAGAATAGCAGAATCACAGAATGGTTGATAAGGGCGAAGGGACCTCTGGAGGTCATCTGGTCCAACACCCCTGCTCAAGAATGGCCACCTAAAGCAGGTTGACCAGGGCCATGTCCAGACAGCTTTTGAATATCTCTAAGGAGGGAGACTCCACAGCCTCCCTGGGCAACCTGTGCCAGTGCTCGGTCACCCTCACAGTAAAGAAGTGTTTCCTGATGTTCAGAGGGATCTTCCTTTGGTTCAGTTTGTGCCCATTGCCTCTGGTCCTGTCACTGGAGACCACTGAAAAGAGCCTGGCTCCGTCCTCTTTGCACCCTCCCTTCAGGTATTTATATACATTGATGAGATCCCCCTGAGCCTTCTGTTCTCCAGGCTAAACAGTCCCAGATCTCTCAGCCTTTACTCACGTGCATCATGCTCCTGACTCTCAGTCATCTTTGTGGCCCTTTACTAGACTCTTCATTATGTCCATGTCTTCCTTGTACTGGGGAGCACAGAACTGGACACAGTGCTCCACGTGTGGCCTTACCAGTGCCCAGTAGAGGGAAGGGATCACTTCCCTCAGTCTCCTGGCAGCACTCCTCCTAATGCAGCCCAGGATAGCATTAGCCTTCTTTGCGGCAAGGGCACATTGCTGGCTCATGTTCAACTTCATGTCCACCAGGAGCCCCAGGTCCTTTTCTGCAAAGCCGCTTTCTAGCAGATTGGTCCCCAGTATATACCGGTGCCTGGCATTATTCCTCTCCAGGTGCAGGACTTTGCACTTCCCCTTGTTGAACTGCATGGGGTTCCTTTCAGCCCTTTTCTCCACACTGTCAAGGTCCCTCTGGATGGCAGCACCACCCTCTGGCTTTACCAGTCACTCCTCCAGGTTGGGTGTCATCTGCAAACTTGCTGAAGGTACGCTCTGCCCTATCACCCAGATCATTAATGAAGATGTTAAAGAAGACTGGACCCAGTATTGACCCCTGGGGTACAGTGCAAGCCTCCGACTAGACCTCTGGTCCCATCCGTTCAGACAGTTTTCAATCCACCTCAATGTCCAGCCCATACTTCATCAGCTTCTCTATGAGGATCTTATGGCAAAGAGTGTTAAAAGCCTTAGTGAAATCTAGGCAGACAATATCCACTGCTCTCTCTCTTCACCTACCATGCCAGTCATTTCATTGTAGAAGTTGATCAAGTTTCTCAAGCTTGGCTTCCCCTTGGTGAATCCATGATGACTACTCCTGATGACTTTCTTGTCCTTTATAATAAAACTGATGACAATATCATGAAACACTAACAGCATAAAAATGTTATACAAGTATTTGGTAGACACAACGCTCAGCCTGTCTGTCTACCTGTTTATCTATCTGCACGTCTAACATCATAGTTTTATCTACATTATAGCTATATTATAATTATACAGGGTTCCTGACCTCTCTCAATTAGACCAACTCGGAGTATTTTCAGCAACCGATGATGTAATCCATTTCTGAAAAGAATAACAAACTTCTTTTCAATATTTAATTTTATTTTTGCATCTCTTTCACATATACCCACTGCAGGAAAGCCTTTTTATAATATAATTAGATTGTTGATTGTCTGTTTTCAAAATAGCTTTTTTTCTTCAAACCATTTACTGTAACTCAAGATACAACATTAAGATATGTACTTGTGTGCATCTCAGAAGTAGCAATATGTCCCCCTGTGTGGAATAAAGATTCCATCCGGTTGATACATCTGCGTTTTGAGCAATTCCAAACAATATTTATTCTTTTATGCTGCTGCTCTACAGAGTAATGCTGAAATCTTTTTACTTTGCAAAGTCTTTTTTGATTAGAGCCTCTCCCTTTTGGCAGTTTTTGCAAACTAGCTCTGTTTCCTGAAAATACAGATATCCACAGGTAAGATATTTATAAGACATAGTATTGCTTCTGTTGTTTGGCATTTGCAAACTTCTTGTCACAGTTTTCAGGTTTATTTTTTCTGCATCTTCTTCCTATTAGTCTGATGATTGCTAACCCAGTTCACTGGGAAATCACCTACTTTTACCTTTACTTATTTTAACCTGAATTACTGTCTCATCTGCTTTTGTCTTGCAGCCTGGCAAATACAATTTGCTTTTTGTATTTTATTTCAAAACCTTTGGAAGGTTTGTTTCTTATTTTATTCTGATCTTTTCTACAGCCTGGTTTTAGCAAAGTGAGCACATGCTCTCCAGGTTTTCACGTTTGACTCAATTTCCTCAGATTCTGTGATGTTTTTCAGATTTTGTATTCTTACTGTCATCTTCAAACTACAGACTTCATCAGGACAGGTTTATAAATGGCTTGTCCTTCTTCACTTTGCTTTAAGTTTTTAAAAAAGTCTGATCTATAGATACAGATATTCTTTTAAAACTTCTCTTTTGCTCATTGTTCTTTTTAGCACTTCTGCTTGCTATTACAGAAAGACAAAAATTTATCCTGGAAATTGCAGTGACATTTCCAGAAGCCTGTGTGCATTGTTTTATCTCCTTGTTTTCACTCACTACCCTTTCTTATCTATCCTTGTGTTTCTAGATGTCGTCTTTGGTTTCTTCCTGCCTCCCTACTGGCATATGACATTTAAATGATAATTTTTAAGAATCTGAACTACAAAGACTACCACTGAACTAAAAAGACAAGTAGCAAGCAATGTCTCTGTAATATTTCTGTAAGACAAGTGACAAACAGTGCCTAAGTAGTACTTCTGTGTAAAAAACACTAGGCCATTACTTCAAGGATAAGCCACGTTAGCATCAACTTAGTAATTAAAATTGTTGCAGAGGATGGGCAGTTTCATATTTGAGCTTTTCTCATCCTCAGGTAATATTAAGATACTCCATCAAAATGCACTGACTCTGAATATATATGACAGGGTGGTTCTTCTTTGCAAAGGTTTTCCCTTCCACCTGGGTCAGACATAGCATCTGTGTCTAGAAAAAATGAGCATAACACAGCATAAACTGCTCCAGCGTGGGCTCTCCACAAGCTACAGGCCAATATCTGCTCCAGGACCATGGAGCATCTCCTCCTTCTCTTCCTTTTCTGACCTTCGTGTTCCCTCTGCCACTTCTCACTATTTTTGTTCCTTCCTCCTCTCTCTGTCCAGCATTTTTTGCTCTTTCTTAAACATCTTTTCCCTAAGGTGATCCCTCTGCTGTTTCTCACACTCTACCCTGCCCCCAAATGAAAATATGAAGAATATGAAAATATTGTTCAGAAGCACAGATTTTCGCATACATTCTTCCAGGTGATATAATGAGTTAAAAAACAAGACTTGTCACTTCTGGTTTATTGTATATAGGAACATACATTTCAAATCCTTTTTTAAAATTTCCCCATGGTAAATGTTAGAAGAAGGGGTTATATGAGAACAGTCAGTAAAATGGGATTTTAATTCACACAATACTGATGGAACTGCAACTGTTCCTGAGAGAGGAAGGAAACAAAGAGGTATGCATATTGCTAGTGAAAGCAAACAGTACTTAGTTTCCTCCTTTCTCTATCACCGTTTGAGAAGCATGGAAAAGGACAGTGTTATTTTCCTCTGAATTTGTTATAACCTATCACCTGAAAGCCTTTATAAAACACAAAAGTATGGTACATCAGCAGTGCAGAACAACTCTATTTTCAAAATAAGGTATTCCAGAGAAAAAAAACCACAGATTTTAAAGCTGTGAATGGGAAATGCACTGTATTTATGTTATGCTTTAAATGAACATAGTTTTTAAAGACCTAGGAATGCTGTGACTATATGAACAGCAAGGGATGGTGTACTGAAACGCAATGTGATCAGTCAGTTACAAGAGACGCTGAGGATCTGAGTACAAGCTTCACTATTTTCATCCAAGTTTTCAGAACAAATAGGGAACCAGAGGGATATAAGCCAGAGAATAGTTTCTTCTACCTTTTGCATTTGATCTTGCTTGGTCTGCCACATTTTTCTCACTTGACAGATAATTTCATCTTCTAAATCTCCAAACAGCTGTTCCTGTGCATAGCTGGTGAACAACAGTAGCCAGTGACAGTGCTGGCAACTCATGCAATGATCAGTTGTGGTGTTCACACAGCTGATATTGAGTGACCGCCCCCCTTCAAAGTTAATCAATGGCTGAAAACTCAAGTTCTCATTTGTTCACCCTTGCAAGGTAGTCATGGTTATTAGAAACCTACTACAGGCCTGCCATCTTGAAAGTAGCCACAACTAGGGGAAGCATGATGTCTGGGATTACAGCAGAACATTAGGAGAATTAACTTGCATCTTGGTTTAAATGGATGAAGAAAGTGGAATGGCACTGTAAAGAGACAGCAGACAAACAGTGGTGTATTCTAGAGAGGTACATATGAAGATAAGAGTTTGATGAGAGGACTATGGGTTTGAAAGTCTTAGGAACAGAGGAGAAAGAGGTAGTATATAGTATATGTAAGAAAACAGATTTATGAACAGAGTTCCGGAGGTGGCCGGAGAAAGTATGTGGCTTGCTGTTCCTAGGTTAACAATCTTTAGAAATACCTGCAATTGTTTGTGCTTGACATTATCAGGAGAATATGCCATCCTGAAATACCATACTTCGCAAAAAGCTTGAAGAAACAAATATCTTAAAACCTGAGTATACTATGTAAGAACATCAACTAACTTGTCATGCATGTAGATCTTTCCTAAATTCTTTGGGAAACATGTATGTGTAATTTGCCCTAGATTAAAATAACCCAGGTGGCTGAATTCTGCAACTGTGTATCGTGAGGTAAGAATAAACCAGATTTAGTATCTTTTTTTTCCCAAGGGCCTAGAATGAAAGGCATGCATTTGCTGTTACTACTGTGGAGGCCAGAACACTTACCATTACAAAGGACTACATTATATGAAAGGGAATTCCATCAAGCAGTTGTGCTTTTTATAATGGAGTTCATCCATTTTTAATCATTACTTTCTCTGTTAGGGTATGCTACACCAAATGTTCTACATACATAAACATGGCTTTGCTTATGACAAAAGATCAAGTTAGTCCTAAGGTTTCCAAGAAAATTTTAGGCTCAGGAAAGGCTTCACCTTCCTGCTTCAATGTTCATTTAACAAATAATCCTCCTTTTCACTGAAAGTTGCTCATTATTCAACAGTTTTCAAAGACAAACTACTCTTTTCAGAGTAGCCAAAACACAAACTGAGAATCCCAACTGTAGTTTTTTATTGGTAAAATTTTTACCATAATTGGTGTACTTGCATATATTTTCATAAGCACAGCAATGACTTAATTACTGTTTTGTCCTGAACATGTGAAGGTTTGCACTGCAAAATGATTCATATTGACTAGTTTTATCTGTCTTTTTTATTTTTACACTATGGAAAAGAAAGATTTTGTAACCAAAACTCAAGCCATTATGAAATACAAACATGAAAAACTACTTAAGTTTAATACTGCAGGTTGCTTTGGTATGCTTACACATGGAAGCATCGTCTCAGAATAGTATTACTATTAATTTAGGGATTCTTTGATTCTTTGAAGGGAAGATATTTTTGTTTTATTTTAATTCTTTTGTTTAATTCCCTTTTTTTGCTGAGAGTGCTTGTAACTTAACTTCTCTGCCTCACACAGAGATAGTATAAATTGTAGTTGTATCCTTTGTAGTCTGATATTATCAGGTCATTGTTTGCTCTTAATTAACTGAAGATTCTGATAATATCTTTGCTAGGAGAAAATTAAAATATGGGTAAAGTTCTTGATATCGTCACTGATTTTAATACACAACAAAAATGCAAATAGATAATGAGACGTAAAAAAAAAAAATTCAGAAAGATGAAATAAATTCTATTTCCAGAAATGTTGTATCTAAAAATTATAAGATTTCTTCACCTTGCTACAGTCAAAACTGCATTTCACAGCATCTACTTGACCTTTGAAATTGAAATTATCTTAGATTATAACACATTCATTTGTTTTGGC
Source organism: Sagittarius serpentarius (assembly GCA_034782735.1). NCBI lineage: Eukaryota > Metazoa > Chordata > Aves > Accipitriformes > Sagittariidae > Sagittarius > Sagittarius serpentarius. Next base: position 10,204,074 of record JAVKLA010000008.1, read on the forward strand.
CAGGATATTGGCAAACTTAATAAATGAGATAGCCTGGTAATTACTGCTGGAAGTCAGATTTCTATTTGACTTCTTAGTCATTGATCATTTCTTCAAAGAATGATTCGTGGATTCTGCCTCTAGACTACAATTTCTCAAGGGAAAATTTTAGGATGGGCCAGACTTCACCAAACTATCTAAAGAAACATATAGCGTTTCTTAAGCAAGAGGGACTTCAGCTTTTCAGGCCCTTGATCTTCAGGTTCTTGATACTGTCAAACCTGATCACATTTTCCTGTTAGGGTTAATATGGTTAAAAGAAGGGCTTTTTTTAGGCTTTGTTTCTCTTTTGGAGTGAGGAGAAAAGGAGGGAATTTCTCATTCTGTTTTCCCCACTTGCTTGTTATCACAGTTTCAAAATTTATGAATTGTTGGGTAACTTTTTAAGAATTTACTCTTTCTATTCAGGAAGTATGTTTGGCATTAAAAGATCCTCCTACCATCAAAAAACTGCAAGTGTTTTAGTAATTTTAAGGACACAAGCAGCTGTCCCTTGACTGAAGTGGTATTATTGGAAAAGTAGCTCACCTTGGCAGAAACAAGCTCCTCACTGTTTTCAAGACACTGGTAGCACAATTATGTTTCTGTTATTTTCCATACTACTACCTGCATAGGAATGCTATTAGTAGGTAAAGATAATACTTTACTTCTTATAAGTTATCAGATGTATGAGAAATGAGAATCCTGGCATGATTATATTAAGTATATATGATTAAGATAAGCATAAAGGCAATAAATGTTTATGACTATAGAGGAAAAGAGGATTAGGGCAAAAAGCATGATAAAAAAGTTTTGTGTTACAGCAAAGGTGAAACTAGTACTTCCAAAAAGAAGTCAGATTCAGAATCTGCACGCTGATGAAAGCTAAAGCACTCTGTGTTTAGAAAATGAGTAGTCCAATAATAAGAAGAAATGACAAAACAGCATAATGAAAAGGTAATTAGCACTGGTAACATTTTCAGTAAAGTGGGCCCATATGAACCTCATGAAGTTCAACAAGGCCAAGTGCAAGGTCCTGCACCTGCGTCAGGGAGAAGACCAGTATCAAAACAGACGGGGGGATGAACAGATTGAGAGCAGTCCTGTGGAGAAGGACTTAGGGGTACTGGTGGATGAAAACTTGACATGAGCCGGCAATGTGCATTTGGAGCCCAGAAAGCCAGCCGTATCCTGGGCTGCATAGAAAGGAGTGTGGCCGGCAGGTCAAGGAAGGTGTTGCGGATCCTGATTTAGTGTCCTGCTGACTACACCAATTTGCATGAGTTGCATGAGTGGAATGCACCTCCTTCAAAAGAAAGAAACAGCAAGACGTTTTATTGAGGTAAAATAACAATTTGACAGAGTTCAGTAAGTCTGATGGAATTTAACAAAGTTTAACAGTGGTTTACCAAGATTCAGTAAGTTTGATGGCAAGTTTCACCTTATTAATTACTGCATGGAAAAAACATACAAAGGCAAATTGAGTTAGAATCAAGTTAGAATGATTTGCACAAAGACTGGAGATGCGAAAGGGCAAGGAAGACCCTCCAGTTGAGTCACAAGGTTCAGAGTGGACCCCCTTGCCTTCTAAACTCTTTATGGAGCCTAGGTGTGGCCAGATCCAATTTTAGCCTCAGACTTGGACAACAGTTTATGTCTAATGGAATTATCTATACAAAGTTTATAATAATTAATAATGAGTAGCTACATGGATTAGTAATGTTTCATTAGTATTAATTCAGCATGCTGTGGGTCACTTACCAAGGTTTTGATGCAAGTAAGGGATCACTCCACCTTGGACAAGGAAAGATCTCTTAATCCCAGGTAAGGAACCTCAGACCTTAAGAGGCGTCCCAGCTCACGGGGAGATCACCGCCATGCAGCCAGGCTGCGTCGCAGGGACAGCTCAAGGAAGGCTCACTGAGGCTGTCATATTTGTGGGATAAAGTGGTTGGCTTATGGTCAAATTGCATACAATGGGAGAGGTGTGCATGGGACTCCTTATACGCACAACTTCTTGTTCTCACTGTGTCACTCTGCTCCTTTGTGGGTTGTCTAGAGGAGTTCTTGGCCTGGCTACAGCTCAGGCCTTTACCTCCTTTGGAGCCTGTACCATACTACAGCTGGTTTGGTTAAGGTGTTGAGTATTTTTCACGGAAGGTGATTCTGCCTCTTCTACTCCACTCTTGTGAGACTCCGCCTGTAGTACTGCATACAGCTCAGAAGCCCCCAGCACAAGAAAGACCTGGACCTGTTGGAGCAGGTCCAGAGGAGGGCCACGGAAATGATCAGAGAGCTCGAACTCCTCTCCTATGAAGGAAGGTCAAGAAAATTGGGGTTGTTCAGCCTAGAGAAGAGAAGGTTCTGGGGACACCCTCTTGCAACATTTCAGTACTTAAAGGGGGCTTATAAGAAAGATGGAGAAAGACTTTTTACTAAGGCCTGTAGTGACAGGACACAGGGCAATGATTTTAAACTAAAAGATAGTTGATTTAGATTAGACATAAGGAAGAAATTGTTTACAAGAGGGTGGTGAGGCACTGGAGCAGGTTGCCCAGAGAAGCTGTGGATGCCCCATCCCCGGCAGTGTGCAAGGCCAGGCTGGGTGGGGCTTTGAGCAACCTGGTCACTAGACCAGGAAGGTGTCCCTGCCGGTGGCAAGGAGGTTGGAACTAGATGATCTTGAAAGGTCACTTCCAACCCAAACCATTTTATGCTTCTGTAATAATTTAGTATGTGATAATACCAGATAATTTAATTTAAAATGGATTAAAAATATAAAGTTTTGAGTAGAGAAGAGCTTACAAATTGTTCTGCCCAACTGAGCAGAATCTAACTAACCGCTGTCTTGATGTTAATCTATTTTGCTTTTATGCACATAAGAGTGTACATGGTATTATTTTTTCACTGTTTGTATTCTGTATTTTCTCCTGCTTTTAATAGCATAGGTTATTAATTTTTTCTTTCAATATTTCTTCAAGAGATTCTATTTACAATGAAGTTCCATCACCCCAGTAATTAAAATTATAAGTATAATCTCTGTTTAGAATTGAACAGCAAACAATTTTTGCATATCATGAAACTGAGGAGTAAAATGTGTAGGTCCAACAAACAGAAATAAAGGCTATTATGGATGAATGCCTTCATATCTTCAGGCACAGTGGTTATTCTTGCCAAATTCTTTTTTTGGCAGAAAGTTTTATTTTGGTAAAATCAGCACTATTCAATATTTGTTTCCATTAATCAGTGTTATTGTTTACAGTACATATAAATGCAGTTACATGATTACTGAAATTATTGTATCTACTGTTAATTTCTCCTTTCCTTCATGCTTTCATGCTATTCTATTTCCAATATAAAAACACAGTTTCTGTCTTTCACTCCTTAGATCTGCTTATGTTCACCTCTTAAGTTTATTTACTTTTTTCCAACTAAATTGGAAAATTTTCACTTTCAGAAGGAAGCTTTTATTTCATTACCAGAGAATGGACATCTGAAAATTAAGCACCTAACATGTGACTTGTCTCATATAACTTTATCTACTGCTAAAACAAATGTCTAAGAAAGGTAGGTTCTGTTGCCTCTTAAATATAGTTATGTTACTCTTATTCGTGACTACATAAGGAGACTCGACCATTAGCTTAGACTAGACAACGGGCTTTTAAGCAGTAGAAGTTAGTAAAGGATATTCCCACCATTAATTTAGAATATTATTTTGGCTCGATAAGTAATGTAAATTATGTATCTATATATTTTCTGAAGTAATATCAGTTACTGTATTGTACTAACAAGCTACTTAGTGAAAGGATAGATTTTTAAAACACTGATAGCTTAGACGTTCTGCCTGCTTATCAGAATGGGTAATGCAATCCCTTGATGACAGTCAAACAGACTATGCAAATATATTAAACAGATCGCATATTAACGCACATGTCAGTGCTATTTGGTATTAGTACTAAAAGAAAAGAAAAGAAAAAATCATATTACGTCAAGGCACATGAAATACCATAGCTTGTAGCTACTTGCAAGTCCTACCTTTACTGAAAGGGGCTGGCTACTTCCCTGACCTTGTACATTTGGTATTTTTGGCTACCTAGGTGTTCAGTATTAATCGAAGTGTAGAGTACATAAGCTTGGGCTCATATCTATCTATGGAGCACTCATTTTGAAATTAGAAAAAGGACAATCAAAATCTCTGAAGATTAATTGGGCTTGAGGAATTTTTTTTCTTCAAAATGAGCTCTCAAATATTTTCTAGACTATAAGCATCATTTTACACTATAAATGTAAATAAAGCCCTGCTATGATTGTTAGTGGTGAAAACTTTTGCTTGTTATAGTTATTTGCACAAAAATACCGCCCTTACTCTCATTTTTATATTCTGTTCCATAGTGAAGTTGCTGTTTTGGACTGAAGTACAATAATCACAGAACATAACAATGTTGCTAAATTATAAATATTAAACATAACAAAATAAAGGCTGACTGCAGCATTCTTAGTTTGTAGACCTATCATTGTCAAAGGAAAGCTTTCTGTGTTATACTGTTTAAAGAAAATAAAATTAAGCAAACACTATTTTTCTGGCAATAGTTTTCATGACATTTATCTACTTTTTCTTTTCAGATTTTGTTTTTAAAGTTAACTTTTTTTCTTTTATAATAGCCCCCATCACCCAGAGCTAGAATAATGATGCTAAGCTTCCATGGAATCTAAATAGAAAATATTTGTTCTGAGGAGTATAATGAAAATTTTTCATGAATAGTTTCTGAAAAGATGGGTTTGGGGTTTTTTTTAAGAATTGTGCTGGTGAATGACCACGTTGCTTGGAATACTATAAGTTATAGTAAATCGTATGATTCCCTAAAACCTGAAATGGTCTGTTCACACTCTGTTATAGGCCTTTCTTCTGTATTTAGTCTGGAAATTTTGTGCTGAAACAAAATGTCCTGGGTTTGGCTGGGATAGAGTTAATTTTCACCAGAAGCAGGGAGGGGCCACAGCCAGGACAGCTGACCCGAACTAGCCAAGGGGATAATCCATACCATGTGACATCATGCCCAGTATATAAACTGGGGAGCAGGCTGGGCGGTGTGTGGTGGTATTGCAGCAGGGGAAGTGGAGGGGTGGCAAGTTCTGGGTGGTGATCATCACTCGTTTTGTATATTCTTTTATTACTATAGCAATACTATTACTGTAACAATACTATTGTTATTGTAACTTCTCTCCTTCTGTTGTCCCAGTAAACTGTCCTTATCTCAGCCCATGAGGTTCTACCTTTCCCCCCCCCACCTCCTTTCTGATTGTCCTCCCCATCCCACTGGAGGGGGTGGGGCGGGGGGAGGAGTGAGCCAGCGGCCCCGTGGTGCTTTGGTGCCAGCTGGGCTTAAACTGGGACAGGTCCTTTGTGGTGCCCAACTGTGGGGCAGGAGGAATGATCCTAGGTAAGGATAGTAACTGGGAGAGGTAACGGGCGAAACAGGGACTGAACAATGTTAGTGGAATACTTTGGGGAATTTCGGTTGTTGCAGTTGCGGTGGAGGGTCGAGGGGTGGATTGTATGTAAATTGTCCACTTCTGTCTGGTACTGTGATTACGTTAATTTTGTTGTGGGGAAGCCTTTTTTGTTGATGTGAGTGAAGTTTGTGACTTTAGTGGTAACTCTTACTGTGATTTGGGGAGGCGAGGGTGGAATGTTTTGGGTTTGAGTGGCGGGGTTTTGGTGGCGGGGCGGGGCTGCAGGGGCGGCTCCTGTGAGAAGCTGCCAGAAGCTTCCCCGGCTCCAGGTCGGAGCCGCCTCCGGCCAAGGCCGAGCCCGTCAGCGATGGCGGCAGCGCCTCTGGGATAACAGATGGAAGAGGGGAAACCTGCAGTTGAGGGTGGCAGATTTGAATGTGAGAGAAACACCTACCTAGATACCGAGGTCAGTGACTCCATGTGGAAGCCCGCGCTGGAGCAGTTCGTGAAGAACTGCAGCCCATGGGAAGGACCCACATTGGAGAAGTTCGTGGAGGACTGCTTGCCGTGGGAGGAACCCCACACCAGAGCAGAGGCAGAGTGAGGAGTCCTCCCCCTGAGGAGGAAGGAGCGGCAGAGGCAGAGACAACATTTGAGGAACTGACCCCAACCCCCATTCCCCGTCCCCCTGCACCACTGCGGGGGAGGAGGGAGAGAAAATCGGGAGCGGAGTTGAGCTGCGAAGGAGGGAGGGGTGGGGGAAGGTGTTTTAAGATCTGGTTTTATTTCTCATTATCCTTGTTTTGATTGGTAGTAAATTAAATTGATTTTGATTTTTCCCACAAGTTGAGTCTGTCTTTTGCCCATGACGATAAGTGGTGAGTGATCCCTCCCTGTCCTTGTCTCGACCCAGAAGTGTTTCTTTATATTCTTTCCTCATCCCACCAGGGCTGGCAGGGGGGAGTGAGGGAGCGGCTGCGTGGTGTTTTGTTGCCAGCTGGGTTTGAACCACAACACGTCCTTACAGTATAGATCTAAGACATACACGTAAAAGAGTGATTTTTTTTTTTCCTCTTTTTGTAATTTCATTCTACTCATAAGTAGTTATATTACTAGTTCAACACTAAGCAACACATTAGCTTTACTAACTTCCTCTAAGATTGTGCCTGGGGAAAAGTTGTAATGAACAGGACTAATTTCTTAGTCAATAAATCAAAGATAACCTATTTTTATTTGTTTTGCTTTTTTACTTTTTCCAAACAACAAACTTGTTTAAAAAAATATTTTAGTTTTCAGTTTCTTTATTCAGTTTTTAATTAAATTTACTAACATTTTAACATCAATTCTACAAATTCTCAGTAAGATTAATAGGGAGAGAAAAATTCTGACAGAAATCAGAATATTTTGAACCATTAGCAGAAATTTTTAGGGCATTTATTATTCTTCCTTTATTAATGTTTGAAAACCTTCCTCAATGTTATTATGTTTACACCTGAGCTTTTCAGATATTGAAATGTTTTCAAATTTTTTCAGCTTCTGTGTTCTGCCTGGAAATCCATACATGCTCTTTCAGCTATCTTTTTTGAATGAGGGTCCTTGAAATTGCTTAGACTTGAAAATACTTGGTTTACTTCTGTCTCCTCAATTAGCTGAGCCTTCTTATATGCTGAAGATGACTCACAGAAGGCAGTATGTTTTAGTAGCCAGGCTAAATCTTAGATATTTACTTGGAGCCTGAATAAATCATTACCTATTCCTTCAGATATTGTAAATAAATTCAGCTAAACACGTTACACCCAAGGCAACCAAGTATGTATTTTTATGCATTTGAGTGAACACAGAAAATTTTTGTTCTAGAGTGTGCAATGTACTACATGACTAGTTCTGATGATTTAACTTTTGTTTAGAGATTCAAGTCTTTACACCTACTGGGTTTAAGATCTTACATTATAAAATCCAATTGAAAATTTGCAGTTAACTCAGTGAATAAGGCCCATCCTAACTTACAGAAGTAAATTACATATTCACTAATAATTAGTAAAAAGATTAAATTCAGATTGTTTGTCTGCTATTTGAAGTCTTTTTTCCTCTTTTTTCATTATGAGGGAAATTCCATAAACTTAGTGCACCACATTTGTCAAAGGAATAATCTCTGAGAAACTGAACCTTCAAACTGAATGTGTATTTAAACACTAGAACCTAAGTAAATAGAATGATATATAGTATAATGTATATTTATTTCATATACAGGGCAAGATTGTGTCAAAATAGAGAAATATATAGCCACAATAATGAAATGGCAATATGTTTATTAGGATTCTGGACTAATATAAGTAAATATCTTCATTTTAGGACAGCTAAAAGAGGGATTTTTTTTTTTAAATTGGATTTAACACAGATTTACTAATCCTAAAAGAATGGTGGGTGAGGAGGATGTCTGGTTTTTAAAAAAAAAATCTTTCATGTGTCTGGAGAGGAATTGGTCTAAATGTCTGTAATGCAGACGCCTACTGTTGAGCTCAATATCTAGTCTTTAGGGTCAGAAGAGAACAAATAGGTATTTTTAGGGCACATTTAATCTTTAAAGTAGACTCCAGATGATTCAGGGTTTAAAGTGCTTGTTTCTTCCTGTTGACATATAAGGAATGCCTAGGTATAGATAACTTCAATATAGAATTGAAAAAATCAGATGTGAGGAATTTACTGAAAAAGCCTTTGAGCAAGGAGTGAATAAACTCTTTCTACTGTTTGAAGAGTTACAGGATCATAACTGTGGGAGCAGAGTGTTATTGTAAGGCAAATATTGGGGTTTTTTTATCTGGAAAAAGGCATCCTTCTAACATAAATATTGCAACAGAACATTCCCTGTCCCTGGAGTTTGGCTGTTTATACTGCAAAACTGTTCAAATCATGCCTAGTAACAGTTTTGGACCATTCCAAAAAGCATTCTCCCGAACAATTCCTGCACATACTATGGTAGAGTATTGGCCAGAGACAGTTTATAACTAGCAGTGGGATGGGACCACCCAGTTTTGAAGGCTAAGACAGATTAATGAACTGCACACAGTTGGTCACAGTGCCAGAAAACTGTCTGGCAAATCACATAGAGCAAATACGTAGGCAAGTACAGTCCCTAACCTGCCAAGCTTAAGAGTATACAGGTACAATCTTTTCTGTTAAGAATATTTCTATTTTGGCAAACCATGTAAAGAACTGCACACCAGTAAGTCTTTAGAAGGTGCAATACTAATTTTTTTTTCCCCCACATATGGTCACCCTTTTTCAGAACATTCATATGACATCTCCACTACTTACTGTTGTCCTGAGAGGACACACTTTTTGTCTGTGTGCGTGGTCTGAGGTTTTTTATAATCAAAATATTTAATGTCATTTAATTTTATATAATCCCTAAATGTTTATCCTGGTCATCTGTTTCAGACTGATTGCATGATGAACTTCTCCTAATAAATGAACCAGTATATTTGTTAAGCTTGTTTAAATATGGGGCACAAACCAAATGATTTTCTAATAAAAGAATGTATTGAAATGAAACATTCTGAAATGCATAGTAATGGCTGTTTTTCTTTGCATCAGCTGTTAAAATGCTCCAATCTTAGAAACTCAACGTTGTGGAGAAATAAAAAAAAAAAAAAAAAAAAAGGTTCAACTTTGTAGGCTTTGTGCAAGCTGTCAGGAAAACCAACAGCTGGCTTGCACATGCTACAGTAGCTCTGCTTTTTATATATGAAATCATACCATATGCCCCATTAAGGAGTGTGTGGAAGGGACATTAAAATATTGTGAGATCTCTCTTCATAAAGACATAAATATGTAACTGACTTTTTTCCCATTTAGCAAACTAGAGGCTTAAATTTCTTAATTTACAGGTATTTATATCTTCAGTACTAGTTTTAATGTTTTAGGTATGGCATCTGTATTATTAAGTACCCTAATCTTTTTCCACTGCTATTGCAGTCAAAAGACCCGAACAAGCGTGCATTGTAATCATATAACCTATCGCAACAGAAAAGAGGTTGGAGGCAAAATGTAAAGTGAAGTCACTAATGGTGAAGAAGTCTGAGACGCTAATATAACATTTGTCTCTTGTACTTTATTTAGAACCAGCTCTTACAAAACAGATGAAATACCTTCTATAATATTCAAGGCTATGAAATTAATGAACTGCATGTAACCAGAAAGGTTAGTATAAAAGACTGGGAAAATTTCAAAGATCTTGTCTCATGGGCTATCTTTTTTTTTTTTTTTTTTTAGTGAAAAAAAGAAAATTTGACCATGTGCTTTTTAGCACCTTAACAAAATATTTAAGTATGCACTTAAATCCTACTGATTCCAAGCTGGAGTCAAGTGTCAAAAAGTAAGATTACTCTTAGATGTTATTTTAACTGTGATCCAAAGTATATAAATATTTGTGCTTTTAAACATTTAAGGTTCTAAAATACAGGTAGATAAATCAATATGGAAGCAAACAACTTGTTTTTCTTATGTAATTGGAATATACATAAAAATAAAGGAACTTGAAACCTCTTAGTATCGATTACTATTCAGATACTTTTGATGCCTGGATATGAAGCTTGTGATCTATTTTACAGAAGTGTTTAAAGACAAAATAAAATATTGGTATTATATTATTTTAAGTTGCATGCTTTCACAGCCATTAACCTTTACCTACATATTTACCTTGAAAATGAATACTTAATGCCAAAATTTGAAGATTTAGAACCAAATTCACCAAAAACTTATTCATAAGAATATCCTAAATAAAGGTCTATGATCTACTGAATTGTTGATCTATATCTAACTTGGATGATGTAATGCACCTATGCAAGTGTTTCTGATAGTCCCAATTAAAAAGGCACTCAAACACCATAATGTATTGGTTAAAATACCATTTAATTAGAGCTAACATGAAAACTAAAAAGAGTATAGGTAACCTTACATCCCTCCCATAACCACGTGTTGTGCTGCATTGGATGGACTTGCAGTTCAGGCAAAGCACATGGCACAGATCCTGTCCCTGAAAAGGTTCCCTGGCTTTTTGATCTTCAGAGTTTTGATAGCATGCTCTTAGAAGAAAACAATTCTATTCATCATTTCTACTGTCAAGCACAAGGATGTTCACGAGAACATGCCACTTCACCTTAACGTAAAGAGGAGGACATGCAGGTGGTGTAATGTCATTGCCAAGTGGGAGCTGCCTACAGATCCATCTGTTGCTATTAGCTGGCTAAGTTTATCCAGGGGCCAAGGAATATGTTCAGCACAACACAGGCCTGAAGGCAAAGTGCTATTTGCAGCACAGGTGTGCATGTACACATGTTAACTGTTGGGTGGATCATAACTCCTTGATCTGCAATAGTTTTCCAGTTAGAATCATTACCAGCTATTTGTGTTTCTGCAAGTGTATGTAAACCTTTCCAAGAAAATTAAGGATGAAACACAGTACTTTCAGAATGACATATCTGGAAAAAATTGGTTCATTTCCTGAATATTATTTTCTTTGAAATTAAGTAGGATTTTTTTGTCTTTTCTTTTTCTCTAACAGGTGTCTTTGAAAATCTTCTGTGGAAAGTCTACTGGAAGGGTTACAGAAGGGAACAAAAAAATCCTTTTTGCAGAAACAATTGAAGTGGTACCATTTTCATTTTTACTTCTGCATGGTACTTCTTGAACCTGTGCAACAGACAGATCCTTGTTCTCAAGGAAAAATAAATCACGGGAGGTAACAGACATTCCTCTGCAGGATGAAGGGAAAAATGTTTTCAAATGCTCACTGTGAATACATTTTTCGTTAGCCCGAAAAAAATCAAAGTCAACATAGATTAACAATATTCATAAGTTTCCATTTACCGTCCCTGATATTGTTCTAGTAAAAAGCAATGTCTCACTAGCTTAGGTAGACAACAAGCTTTAAGTTAAGCAGTTACCCATTCTGCTTTGTTAACAGGGTCTAATAAATTGACGATTGCAATATATTTTAAAACATAATCTTGAATCACTTGTATTACTCTAGCTTTTATACCAACATATCTCTCTGAAACCAGTGCGGTGCCTTGTGCGTGAGTCACTGCTCCATTATTCAGTCTACAAAAGACAATAAATAAGCTGCTGATTTTGCTTCCTTCTGGTAACAAATTGGTTTTATTTAACTAAACTGTAGAATTTTCTTTATGCAGCCACTGAAGTGGCTATCTTCTTCTCAAGAGCATACAAACTCTTTTCCCCAGAAAATTCATGAATGACATTGTTTCCATCTGGAAACACCTAACTTCTGGCAGTAAACATCATAACACAGATGTTACAGCTCAGAGCCAATACTGCTATTTATGTATCTACACTTGTCTTTACAAGTATTTTATTTCAGTTTCTGTGAAACATGAAAGCTGTTAAATTTCACTTGCTTCACTAACAATAGAAAGAAACAATAACTATAAAACACTCCACTATTTCAAACATAAAATTGAAGTCTTCTGGTGGTAATTTGTAGGAGAAATAAATCTTCACTGGAATAACTTTTATATATGTTATCATGCTCCATAGGGTTTTTTTCTTTTTTTTTTTTTTTGGGGGGGGGGGGTGCAAGGGAGGGATTTTTAAAATTTCCATTAGATGTCATCTCCACAAATAGAAGATGACTAATGTATCATGTTGTGAGGACAAAAGACAAAATCTAGGGATAAAGTAATACACTGGCTATGACTTGGATTTGTATTTTCAACATTGACCTGTTAAGTTTTCTGAAGTGAGGCTTTTATTGCAGCATATCAACATTCCTACTGATGAAAAACATTTAATATACTATTTTTTTTAATCAAGGAATTATACAGTATCACAGGCATTGGAATATAAACAATTAAACTTACCATAAGACAATTTAGATCTCCAGATTCCATCAATCATTTTGAACAGGCGTTAAACAACTGCATAAAAATGTCTAGTGGCTAGGTATCTCATTAGGCTGAAGAGTCTAATATAGATCTTAAGGGAGGCTAGCGTCCTTCTGGACCACCAGCTTACAGCCAGGTGGTTTACCCTAATGAGCATCAAGTGCCACGAGATCCCTATGATGAGACCAAAGAATTGTGGTTTTGTTTTTCTTTGTGTATTCTAGCAGCTGAAACTCATAAACAACAGTCACCACATCTAGACACTTTAATTTAGGGGTATACAATCCGAGGTAGAATTCCACTCTTGATTTCTGCAATTTTACTCTATTTTTTTCCAAATCTTATCCATACTTGTGTGTTCAGAAGTATTTTATATTATTCATTTACTTGTATCCAAATTAACCCCCAGAGGATGTCTTAATTAACTTGTCTAACGTCATTGGGTCTGCACAATTAGATATATGACCAACTATGAAGATTAATGTAAAGCTTCAGATGAGCACATCTGAAAATTAAATTGGCTGGTAGTCTCTTCGTCTTAGCCTGACCTTCTGTGCCAGCATGACCTTCCCACATTGAGGTGGCATTTAGAAGTAATAACCACATCCACAAAGTAATTCTAGCTCTTCTAATTCCCTAGCATAAGCAGAATTACCGACTGAAGCAAACAATAGGTTACTTTCATGCAAACAAGCTTTTAAAAAACAATTTTATCTAAATGCTTTGATTAAATACTTTTCCCTGGGACATCTATCACAATAAAGCATTTCCTGGAGATTTTTAGTGAAGTCTAATAAGCTTTCATCACTTTGATACTAAAGAAATTTTGTGGACATGAGAGAAAATAACATAGTTTAAAATGTGTCAAAACTGAATAATCAGTCCTTGTTTGTTTCATTGAGATGGCAAGTAATATAATTAAATGTGCTATGCCTTGCTGGCACTTGAACACACTCCTTTTATCTGGAACTGCACCTGTGATTTAAAGTTAAGCATATACAATATTCTTCCCTTTCTTCTCTAAGTGCCAACTTATTAGTTAAAAGCCTGCTGCCATATGGTGAATCAGTATCAGCTGAAAAAAAAAAATCAATTAAAGTAAGCTTCTAAAGAAAGATCTTTCAGAAGAAAGGTTTATGTGATTTTCAGTAACAAAAATACTAGTATTTGAGTTTGGTATTTAACTTTTAAAAAGTTACATCATTGTGTAGGGGAAAAATGAATAAACAAACAAAACCAAGGAATAAGCATACCTTTTCATCATGTCCTAGTTTCACAAGTTGCAGTATACTGACAAAGCCTTTCCCCTTAAATTGAACTCCAGAAACTTTGTATTAGAATGAGGCAAAACAGCTGGCAGGCCTAGTCTACCCAACTTCATCAAGCCATTATGGTAACTTCCAAATTAATCTATACTCAGGTGTCATGGTTTAAATTGAAGATGCTTGCAGCTGTGTTGTGAAATAATTAATAATTGGAATTTATTTTAATTGACTGGAGTTGTAAATGTATTGATTTATTAGCTCACTTCCATGTGTACAGAGATTTTTCATGATACTTACCTCCTTAAACTAAATCTAGTGGAAAATTTAGGGCTGAACTACATAGGTCAGTGTGGCCACTTACAGGATAAGTTACCAACTTTGATTCAAGGCAGCTGTCTGGCCTGTCATGACTACTATATGCTGAAGTGCTTCCCAGTTTGAAAATAGCTAGTTAAGAGGCCTATTTCAAAATGAATATCTGAACAATCACACGCTGGTCTACTAGGTGCAGTGTTGTTGTCTGGTGACTCAGGCAAACAGCTAGTATGGCTTGGCCCATTGAAGATCAAAAATCAGCAGGAAGTCAAATTTCTTGTCAAGGAATTAAAGGTCACAGCTACTCACTTTGGAGAAAAAGACATTATTTCTATTCAAATCACTGAGTTCAGAGTTACCAACATCTATATTGTTTTGCGTATTTTTAATTTTCCTTCTTGTTTTCATTAAGTTATATGGGTCTTGATTCTAAGGATACAGAAGTTGCTAAAATAGTTAAAAAACACTATATTGAGCTAGTTTCTTATGTATGTTTGCTCCAAGTAATGACATGAGATCTTTGTGTAATTTTATGGGATACAAAATTTTAAAAAGTTTACTGATTTATGAACCTAAACTGTGAATTGCTATTCCGTTGCTTTGTTATGCCACTATATGATTGTATTGGGTCTGGCTGAGATGGTATTAATTCTCCCCATAGCAGCCTTGGTAGTGCTGTGCTCTGTATTGCTAGCT
>JAVKLA010000008.1:10218826-10234288 GCA_034782735.1 Sagittarius serpentarius
GAAGGTGTTTTAAGATTTGGTTTTACTTCCTATTGTCCTTGTTTTGATTTGATTGGTAGTAAATTAAATTGATTTTGGTTTTTTCCCCAAGTTGAGTCTGTCTTTTGCCCATGACCCTAAGTGGTGAGTGATCCCTCCCTGTCCTTGTCTCTACCCACGAGCGTTTCTTTGTATTTTTTCCTCATCCCACTGGGGCCAGGGATGGCAAGGAGTGAGGGAGTGGCTTCATGGTGCTTTGTTGCTGGCTGGGCTTAAACCATGACACAAAATAATGTTCCTGGGACCGCCATACTGATTCAGTTGGAAGGTTGTTTACTTGCAAATTCCAAGAGGCAGGAGACAACCATTTTTAATACTACTTGTCTTCAAGGAGATAAAATTTGATTCTGACCTATAGCCTTTTCAAGACTGCCCACTTCATTACCTATAGTTAGCATTTATTACTTATAAAAGTAAAGCTGAAAGGTCAGCTGGTCTTCAAGTAACCCTATCCAAATATTTGTTTCTATTCTCATGTCCTGTAAAAATGTGTAATGACTAAAGACAATGGGACATTTTGGTAGATATTTCATATATGATAATCTTAACAGGTGAAGGAAATACCAAGTGAAAAATTATAGAGGGAGTAGCATAAGCACATAAATGGTTTTAATTAACCCACAGTATTGGTGGAGCAATAGGTAGAACACAGCCTAGCTGTCTTCTAGAATAAATCTAATTTACTGAAACCTGCTACTTCCTTTTGGATCAGTGGATCACCTAAAAATGCCATTTTCCTGGTCAGAAATAATATGCATTTATCAATGCAAGTACTTTAATAAGTATCTGTCTGCTGATCTATCAATCAGTTATTTATCTATTTATTGATCCATCTATCAGTCAACCTGTCTGTCTAGTTATCTATCTAGTTGTCTCTCTATTTCCTATAACTGCTGCTGGTTGTCTGAAGCTGGAGAGGGGAGAAAAATTCTTAAGGCAAACTTCAGTAAGTTGTTCTTTTTGTGTGATTATAAATGTCTGTCTGAACTTTGGGTACAATGAATAGGCGTTTAATAAAAGTAAAATAAGAATATTGGTATTTCATTAGACATTAACTACCACAACTGTCAGGCAAATGTGTCAGAATACGAAGAGAAATTTACGTTCTAATGATTTATGATAATGGAAGAAAGGGGAAGAAAGAAAGAAGAACAACAACCCAAACTAAAACCCCAACATTGATATTTTTCACTAACATATAAAAAATATTATTTGCCCAGAGCAGGTAAAATTTCCAAACCTAGCTGAAGCCCATATTAATGGTAATGGATTTTGGAAAACATTAACATACAGTGGCTTGCAAACTGCTTTTTTTTTTTAAAACTTTAATATTCTTTTTTTAGAAACAGTAACTAAAAACCAGTTGAAGTGAAAATATCACTACATTCAAAACAGTTGGTCTGTGCTGCTGTTCGGTTTATTTTCCTTCTCTTTCTTCTAACACTTACTTCTATTTAAAGCATGATTCCAGTCTAAGAAGTGAAAATGTAGAAATGACACCTTATTTAAGAGATTTATTCCTTGTGCTTGTTCAGAGTATTTTAGACAAGATACTCTGCTGCTTTTATACCTGTCACTTTACAAAAGAAACACTTACACAAAAAGTAATTTTTTTTTAAATATCTCGTCAACAGGCAGGGAAATTGGGATTGCCTTAAAATATGGTCTTGCATCCCTTAGGTTATTTTATTATACGGACTGGAGAATGGAGCCAGCCTCTTAGGTTAAAGGTTTGAGGGCTTGTAGATAGTTTCTTTATGGAAATATAAAGGACTTAAATTACAGCAATTTCTTTGTTCTGCAAAGTCTTTGCTCAAAGTAAGACTATATTTGAATTATAATTTCCAGACCCTGAGCTGATATAATTTACAGCAGAGATTTTATTTACAACCATGAAGACATGAAAAATTATTAAAATATACAAAGGAACTACTCTAAGAAGAAATACTCTAAGAAATTGTCAGCATTTATATTAATGCAGAAATGAATGTTGAGTACTTACTTTTTTTTTAAGCAAAATCCAAATATTCCTTTCCAATAAAGAACACTCAGTGTAGAACTTTGTTATTAGGATATTATTTGCTGAAAACATCAATGACACTGCATACTTTTGTCCTTTCATATTGATAATAAATTGTTTGATAAGTCTCTTCAAAGGCAAGTACGGCCAGCTTTCATCCACAGAAAATTTTAGAATGATCTAATGCCCTGTATATTGTTTACATTATTGTAAATGCAGATAACTATGTTTTACCTCTCTGTTATATTATTTCCCTTCTGGCCCACAGTATGAAACAGCGTGTGCAGTAATGCTTTCAGACTGAGTTCTAAAATGACTTTTAGATTCATTAAGTTAGGATAAGAAGGAGTCCCTTTGAGCTAAGTGTTGAAGTCACTATAAAATGCTTATAGAGAACTGGCCTACAGGGAGATGAGCTGGTCAAGCTATTAATTCCTTTTTTTTTTCCTATTATGTTCACTGAAACCTGTCAGAGTTTATTTAACCCTTTATTACAAGCTTAGTTGTCCTTTCGCTGATATTTCTAGAGGAGGAATTTGCATGTCCATGCACACACATACACACAAGAGAGAAACTGTATGTACATATGTATATAAAGTTGCACAGCTATGCATATATGTTTTTAAATACACATGTGTGGAAATTTGTAACTCCTTGAATTCAGGGGAAAAATGACCATTGAATTCACTTATGATGGATAATCATGTGTAATACAATGGATAATATAATACGATTTTAATATGAAAAATGCCATGAGATAAATAGAATCAGTTATGACACTATGGACTATTTAGTCAGTAAATCCACGTTGTATTTCCTGTTGAGTCATAGGAAAAAGATATGAGAGGAGTCATTTCAACCAGCTCCTTCAGGAGGTACACTCATGTAATATATTAGGGCACTTTGCACATCCTGAGAGTGTTACCCTTGTGGCTTAGATGTTAGCACATGCCCATAATTATGGGTGTATACATCCGTGTGCCAGTTAAAGTCAGAAAGCAACATCAAGCAGAGTGCTGAGGATATTGTGCCATATGAGAGCCTAGTAACTCACTTTTCACCAGCAGCACTGTGGGTTTTCTATTGTAGTTCACACAGCTTGAATAATGATAGCACACTCTCCAGATTCAATAGCTAATCATAGTTGTCATGTTCTTTTCTTTCTCTAGTAGCATAAGCTTCAAGTATTCAGAGAAAAGTCAGTCCCCATTCCCAGCCTTCAAAACAAGAAACAAACACTCTCCAAAACTCCGTAAAAAAATAATACTGGAATTAACTTGATATTTTTTGTTGAAACTTTTTTCAAGGTTTTGAACAGCACATATCTGTAACCTTGGGATACTTTTCAGGCAAGTAACAATAATGTTGCCATTTACAATTTTTTTGTATTACTACTGATTTTCATACTTTTAAAGAAAAAAACTCAACAAACAAAAAAGTTGAGATTGTCCTTAACTCAGAAGCAACTGGAAACATTTCAGCTTAATAATTGCAAATTATTCTTATGCATATAAACCCAGCTTTTCTCCTGAAATTTTGATTAAGATGATAAATCTAGTGATACTAGTTTGCAGTTTTCTTTTAACAATATCTCAGATCCACTGAAATCGGTACTGAAGCTTTCTAATGGTGCTTTTATGGATTTTTTCAGTTTTAAACTTTTGCCCTTTATTTTCCCATCACACGAAGACCTTTTCCAATGCTTTAAGAATTCTGTCTTTTTACCTGTTTTAACCTGATCACACAAAACCATCTACAGTCTGGACCTATGTGTGTCTAGAGATAAAGTATAATCTTGACCAGAGTTCTGGAAGAATACCGACAGTTGATAGTGATTAAAGATCTGGTACTTAGAGAAAGTACTTGCAGTGATAAATCTTTGAAATTTCTCAAATTATCTTTTCAATCTTCTTTTATATTAACAAGATATCACTGTATTACTGTATTTTTATATTGATTCTAGCACATCACTTTCTAAATAGTTCACTGATTCTGCAGACAGCAGAACGTAATAGTATTTTCACCTAAAAAATTAGTGTCATGGTCTTCTTTTAATTTTCAAATAAAAAATGGACTTGAAGCCAGAATTACTGGTTTATCTTTCATTTCTGGCAAAATAACCTGAGAAATACTGTCTAAAATTTAAAGCCTGTCGACAGATCACAGTATGAGAGGTGCCCTATAACAAGCCAGGACTTCTGTTGTATGTGATGATCAGAGCTGGATCAGTTCTGCCTAATGCATAACTCCAATTGGCACCTGCATTGCTTTTGCTTACTATACTGGCCCTCCAATTTTTCCTAGTGGAAAGAGATTAGTGGAATGTGGTTATAGGACCTTTGAGGATCCCTTCAGGTACTGCCCATCTAGTCTCAAACCTAAAGTTAGGCAGAGAAGATTTGCTAAAAATCTTTGTTAAAGGCTGCAGCTATCATTTAATCCTGACGATATAAACAGTTAACAAAGAACACTCACAAATGGCTATTTTTAAAGTGGCAAGAACATGTGGAAGAGTAAGTGGTTCTTTTGTAAGTGTACAGCGGTCACTTCCTTTGAAGGGTTAAAGGGAGAGAGCTTGAAGAGATTTCATCTCACCTGACTTACATGTCCCTGATGCAGACATCTACTTCTTAGCTGGTTGCCCTAGCTGTTGTGTATAGTTGAAGGAAAGTAGTAGTCAATCACACTGAAAGTATGATTCATCTCATTTTGTGTTTTGTCTGTTTTTACTTCCTGATTAAATGAATTCTACTATAAAACTACCTTCCCCTCCTCCCAGGCATTGATCTGTCAGTGATCCAAGGCCCAGTTCTGATAGAGAAAGTCTGCTGAGTAGAGCCATGCAAGATATGAAATATAAAATTGCAGACAGAAGTAAGGTTGCTGGTATGAGAAATAAATAGGAAGCCTGAAGATGGCAATTGAGCAACACTGAGAATCCAGCTGATGCCGGAGCAGCTGAACCTTCCACCAGTTGCTGACTGACAGCTGCCCAGCCAGCAAAGACTCTTCGGACACACAGTCCAATATCATTTAATCTAGTAGTTCATTGATTCTAACCGAATAATGGCTTTGTCTTTTAAAACTGTGTCTGTTGGAGTCCCTTCAAATACATAAATGTTGCCCACACACACTGACCCAGAAAGTAGTGAGAGTCCAAGGCAGTTACTACAGACTCCTATCCACCTTGTCCAGGAAAATTTCCAGATAATGGGGACAAGGAAAAAAAAAACCACAAAACGCCCAAAAGTACAAACCAGAGAATATTCATGAATAATTAGTCCATTGTTATGTAGGGAGGATTCAAGTGTAATCTCTAAGTATGACAAAATATTTGAATCCAGTTTTAAAAAAACTAAAATAATTCCTTTAACAATGGTGATACGCAGGATAGCTCGTATAAATGTGGTGATGGATGATGGAAAATGAAACATCCAATGAGGAAGCTAACCTAAATGGTCTCAATTGCTTATGTCAGAGAGACCAGATATTTCCTCATTACAGAATTCTGAGATAACTGCTGTAAGAACTCATGGGATCAGTATGTCCAGTAATGCAACAAAATCAAACATGGTTCATTTTTATACACAAACAGGAAATGTAGTAGCTGTATTATATAAAGAGTAAAACATGAGGGAAAGTGTGAGTGCGATGGCTAAATTTAGAAAGAAAAGTTACTTAATGACATTGAAGACACTGAATTAAATAGAAAGGAGATAAAAAGTAGAAGGGATATATCAAAGTAACAAATTAACCTCACAAGTTTCTTTGTTAAGAAAACTTCTAATTTTTTTTCTTCAAACAAAGGCAATGCTTTATCTAAACTACTGTATCTGGACTTCACTAGAGCAGTTGATATATTGCCAGGCGAGATGTTATTAAGATGAAGGAGATGGAGATTAATGTAAGAATAGCTGGACCGATCAGTCTACTGAAAAGGAAACAACTGGTAAGGAAGGATGTTACTAGTAGGGTTTCACATGACTTTTTTTTTGTGGATTTGATTTTGCTTAATATTTCACTCATTTTATTTACTGACCTGTGCATGAAAGAAATGGAAATATGCTGATGACACAGAACTGGGATGCACCAATATAAAGGAAATATGAACAGGGTCAAATAGAGGACAGCAATAATACAAATGAGTTAAAAGCAGTATAATGCAGTACAAAATCAGATACTTGGGAACAAACAGCAAAAATATCTGTAGCAAGGTGGGAGCTCCTCAGGCTAAGGGAAGAGGAGGAAAATGTAGATACCAGTAGATCACAGAATGATGCAAACTTTGGTCCCATAAATTTTCTACAGATATAAGAAAATACTTATATTTTTGTTCCCTTAGAAATATTGTCTTCCTGTCTGATCACCTCTGTTCAGGCAAGATACCTTCAAAACTTGAAAGTACAGAGAAATTCCACTTCTGATGAGTTGAGGAATTAAATGCTTATATTTAAAGACTAAAACAACTTGACCTAGCAAATTAAATACTGTAGATAAATACGTTTATATAGTACAAACAGGGAACTCTATACTCTCTGTGTTGTATTCCTCTATTAGAGGAATGCAAAGGCGGGTGAGGAAAAAGCTATTCAAGTTAAAGACGATAATGGTAAAATAAGAAACAGTTTATAAACTAGTCATGAATTTAAGCAGGGAATTAGGAAAAGATTTGTATTAAAGATATTGGCTTCTGGCATGCTATTTGAAATCGGGTTTTTTGGTGAAATTACATGCAATGTTTCTTTGAAACAACAATGGACTAGACTTTTTTGACCTGAGAATCTAATCTTCTATATCCCCAGCAGCTGGCACCAGGCACACGGGCTGTGACCTAAGGTCCCCCTCCAGCCACTGGTGCTGAGGCTGTCACTCACCCCAGTTCCCCTTGTAGCTGGTCTTTGGGGACACACACTGTTCCTGCCCCAGTGGCTGAAGGATAAAAAAAACCCCCACTGGTTCCAGTAGCTGACACCATAGGTCAGGGGCACCTGCACCCCTTGTCTGACTCCAGTAGCTGGCCCCAAATTTCACTCACACATATGCAGGTCTCACCAGCAGCTGGCACTGAGTCTCTGCAGCATGCACACACAGAGGATAGAGAGTGAGATTATGGTGAGAAAGTGAGTTAAGATTTAATAAGAAGATACAAGAAGACAAGACAGACTGTGCTGATCAGGTGCAGGGCTCAGCCAGACTAGCGTGCTTACGCACAACCGGCCCCTTTTTATACCCCTTTCTGCCTTCCCCTCTTTCTGCTCCTCCCTGCTCCCCCTTCCCCTGCACATTGCCTCATCAGTTGGCACAGTCCCACTGACCTCCTCCAGCATGCAGGACCCCCAGGTTTGCATCCTCATCTGTTGCAAAGTCCCAGTTTGCCTGCAGTTTCTTGATAGCCCATCAGTTAGTGTGACTGACCAGGTTTGGTTCAGGTTTTATGTCTCTGTGTTTGTCTCCCTTTCCTTACCCTTCCAACTGAAAAGATAAACTTTTTCATACCCCAAGACCTCACTCTTTTATGTGTTGGTCAGGTCTTTATGGCTCCTTCTTAAAGGAGCAGACGCTCTCCTTCCAGATACCCTTACTTAAGCCTGAATCAGATTTATCACTCCTAGGACTGGATTAATCTCATCTAGCTATAATGACTACAGTGGAAATAACTACATTTGAGCAATTCTTGTCTTTGTAGTTAATGTGGAAAAGTCAGTATACACCTATAGCAGTTCTTCTGTCCCATTGCCAAGACCTACTTCAAGCTGAGCTGAGTTGTACTCATATGTACATACACCTCAGATACAGACAGTTATACTTCAGCTGCCTAAATTTAGGTGGGATGCATCAACCTTTCATGCAAGATCAACAGTGCTATTTTTGATGTGATGCAAACTGTGTCTGTAATAAATTAACTCACCAGTTTTTACATTGGTTAAAAAATCAGGACAGAAGCTTGAGTCAGTACATTTTAAGCAGGGTTTGTGCTGTTTTCCCTTAGTTAACTTAATTCAATATACAAGCACCATTTTGACAAACAATATTGTGTGCTTGATTGAATTAATAGAAAACATGATTGTGTGTTTATGCTTAACTGGTACTGCTATGCTAGCAGATAGATACTAGATAGTTTACAGGTCCATATTAATGATTGTGCAACTACCATACAGGCAGAAATTGAGGATGTGACTCATCAGTTTTTATTGCTGCAATGTCTCTTCTCCTAGTTCAAAATCAACTCCGTAGGATGGCATTGGTACATCATCCTTTTTACACTTCTGTGTTAGTTTTCCTCATCTGCAAATTGTGAAATTCAAGGCTAAGATTAAACTGCATAGGATTTGCAGGTATTTTCCATAGAATAATTTAATTCAAATTATTTTAGGAACCCAATTTATAACGTGGCTGCACAAAACCTTGAATCAAAAGAAATGGTAATGGAAAGAAGGGGCCCTGATGGAAATTTCTGTAGTTGGTTTGCTGGCAGACAAAGTGTTTCTGTTAATTCTGTCCTCAGCTGGCACCTCTGTTAACAATAGATTTTTAGGCTCCGTTCCTCCTCTGCAGGAACTATCCACTGTCAAGCTAGCTCAAGACTTCAGAAATTCAGTAAGAGCTTTTGAGACATTTCTGCTTGTGGCCTGATGTAGTTATAGAAGTTGTTCACTCAGGATGGTTCAGGGACTAACTGTTTTCCTAATATGTCAAGTTGAAAGCTACCAACCTATTTTATAGTAGAATTTCTGTTCCATCTGTCATTCGGGCTTTTTTTTTTTCCTACTATTTGTGGAATTAGCTACATTCACTCAAATGTGGCAGTGGCTGGCATTTTTTAATTTTTTTTTTAATAGGCACTGAACAACTTCTGTGTTGCTGATATTCTTAAGACATAAAGACAAACTAATACTATTTTATTAAAACATCATTTTAAATTATATATTACAAGTATTATCAACTTTCTGCCCAAAGAACCATTTCTGTTCATATTGTGCGTGTCAATGGAATCCCACTGTGGAATCAGTCTTACTGAAACGAGTTAAAATGTCTGCATAATAAAGCAGCTCCCAAGGAGGACAAGGCTTAACTACACAGGTTTCGAAAGCAGACCAAGGATTTTATTTTGACTCGGTTGTTCTGGATGGTTTTCTGTGTGACAGACAAGCTAAAAGGTATGCTCATTCTCTCAGGCTTTTCCCCTTGAGTTTCCTACCTACTTGAAAACAGCAGAAAGAAATATTTTCATGTACTTCTACAATATGGTCTGCTACAGATCATGGTGTTCCACAGTAATGAAAACCGTAGTATAAATAAAAAACTTAATGTTCCGCAGTCCATTGCAAAATGAACTCAGAGGAACAGTAAGAAAACCATTGGGCTGAGGAATGATTAATTTGCTTTTGTTTTACAGTAAATCCAATTTATGGTAAGAATGAATACCAGAATTTTTTGCTGGTTATGATGTTCAAACAGCCTGGAATGTGCCAACAGAAAAATAAATGAATGCGTTAGTTACATTGTTCAGCTTGATAGCTTTTTACTTATGTAATTGTATGGCTTTGTACTTACATAATTGTTTTGTCACCTAAGTTTCCTCAGAATGACACAGAATTTCACTGAATTTTCCAAAGGTGGGCATCATACTAATATAAAAATGCACCAGAAGTCTGCGTAGCTTTCGCTCCATCGGTACTTACATTTTTTGTGAAGGAAACCTAAGTAACAACCAGAAAATTCAGAGATGTCACCACCATGACCACACTTGTCAAGGTTTATTTTCTTTAATCCATGTGGCATTCACAAGCTGAACATTTTTGCATCTGAATCTTCTGAGAAGTCATAGATGAAAGGCATTCTATGAGCTTTTTAATGTATGTAGTAATAACTGAACTCATTATAAAGCAGAATAGCCATGATTAAATCTATTAAATTATATAGGCAAAGCAAAGCTGTACTATCTTGAAACTTTTGTATAATAGTATAGTGGTTAAAGTAATCAACCAGAAAATGAACTATTTTTAGCTATTCTTCGTTCTTCTTTCTGAATTGTTTTATGACTGCTTTCGATATTGTTCGCACATCTTATTTGATGGCTTTTTAAATTAAAAATGTGGAAGCGGTACCCCAATGAAAAGCTGTGTTCTAGGATTCCTTTTCCCTTTCCCTGCATGCAGGGGTTACTTAGGTCAGAGTTTCAGGGTCAGTGCTTTTCTTGATTGATTTCTCTTTTGTTGGCTTCACGAGTCATTCTTTTCTTTCAGCACAATGATGGAGGTACAAAAGGAAGGGTACGAAATGACTCAATTTATAATTTTTTGTTAGGGCTTTCTGCTTGGAAAGTCTTTTGGTGTCAGGAAAAGCCAATGTCTCCCTCACCCCTTATTAAACTTTCAAAATACTAAGTCAATCACAAGCATACTTTAAGCCTATGTTCTCAGTAAGCAGTGAACTAAGAAAGACGAGTATGCCAAGAAATGTAAGGTATCTAGATCAAGCCTCTAACTTTCAGTATGTAGTTCAGCTAATATTTACACTTCTTACATTGAGGTTAGTGGTATCTGAAGTGTAATTTAAAGTGTTAGAAAAACAGTATCTCTGGCCTGCACCTAAATTACAAATGAGTAAACAACTTCAGATGTCAAATCTCAAGCAGTATTCCCATTTCAATACTAACCTCAATTCTGGGTCATGCAACACTGTTATACAGTGACAGTGAATTCTTCAGGACATAACAGAAGCTGTTTGTCTCTTCTTTTGCACAATGAGAATATTAAGACAATACTTTGTATTATTCCTACAGCTGTACTTACTGAGACATTCCTGATTTCAGTGTGTAAAGGAGTAAGTCTACTTCTAGTATTCTTCTAAGTCTACTTCTTAGTATTTATTTGTGATGCTTTTTTTACGCATTATCAGGACTGCTTAGAAGGGAGGTTAAGGAGGTTAAGGTGCTAAGTAGGCACATGGCAACAAAACTGAGTCCTGTAACCAACGAGTTCAGTATAGATTTGTGTTGAATGAAAAATATGCAAGTAATGAAGGGCAAGAATGAGTTAGCAGTAAACACGTGGCTTTTTTTATCAATACTCATCACATGTTACTCACCAGCTGTTCCACGTGCTGAACACTAATCTAAGAGGGGAAATAAAAATTTGACATTTGACTTCCATTAGTTACTTAATTTTAACAGGTTTGTTTAAATTAAATCCACTGCAACACACTGTATTTAGCTTTTTTTAAAATCTGTAATGTCATTAGAACGGAGAAAAATTGTCCCCCAAAAAAATAATTTTCTAATCAAACTCCTATCAAATATCCTAGGCTGCAATTGTGTATCCACAATTTATTCATTATGAGCTCTGTTTGTAGTACAAAATCACTAGATTTTTTTCCTACCTCAATATTAGTAATTTGGGGAGGGGAAAAATTTCTTGTAATTTAGCTTTAACATAGCTTTTTTGAGGTTTTGGGGAGGTTGGTTGGTTTCGTGTGTTTGGTTTTTAAGTTAAATTCATGGCATTGGAAAAATGGTGATGTTCATCACATCTAAATACAAGTTTACATTTACAGCTGAACTAACTACTTTGGACTGCCATTAAGGCTTATGACAGGATGTGGGATAATAATTCATAATTCTTATATACTGATCATGTCTCATAATCCCTGAAGTTACACTTTTCTGTTTCACAGTAGATAACACTGGTGTTCAATTTCTAAAACAGAAAGTAATTTTCTTGGGAATTTTGTGATTACAGCACTAATCACAAACAATGAGCTGAGGAAAGGACATAAAATATCATGAGCACACTGAACCTAAACCTCTACCCTTTGTTTAACAATGACATTTGAAAATAAGCTCACTCTGACATGGTCATTTTTTGTTAGGTTCAATCTTATGGAGGATATGAACTAGTTCTGTAATAAAAATTGAATAATCCAAACTTGTAGGTAATAATATGTCTCATATTAGAGGGGGTGGGTGCGGTTTGTTTTGTTTCATTTGTTTTGGTTTTGGATGGGGGGATTGTGGTTTTTTTGCTTTGCTTTGCTTTAATTTGCTGTATATTGTATGAGGTAACATTTATGTTGTCTATCTATCTATCTATCTATCTATCTATCTATCTATCTATCTATCTATCTATCTATCTATCTATCATCTTTTTAATGTGTATGGTCATGAACTTTCATGCTATCTCTGTTTTGCCAGTTTCAGATGTAAATGTGAGTCCTGGCCATAACTTCATAATTAGATGATTCTGTGGCTAGTACTGAACCCTGTCCTTCATACATCTTCTCTTTCCATAACCCCTTCCCTTTTTTTTCCCACAGAGGTACAATATCCAGAGAAGGACGAGAACATGGTCCAAGAGGTTTTTGACCTGAAGGACCAGACATCCAACTGTCCTGTAACACACACCAGCAGGTAAATCTAGATATAGGCTATGGGTACATTTACACTGTCATTTTGAATCATTTCCTTTCTGTTTCTTATTCAGATGGCATATTTTCTTGGTTACTTACAGGAGGCACTCTAGGGAAAACCAGGTAGGTCCCTTCCGTGGTACAGCTATAAATGAGCTGATTTGTAAGGCAGTCCTCTTACTGTCTTTGGTACAAGACAAGTAAATTTCAACTCTTTCAGAGCCTTCAGACACATTATTTATTCATCTTTCAGTTGCAAGAATGTTCCCCAATCACACAGAGACCTGGCAGAGGATTTAAATAACTCTCAGCACTACTGCTTGAAATTAAAAATGAATGGGGTACTGTAAAGATGTAAAGAATTGCGTCAGAAAGGCTAAGACTGGTGTGAATAGAGAATGAATGGGAATGTCTGCGTATGGAGGCACCAGCAGGAACAGGCAGCTGGGAAAGGGCTCTCAGTCCCTGTGTTAATGACATCCAGATTAGCAGGTCATCAGCACCCCAGCATATCTATGTGCAGTTTCATAAGACACACAGATTTGGAGACAAGGACAGTGCTGACTCACAGATGTGTACCCGGATGGATACACTGCCAGTTCTGAAAGGGTAAAAAAAGGCATATCTGAAAACTGCATGTGGTCACTAACCCAGGAGACCTGAAAAGGACTTGATAATTGTCTTCCTCTGTCTTCCACATCATTGCAAAGGATGCATCCTAACATCTGGACAGGAGAACTGAGGTGGCCAGCTGCTGGCCAGACAGCCTGAACACTCCTACCCTGGTCCCTGACTGCTGAGTGGACCTCTTGGGCATCACATACGTACCAGTGCTTGTGTGGTAAGAGAGAGTGGGAGGGAGTGAAGCAAGTTTCATTTCAGTTTTTCTTTTAACTAAAATCACTTTTCCCTCCTACAATGTCTTGCATGTATTCACATCATCGTGGATACCGTGCAACAGTATTTCCTACAAAGGTGTGTAACAAGTATCCACGGAATTACAGATAATGTGTTAAAGGTATGTGTAGTGGGAACACTGCAGCCATGTGGGCACTCGGTGAAGTAAACCTGCAGCGTAGTACTGAACCACACTTCACTCCATACACTACAGCATGGATCAGGCCAGTCTGTATCAATAAGCTGTGTAAATACAAACCACTTTGTACCAGGTGCCCAGGAACAGAGTATTACTCCCTGGCTGTTTTCCAGAACCTTTAAAAAGAGCTTTTTTAAGGAAATAGTAATAATAGCAAACAGGTTAATACTGTTAGAAGTATATAGAGCGCAGGGACTCAAGTGGTAGCTTACGGGCCCATGTCACATAAGAAAGGCTTTGGGTTATATATATGTAAATGAATATAGGGCATTTTTAAGGCAGAGCGCCTGTTCTTGTCACTTCTAATCTGCAATAAAAATTCATCATGTGAGGAATATGCATGAGGATTTGCATGGGTATGCATCCGGTGTATTATCATAACACAGACATCGGAAACCATCTTTCTTCACTAAAGAAGGACTATCTGCAAATAGCTGACATACGAAATGTCTCCATATGGGCATTTGAACACAGCAGTCCTTTCAGAAAAATGAAAATTAAGATGAATGGAGACTGATGTGCCATCTGATCAACTTGTAGTCTGTCACATCTATACTCAGCTTTCTTTGGCACTTTAGGCACCTTCATGCTCCATGTTGCTTCTAAATTGCTCAAAAAAAATTAGTACCAGAAAGAGAAAATTGGAGGACTTCCATCTGTAATATTCTTTCCAACTTTACAACAACTGTGGTTTCCTTATTTACAAACTTACTGTAGAAAAATAGCTCAAAGGCTGCTGTTCCAATCAGAATTTATTCATTTGCTCATTTTTCCTGACCAAAAAACCTCTTACAGTAGGGCTTATTGCTGTTCATTCTAGAAATCTAGAATGGGTTTTGGTTTTTGTTTGTTTCTAATTTAGGAGTGTGGAACAAAGTTTTCAGATTTCTTTATTAATTGTGTCAACTTACGCAACGTTTCCACTAAGAAACCTGGAAATGCTCAAGGTCTAAGTACATACCACTGCTGAAACCCTAAGCTATCTCAAGAGCAAGACTTGAGTGTGCTCTGCTTTCTTCAGAAAAAAACTGCAGATGCATATCCCAGGTGTGGTATCTAAATGGGACATCCTATCTGGATAAGGAGATCGGGATCCCAAGTGCTCTGTGCTATACACTGGTGTGTAAACACAACCTTACAATGCAGTTTCAGCAGTTTTCCTTGCAGATACAGGCCTTCAGTAGAAAAACAGTCGCACTGATGCTAGTAAGATTATTTGAGCCGGATTCTGGTCCAAATTGTAGACATCAATATTGAATGGCAGTTTTACTAGTTGCATTTGCAGGTATAGGTCATTATTTTGTACACATCTAAGTATCTCATTGCAATTGTTGGAAGTTTAATTTCTGTATTCCCATCTTCCATAATGAAAACAATTGTAAATACAGTTCTTCTGATGGCAAATCAATATTAATCTTACAACCTAGGGATGATCATACCTCTTTCAGTGTCTTTTTAACAGAGTTCCATTCATTGTCCATCAAAAATGTTGTAATGGGTTTACATGGCAAGGTTTTGGTAGTGGGGGGGGCCACAGGGGCAGCTCCTTTAAAAGTTGCTAGAAGTTTCTCCTGTGTTCGATATAGCCAATGCCAGCCGGCTTTATGACGGACCCACCGCTGGCCAAGGCCGAGCCAATCGGCGACGGTGGTAGCACCTCTGTGATAACGTATTTGAGAAGGAAAAAAGGTGCTGGGGTGCAGAAGCAGCAGCCGGAGAGGAGTGAGAGCAGACAACAAAGTCAGTGCAGAAGGAGGGGCAGGAGGTGCTCCAGGCACCAGAGCAGAGATTCCCCTGCAGCCGGTGGAGAAGACAATGGTGAAGCAGGCTGTGCCCCTGCAGCCCAGGGAGGCCCACGCCGGAGCAGATCTCCACCTGCAGCCTGGGGAGGACCCCACGC
>JAVKLA010000008.1:10234388-10261172 GCA_034782735.1 Sagittarius serpentarius
GGTGACAGTAATTGGTTAAGTGATCTCTCCCTGTCCTTATCTCGATCCACAAGACTTTCATTATATTCTCCCCCTCCTGTCCAGTCGAGGAGGGGGAGTGAGAGAGCGGCTTTGGAAGGCACCTGGCGTCCAGCCAGGGTCAACCCACCACGAATGTTAATAATGAAAATCTAATGAAATGAAAGGGAAAAAGAGAAAATTATTTGAGGAAGGTGTAGGAGGAACATGTGGGAGCTTAAAAGGTCTTTATGGATACGCTGATTTAATGGGTAAAAAAAAGTAATGACATTTCTCAGAAATTTGTCTTTTCACAAAATACCACACCAACAGAGAGATTATCAGACATACTGAAATCAGTGTAGAATGAACATCAGTAAACTTAATTTGAATAAAGTAAAGAGAAAGCATAGATACACAAAAAATAAGCATTAAATGCCACATTAACAATTCTGCTTGGCAGAATAGCGGTTCTGAAGACAAAGTTTCACAATTAAAGCTAATTTCAGACCATCAAAATGACTCTCACCCCATCTCCAACATGATTTTTCTGCTTCCTCCTGTTACCAGCCTGACACGTCTGAAAATTAATCTCTCCCCCAAACAAACAAACAAACAAACAAAATTCAATCAGTGTGCTAGTGCCAACGTAGGGAAGGCAGTGTGACTACCGGATACAGTAGCAGATCATGAGTGCTGCTTCTAGTTCAGTGTAGTCTTAGTTTGACTTAATCAAACCTTGCAAGAACAAAGCTCAGATGAGTCAGATATTTTTTTTCTAACTCAGCATTCCTATCCAATACTCCTCTCCAATCAAAACACTTGCCCCAGATGGATGTCCCAAGTTTACAAGTTAAGGAGAATTATAGCTAGCAGAAAATTGGAATTGTTTTCTGGTGGAAATTCTGGGACTTTGAAAACTGGCTGAAGTAGAAGCAAACCAAAAACATCAATCACTGATGGAGCAAAAGGAGGAAAACATACTAGAATATTTTGGTTTCCTATCACTGAGCCACTTTTTTATCAGATTAAAGTGTTGGGGTTTTTTTTTTTGCATTGCATTATTTGAAAAATTTTTATCTTACATCATATAAAATATGTATTGCTGGTTAGTGAATAAACTAAAACATTTTGATCTTAGTGAAGCAAAATACTTTTATAATCTTGCACTGAAATTCTTATTAAATCGTACAACCCATAAAAACCTTTGACAATGCAGTTAGTATTTCTCTTAAAAAAATCTTCCAGTGAAAAATATAGGACTAGCTCTAAAAGGAATAGCACATAATGCATACAGAAAGTTCATTTCAGAATAGATTTTTTTAAAAAGCACAGTTCAAGTGTTACACAAGTAATAAGAACATATTTTAATGCCTAATGACACCATGTCTTACACCATTGAGAAGTTGTATTGATATAACTTTTGCAGTTTGAATTTTTCTTTTAGGTAAATCTATTCAATTTCCCAGCATACTAGAAAATGTAAATCAGGCTAGGAAGCAATGTTTTTTGCAAGTAAACACACAAGTCTTAATGATACTCTGATATTTAGACACCTGTAAAAATCAATCAGTGGGGCTGGCAGAAAATGGGATACCTTTTTTCCACAGTTCTTTAATCATTAATTGAATTCTTTATTCACTACTTAACCAGGTAAAACGCAATTTTCCTAGGTGGTGATTTAAGAGAAGGGAAGGGAAGGAAATCTGTAGTAGACGCTAAAAATGGAGTTGTTTTATCTTTTGGGCTGTCCACTTGGACAGCTCTTGACAAGTTGCGTGACACCACCAAGCCCCATCTGTGCGAACAGCTAAAAGGAGGGAGAGAGGCAGTATGGAGCGCTTTGCCTACTCCCACTCTTCTACCCTCAGCTCAGGCTGCTGTGCTGCTATTCTGCCTCACCATGGATGAGGGCAGTATTGATGAGCAGCCTGAAGGTTAACGATGTTCTTACGCCCTAGAAGACAAACTCCAGGGATTTAGCCTCTCTGTAGCAGCCTCATCTTTTATTATTGTTGTTGTCATTTGTTTTCTGTTGAGTGTGGAGAAAGAATTTGCAAACGTGAAATACACCATCGTAAGATTCTTCTTCCGTTCTGTCTCTATAGAAAGAATATTTTAAAGACAGAAATTGTTGAAATATAGTACTTCTCTGATGGGCATATTTCAGCAAGCTCCATGAAAAAGGAGTTATGAATAAATGTCATGAATAGACATCTATGTCAGTCTTTTCTGAGGTTTACCTGCCTCGTACAAAACAGCTCAACTTGATTTGATTTGTTTGCCTGAGTGGTGTGAAGTCTCGGAATTGTTTTAGGAAGAAATACTTAGCTGTGAAGAAGACAGAGAGAGAACTTAAACATAACTTAACTAATAAAGTTCAATATTACCTTATTTTAAAAATTATAAGTAGCATTGAGTGCAATGGTGTGTAAGACTGAGGACTTCATACTCACTGCAGTGAAAAGAATAAAATTCAGGCTTTCCACGTTTTTCTTTCATAGTTCAGAGAATAAAATTAAATAAAAAAGTAGAATTTTTTCTAAGTTATTTTAAAGCTACTTTAGCAAACTCTATGAGCTTATTAGAATCCACACAGACTAAGTATGGGGAAAGAAAATACGCATACGAAGTAGAGAGTTAATTGATTTTGCCCATAAGTGAATTAAAATTTTGAGCTTTCATTTTAGACTTGGATCATATGGCAAGCTGGATGCAAAATTCCATAAGCTTACTCAGTGTGAACAGTGCCCTCAAAGTTTAATAACATTACTGTCTCTCCTTATTATGTCTTAATAAATTTCAGTCTTCTGTGACCTTATAATCAGAATGGATGAATTTAAAACCAATAATGTGTTAATTGCAACAAATCACTGCGATTCTGTTATTTCTTTCTCTTAGTGCTACTTTGTTCATAAGTAAGTCATATGAATATGTTACCTCTGTGTATATTGAGTTGGGATGACAGTTACTGACTCACAGCCTCTCTGCTGAAGCTAGAAGTACAGTAATCTTCTGTCACTGTGTGAAGATGGTATCTCAATGTATAGAGCGAGTAAAGTTACCCTTAGTGCCAAGGTTAGCCTATCAAAAGCAAGTACCTGCTTGGCTGAGTTCTGTCAAATATTCTTGAGCTGCTATAACCCTTTGAGACTCCAGATGGAATGAAATGGAAAACAATTTAATTAAATGTGCTGAGAATGTAATGTGGGGCATTATGTATTTATTAAAGAAATCTGCTTTTAAACAACTGTATTACACTGGGAAATTATCATTACTAGTAAATAGAATACGTGCCGGCATAGCTTAATAGAGCAGGTATAAAGGCAATACCTAGACATTTAACACAATCACAAATTAAAGATCTGGTACTAAATGTGAGTATTTTTAAACAAAGTGTATTCACGGGAGTTTCACAGTATATGAAAGTATGTTCATTAACATCTTATAGTTTCATGACATTGTAGTTGCTTGAATGAAGTGTAGCTATGATTAATTTCAAACACACATTAGTCCAGGGTTATTGTCAGGTTAATCTGCTAATGTACAATCTGTCATGAAAGCTTTGGAGTGGAAAAGCTGTAGATGCATACGTTCCTGTTTAAAATGCCTTAAATCACATAAGAGATTAAAAATTACGTTTCAGTATCTGTACTGATTAAAGATTGCTTTTTTTCTGATGACACTTTTTATTTTCACAAAATCAAGATTGAAAGAAAAAAAAATCTGTTACTTTAACCTAGATACTTGGATACGCGAACAAATAGGTATCATCCATGTTTTGCGGGCCTGAGTTTGCTTTTATGTATTCAGGTTTTTCACTGTTGTTACCTCATACAGTTGACTCTGGTTTTATTAGTACCACAACATTAGCACTACAACAGAAAAACAGAGAAACAGATTATCTGTGTTATACCCCATATACCCTTCACTTCATGAGTTATTCCTTAACTCAGTCCATAATTTATTCAACTGAACTGTTCTCTGACAGTTCTGAGGCTTAACTAGCGAAGGGAATTTCTTTTCTAGAAAGGGAATTCTTTCCTACCCAGACACTGCTGTCTGCTTTGGGTTCCCTGAATAGGTTTGTGTGAATAATTGGTTTTTTTTCAGTTACTGGTCAACTGGGATAATAATACAAAATTTGAGAAAATAATAATACAGAAAGTATTTACATGAACTATTCTTTCTTTTCTTCCTGAATTTACACTGCATAAAAATCAAGCTATTGGACTATTTACAATAAAGTACTAAATGGATGCTGTTTGTAGAAACTCTTTTCATAGGTCTCTACTTAGGGTACTTGACCATTTTTAATTCATGTGGGCTTCATTTGAATCAGGTATTTGATCCCGGCTTTCTCTCTTCCCAGTATTAAAAAATACTGTAGTTCAGTATTTTTTAAATTACAGTATTGCAATGGAGACACTTTTGGTCTCCCCTTCTGAAGCTGTTTTGTAAAAAAAAAAAAAAAAGCTCCCAAACCCAAAAATTAATCAGAAGAGAAGGGAAAAGAGCACATATAAGTATTAGCTTACAGTTGGTTAAAAAAGCATTCATATTCTAAACAGGTACATCCAGGTGGTTTGGGTTTTTTTCCCAGTAAATGTTTATGTAATGTTTACTCTTGGGGTATGATACTTAAAAAGGAGATGGTTTATCCTACTTCAAGAATTTTTGCAGCTAATGTATAAACAGGAATTCAAACTCAGTACTGTGATATGCAAAATGAGTGAGTTAAACAGTTGCCTATCAGAAAAAAAGATATACTTCTAGTTTCTATTTCTTCATTTTGTAGGTGACACTGATTTTCTTTGTGCACCAGGGAATAATTAAAAAAACATTAAAAAAACTTCCATCCTTCTCAGTTTTCCCTGACCATGAGTATTCCCTTGACCATTTTCTAGTTTTCTTTAATGTGAAAGATAGCAGATTCAAAAAAAGTTTTTATTGACCTTTTCAGAGTAAAGGGAAAAACAAAATAAAAGCCAGCTCATTATGCAATGTGTGAGATGCACTTTGAGAATAGTGTCAAGTGGCTATAAACTTTACTTCTGTAGAGAAAACTTGCAAAGACTTACGTATAGCTCAATCATAATAACGTTTACTTTTCATGGCTTAATTAAATGGATATTCAAACAGATTTGACCAGTTAATTGTAGCCAATTTCCTACAGGTTCCTGGCCTCAAAATGAAAGTGTCTTCTTTTGCTAGACAACTTTTGGGACAGCAGATACAAATGTGTTCTTTAGATATTTATTCTGAACAACCTTGCTTGGAAAGAAAACAGGCTATTTAATTTCATATTACACTGTGTCTTTTTACCCCTTTGGACTGGATGTCAATTACCTAAAATACCAGGTTCTTCCTTTTAATCTATGTAAACCTAATTGTGCATAGATTTTTTAATTTCTTTTTTTAAAGCTTCTATATTGCAGTTAGAAACACAATCTGGAAATTAGCTAAACTGTATCGTGAGATTTGAAAGTATTATGATCTCAAGTGCTATTTAAGGATTCATCTTGAAGAAAATTAGGTCATTATGTGTCTCAGTCTTTAAAAATAAAAGAAAAAGGTTTTCTTCAATCTAGAGTTCATGAATAAAAATCAGATGCTTTTCCAGAGCAGCCACTTTTCTCTGAGGAGGGGATAAACCATAGAGCAGTTCCAGATTAATCTGGATGCCCTGCTGACTGTGCTGCAATGAAAAGGCACACATTATAAAGCTCAGGAGAAAAATGGAAACTTTTTGTTGCTTCCTCCCAGAAAATAACTCTTCAGTGAGCTGAAATTAAAGGGTGGAAATCCATGTTGGAAGATAACTCACATGCTTGGTACTAAGTACAGTGTGGGCATTGGGGGTTACAAATAACAAAAATGGATCAACATTTGGTTTTTTATTGAAATTTAGATCAGATTTATACCTTAACAACACAAAATAAACCTATCACTGAATATAGTTACTTTTTTTTTCCTAGTACAGAACAGTGTGGATTAACATAAATTCTATTTCCTAAATTTTATTACCCCACATATTGGGAAATATAGTGCAAAGCAATCAAATTTCAATTTTGTCAGTAAGTTGACTTTTATTACATTAAAAATTCCTTGCACTTGTTCTCACTAGTCAAATTCTCATTGTCCATTCTCTATCACTTTATCTTTCATTTAAAATAATCCAAAGTTTTCGTTTGTTCTTTGATACAGAATGTTATACTGAAAATCCAAATACTTCACTGAAATTGAAGGTATACAGTGGTCACATTATGAAAAGAATGCTTTCCTAAGAGAGTGAAAGCTGGTGCTAAAATAATAAAGTGTTAGTAGGAGCAGGATAAAATGTTTGACCTGTATCAGCAAAGGGACATAAGGGACATGTAAATTGATACATATCTTATCAAAAATAGATTTTTTTTAATAGGAGATAAGCACCCACCCGCATCAGATACTCATTGTTCATAATACTCTGTGTTCATTTCTATTTTTTTCCTTATGTATCAGTCCAAGATGGAGTATCAGTCTAGGCAATTGTGTAGCCAGCAATACAAAAAAATCATTGCAAGATAATGAAATCGGGCACAGTGAAGATGAATTGTAAGTTTTTGCTCTCACTTTGAAAGGGGCAGAGCTAGAGTTCTGATCTTTACTATCTGTTATCTTTATGCATTTTGCACTACACCGTTATTGTATTGAAGGTAAGGTAAGTAGCTACGTAACTAGATGTGTCCTGTACTGTAAAAAATAGATAGAGTTTGGGGTTCCAGGACTTCCTTTCTCCATGCTGAGTACCACCTTGATGTAAGACTATCTGGATTTCTCTGAGTATAGGAGGTGTCTAAGTTTTAGGTACGGTGATTCCTCAGTTACTTAAATCAGTCTGAATCTACCCCTGTACTCCAGTTCTTTTTTCAAATACACTCGTCAGTGCAGATGGCAATTCCACGACATGAATTTGTATTATGCTTACATTATAAAAATTACTAGTATTAAATTAGCATTCATCATGTTTGCTTTTATATTATGTTGTTGGCTCTGATCATTAGCCTTATAAGCAGTGTGCCACTGAACCACTACTTGCATTGCTCCAGTAATCCTTTTGGTTAGTATGAGCAAGTATTTCCACTGTCAGCAGCAACTACCAGAAAGCAGAAAGATGTTTACCTGAAAAGAACAGTTGAGTCATGTAGATGATGCTGGAATCTGTGGCCATTCCAGACACACTGAGCTATACCGTTTTTGTGAATGAGTAACCAAATAAGAGCTGTGAAGTACCTATCAGTGTCTTCAGACAAAGATGCCAGCCTTTTACTAGCAATGTCCTCATGTAGATGGTAAGACTTACAAAAAATTACAAAAAAACTTAAAAAAACCTTACAAAACAAATGAAGCAGACTATACCCTTCAGAGATACAGAAATGAAACACATCCAAAAGGAATCTGGGAGAGAGGGGCTCTATATAGTTATTTAAGTAACTACTGTTTTAAAAAAAACCCCACACTTTAAAAAAAGAAAAAAAAAAAAGTGCCAGTTATCTGGGGCATAGATTAACTGAAGCAGAATCTGTTGTGCCAGATTTGGATTTGTCCATGCAGAGAGGGCCTACATCCAGCAGAAAGTCAGGAGACAATTGTATGTGGAAAATCAGTGAAATATTAAGAAGGGAACTTCAGAATCTATCGGTAAAAAGATAAAACACAACTCAGGATACAACCCAATTTGAAAGCAAGGATTGATTCTTGATCTCATGATACCTTATTTTAATACTATGTGCAGTATTTGAAAAGATGGTTGCTATTGAAATTAGAGGATGCCCATCTGCAAAGTGTTTTAAGATGTCAGATGTTTCCCAAGTGGGTTCAAGCAGAAATTCGTGGGTAATGATGTCAAAAAAAGCCTTTAGAGATACAGTTTCTGAAGAAAAGAAACGACGTTTAGGAAGCTAGGAATATTGATGTTCTAAGGTCACATGGAACTCCTTGGTTCTGCAAACTCTTCATCCATACATACACTGAAGCATTTTGAAGCATTTGCTACATCTGGAAACAGGGCTCAAAATTTGAATGCTTCAGTCTTTTGAATGCCAAACTCATGTTGAAAGAGAAATATTCTATTGAGACAATTAAAAGCAGGTCAATAATTCCTAAATGAAAATAACTTTACTGAACATGGACCTTTGCCTTGTTGAATTGACTTTTGATGTGATGACCAAAATACTAGTGCTGTCTACTCCTGTAATTAGACTTCATCCAAAACCTCTTAATGGAATGGCAGACAACAGGAATCAATCTTGGATGTGGAGGTGTCCTTCTGTGGTTTTTACTGGGTGACAGACATACAGTTATGTTGGCTAAGGACAAAGCCATCCTACACAATCGTACCAATCCTACAAAATCCTGTGTAGGATTACTTAGCTAAACTGTTTCAGTTGGAGCAGTGACACACTGAGGGTAAAAGAAACTGATGCGCTTCATGTGGAATGTAGCTAATGAAAAACAGGGCAACAGAAATGGCACACTGTCTGATTTTTTTCCCCAGACTGTTCATGGGGCAAACAGGCAAAAGCTGTGAATGCAGAAGACATTAGAAGAGTTAGAAGTTTTTTTGACAAAGCATTTTTATGAGACAGAAGAAAGGGTTTCCTAGCATATTTTTCATGTATAATGATCATCCAGCAGATCATGATCAAGCATGTGACTTTTTTTTTTTAAAGCAAAGGATATGTCTGTAAGCCAAAATATTTTCTAGAATCCTCTGACAAGCATGTATCAGTGAAAGAAAGGCTGAATTGTATACTGGAAGAATGCTAAAATTTGGCACCTTCCATTAGGTTACAAAACTGTATTATAACAAAGCTAGAAAGAGACATGAAAATACGCCAGAACACAGACCAAAACTGGTCTATTTGATTCCTTTCTGTAAGATCCAGTAGAGGCAGATTGGCACATGGTGATGGATTTCTTCACTGTGGTTCTCACTGCAGTCCTGGACAGAAGGCTATCAAAGTGACCGAAAACAGGAGACAAGGTGGTACATTAAGACAACCTTTCCCTTAAAATGTGACAGGTCTCTCATAAATATACTAATATTAAAACATTTGTCATATCTTCATGACACACTTCTGACCGCAATATCTTCATCCAGCAATCTGTGTTCACGTGGAAGAGAACAATTAAAAACTTAGCACCAAGGGTGAGTATGGCAACATTTTTACTTTATCCTGACTTTTCAGTCTTAGTACTTAATTCTGTTAAAATTATTATTCCAGAAGTATGAATGAATGATAGTATTTTAAAATTTCAACTATAAAAATTATATTGACCTGTTTACATCCACAAGGCAAAATCTTCCAGCCTACACAGCACTCAGGGCTATGTGAAAGTGTTTAAATCAATATTCTTTAGCAGGAAGGAAAAATGTGCTTCCTTAACATACTCAAGTAAAACAAGGGCAGTGTTCTCGGAAATGATTTAACATGCTTAGTACTAGATGGCTGGCATTTCATCTCTCCGACTTACATATTTAAACCTTTCCTTGGTTTTACTGTACGGGATTGATGTGCTCCAGCAGAGTTAGCTTATCACTGCAAGCCACACTCTGTTGTGAGGCCTGCCTCAAAGAAAACGTAAAATGCGTTCAGAACCTTTGATATTTCGATGCAAATTCTGTAATGTGTATGAAAGAATGGAAAACAAACCGCACCACATTATAATTGGTGTTTATCTCAGCTGATAATCCATGTATATTTACTTGTAAACCTAGAAATACAGAAAAAAAGAGCAGGCAGTAAAATGAAAATAAAGTACCTTATAAAATACAAACTATACCAATTTTATCTTTTTTTTTTTCAGACCTATGACAACATTTAAAGGAACTTACATTTCTTTGGGAAAAAAATGCTTTACTTCACAATGACTACAAAATTCCGGTGTGTTCCCAATATCATCATTACAAATAGTTATTCATGTTTAGAACTATTAACTTTTTAATATACTTTTATGTATTTCATAGTGTACAACATAAAAAAGAATGAAATACACAGACTGAAATATTCATACTGTAAATCAGTTGCACAGCTCAGGTCGAATTACAATTTGTAGGTCAGTTATTAACTTGTATATTATCTAATCCAGACTATACACTTTCTTTCATCAGAATTAAAACAGAAATGGATCTCTTATTACCTCAAGCTACTTTTCATAATTGAGTATGTCCAAAATGTTAATGCATCTAATTCTATATGATGGTTGTTCCTTATTTGAGTGCCTCCTTAATATTCTGAATCTTAAAGAAACTGACACAGAAATGACTGATTATACTGAAAGTTCTGACCTGCAAATGATTTGGCTCATACAAAGCCCTTTTGTGCAGTATTGAATCCGGACTATGCTGAAGTCATTAAGAAAACAAATCTGTAGATTTGGGATACTCTGGACATGGGGAACTCCCAGCTCTTATGGACAGCTCATCTTTTCCCTGCACTTGGTATTCATTTTCTCAGCCTTCCTTGTTTGAAAGACTTTATTATTTCCATGTAAATTAAGAACCCCAAAGATCTCAAAAACACAAGAAAAAACAAACTCAGTTTTCAAAATATTGGGCGAGGGTGGGGTAGGTGTGTGAAGCTGATGATGCCATGGAAACATCTTGCATTTCTTTGGGATTAGCACCATTCCACATGGATCTTCTCATAGACATATCACTGCAACAGTGGACATCTAAAGTTAAGTTTGAATATATTTAAAGCTCTGTCCTTCAGTGGTTTTTTCAAAGCATCATGCTAACAGTACTGGTTTCCACAGCAACCAGTAGCATTCCCCACCTCCTCCTTTTCCTCTACCCTCTTGCCTGGCAGCGCTCCCTGTAGGACTGACATCTCTTTGTGTAAAAATAAACAAGTAGAATTTTGTGTAATACTGCAGTATCTGGATAAAATATATCTTTTAACTGCCAAATGATGGGCTTCACTCCAGGTTTTATGCTCCTTGTTTTTCTGTTGGGTTTTGTTTTTTTACAGATGAGTGGGTATGAAAACTAATCAAGAAAGCAAGCAAGGCACTGGGAAATGCAATTGCTGCTTGTCACAAATGAGCCTGAAACATCTTAAAAGGCTAATGGTCAAACTCTCAGGAAAAAAAAAACAAGTTTTTATGAATGGTAGATAAGTTTAATTCCCGAATCAGTCAAACTCATCCTAATTTCTCCAGCTATCCTTGTTATAGATCAGTTATTCCCAAAATAGCTTTAATCAGTTATTTTCAGCCTAAGGGTTGTCAGCAAATTGCTTGTTATGACTGTTTCTCATTCATTATTCATCCAGTGTAACTGGTCATATGAGTAACATGATACCACTGCTGTCAATGCTGATGTCCACAATTTATTCAACAAGATGATAATGAATAATAAGCTCTTTATATAAATATTAACATGCATAACTTTTTTTTAAAGTAAAACAGTAGCAGTTTGTGAAGAGTTTGTTTACTATACCAGGAGTCATATAATTATTTTGTTGTGAACAATTGTCTGTAGTGGACAGAATGTGTTTTGTAAGTTAATAGATTAAAATTAATGTAAATAAGATAAGGAGGTTGAGTCTTGGAGCAGTTAGTTGCCTTTTGCTGTGAAAAAAACTGCTAAATCCATCCTTGTAACTATTTACATCAATAAATTCTGTCCAGTTAAAACCTGTGTGATAATGAAATCAAGCTGATGAGCATTCATATTCTATCATAAAAAACCCATATATAAATCCTTCCAAGAAAAGTCATCTAAAATTTTATGTAACATATTGTGGATTACTTAATAGGTTTGTTTGCACAGCTACCTGTTCAACAGGCATTCATAACAAGCAATATTTAATTGTCCTGTCAATATCAAGCATTCAGCAGTAATGAATCAGTCAGCAATTCTTTAAATTGAAAAAAGTTTTAAAAAAAATCCCTAACCAACCAACCAAAAAAAACCCCAAAACATATACAGCCATTAGTTTTAATTTTCTTCTTCCAAACTAGCTGGGTAAAATGTGGTCTCATATTGAGATTTAACTCTGCAACTATAAAACCAGAAACATAGGAAAGATGGAAGGGAAGGGGTTCTTACACAAAAACTTATTCCCAAAAACTTAAGATTTAAAACAAAAAGAGTAGTCATTATATGACTACTAATTAACTGAGTTCCAAGAATTGGCAACACTGTCTGAAAAGCAGGCTTCTTCATTGCTTTATGTTTTTCTGCTACCTCTCACATCTTCATTAATCCTCTGTTTTGTTGTATGAAACCTCCTGGTAGTCTACAATCAGGTAAACCTTATATTTCTACACCTCTTTACCAAAAAAAATTGATTTCATCTTTGCTTCTCTATAGGTCTGTTATTAATACACATTTTCACAATTTCTGCATCACAGATTTTTCAGGTTTCCAAACTTTATGTTGGAAAACTAAAAAAAAAAGAGGCATAATAAAAAACCTTATTTGTAACAGTAAACTCTTGACTGGTGCAAGTGAAGGTATCTTTGTCAGACAGAGTCATTTGATTAACTGATTCTGAGCTTATCACATGTATGGTGTGTCATGTTCTGTTAAAGACAACGTGGTTGAGTGTTTATAAAAGTTATTTAGTTTTGTTGTCCTGACTGCTCCACGTGGTGGCAACTGGGACCCGCTTCAGGTTCCTCATCCCCTGGAGAAGTGAGAGCGGTCAGGCTGGGGAATCTTCTCAATGGAGGGAGCAGGAAGATGAGCGACACAGCAAGACTGCAAATTTGCAGTATCTCGTGGAAAGCAGAGCGCCTGCATGCAGCAGGGAGCAATCTGAACCCGAGCCAAGTCTCAGAGACCATGAAAAGAAAGTTTCTTTCTTAGGAACAAAGATGGGACTACATGGAGTTTTTCAACCTAGGAAGACACTAAAAACTTCTGGATTAGAAAGAAAGATGAGAAGTGGCCCGCAATACATTGCAAATAGTTAGGGTCTGACAGATACAATTTTAATGTCTCACACAGAAAATCTGAGTTGCTCTATCTGAAGAATAGCTTTCCCTAGTTTATTATTCTGTGCTCTAAAAACTAGAATGGAAGCTTTCTGGTGGTTTGGGGAGTGCTTGCTTTAAGGAAAAGGAAGTTCCACTTCACTGTACTGTAATTCCATCACAGCATGCCACAGTGTAAAACAGACACGAACAGAGACTGTCGATACTGTCGGTTCCTGTGCTTGCCTAGATCCTAGGCTATCTGGAAAGAGAACGGGCAACCCACATCCTCATCACTAGACATTATTGCTTATAAGCAAAGGTGCAGGAGATTCTGAGTGTTTGAAATAATAATGCATCTTTCAAGCTCTGGTCCTACAGCTGTGATACAACAGGGTTTTTCAAAATCTTCAAAATTTCTTATTAAATATTTTAGACTTATTTTAGTTTTACACATCTTTAAGGCAGTATTGCTTTCAGATGTATCTATGGCTTTAATCCAAGAAAGCTTTATTTGGAGGGAAAAGGAATTTTGTGGTAACATTAACTACTGTTTCTTGTACATGCTTAATATGAAGGTTAGCTTTTAGCAACACACAAGGACTATATAGTCATAGCAATCTGACATTCATACTCATTATGAAGCTAAAGTAACTATCCACTCATTCAAAATGAACTGTGCTATAGCTAGTAATCATGAATGAGCTGAACTACCTGTAGCTTATTGTTTGAACATGAGGGAAAGGAGGCAATTTCCTTTCTTTCTCTTCTATGAGCTGTTTGACAGCTTGGGGCTAGGTCTGTAACATAAATAGCTTTATTCAAATAATTTGTCCAATGGAATTAATACTTATAGTCACATATCAATGTATTTGAAAGATCAGAGCCAAAGACAACAGCTGTAAATTCTGCCTTTTGATTTAAAACTTTGGCCTGTTAGTCATATCATGTAACTCAACCAAATGCATAGAAAATTTATGTGCCTGCAAGACATTAATAACCGAATTATTTTTTCCCCAATATAAGCAGGGATAATTTTACAACACCAGATTTTAATTTCTCTTCCTAAATATCTGACTGTTTACAGATCTGCATGTTTCCTTGCTTTTTGAACAAGCAAGCAAGCAAAGAAAAACAGAATAAAATGAGCCTGTGTAAACAGTAAAAGAGTAATAGTGGTATGCACGGGGAGAAGAGCTAATGCTAAAATGTTGATAATAATCTTAATACACAGCAATGTATTTTAAGAGCTTTTTTTATATGCCTAAAAATGTTAGCAGTAACATCTAACAATATACACGTGTAAGGTTCTGTTGACTAATTACAAAATACTGTTTGTATTTAATACTCAGCTACTCTCAAAGTATTTAAAATAGCTTT
Organism: Sagittarius serpentarius; assembly: GCA_034782735.1. Taxonomy (NCBI): domain Eukaryota; kingdom Metazoa; phylum Chordata; class Aves; order Accipitriformes; family Sagittariidae; genus Sagittarius; species Sagittarius serpentarius. Next base: position 10,248,732 of record JAVKLA010000008.1, read on the forward strand.
GAATTACCTTACTAATTTGGAAGACACCCATGTTTCAGGTTTTCAACTCAATTGCTGCACAGCATTCCCTCAGAATTCAAATTTGATTTTTTGTTTCTCATATTAATGGGTTTAAACCAACTGGATTATTTTGCTCTTCCAAATTGTTGCTGACTGCTTTCATGTCACTTCACTTATAGCCAAAAAAAGGCCAAGTGAATCAACAGCTATTCCACTTGACGGATCAGCCAGCAGGGCTTGCATTAGACGGACAGATGGTATCTTGCCTCTAGAGACAGACTGTTCCACCTGCACAAGTCAGCCTCCATTAGTCTTGAACCAGACTCCTCCCTACTATACTTCTAGAGGAAAGTATCATATTGACCACCTTACAGGGACTGAATCAAGAATATGATAATTAAAATATTAATAGTATTTTTAGTCTCCTTGCATTTAAATTTTGTCTTCAGTCCAATTCTAATCCTGGTGATAACTTCTAGGGCCTTGTATTTGTAGTTCAAATGCTTCAATGCAGTGGCACAGAGGGCAGTGCTGTTCTGTTTGAGGACTGAAGCGTGTGTAGAAAAAACAAGATTCTTTCAAATCTACCTTTGAAGTGCTTGTATGTTTTCTTCCTTCTGCAGAAGAGTAAAGTTGGTATGCTGTGCCCATTTTGTCCCCCACGTCAAACGGACAGAGGAAAACTGGAGGGGTCCAGAAGGAAGTATACCAAGATGGTCAGAAGCCCAGAGAAACTTATCCTACAAAAGGAGGTTGAAAGACTCAGGTTTGTTCATAGTGATGAAAAAGAAGTTAAGTGGTGGTCTAGCAATGACCTACAGCTAATTGAAGAGCAGTTACCAAAATGACAGAACCAAACTCTTCTCATTAGTACAGATGATACAACAGGGTGGAACAGACAGAGGTTATCTCTTCAGAGGTTCAGATTAGATACCAAAAGCACTTTTCCTAGGCAGTGCAGCACTGAAACAGGCAGTCCAGAGAGGTTTCGGAATCTCAATTTGTGGAGGTTTTCAAGATTCATCTAGAAAAATTCATAGCTACCCTGATCTGGTGCTGACTGTAATCCCACAGTTAGGGGGAGACTGTATTATATGATCTCCAGAGATTCCTTCCAACCAGTGTTTCTATGACTCTATGATAAGATCTATGGTAACAATGCTATTCCTAAAGACAATAATCCTCTTCAGATAAGTAAGTTCTTTTTTATGTTTTCAAAACTGGCAATGCTATTTACTGCCATTGTGCATGAGGAAACTGGTGAAAACCATTGCCTTTGCTGTCAGATGATTCCTGGGTTTTAAATACAAATTTATTTTAGGCATATATGTTTTCTTACCAAGCTCTTTCCACTGTAGAGTCACTACTTGCAATTAAAAAATGAATGTTAATTAGGATCCTCATTTACTTTTGCTATAAAAGCTGGTGTAATTTCAAGGAAGTATGTAATTTAGAAGTGCTAATTGCTTTATTCTACATTAAATGCTAATTAAACATATTTCTGATATTATTGTTATATGATAACTAATTTCAAATTAGTATGTCACATCTTAAAAACAAGAGTACAGGCATTCGACACCTTTGGGGATCTGGTCATAATCTGTAATTCTCTGTCTTTAAATAAATTAGATCTGAACTTTTTTGGATTAATTGTGTCTTTTACCTTTGTACTGTAACGTAAGTAATACTAATCTAGTGTAATAATAAATATTGTTTGGTCTTGAAAACATGAAGATCATTTATTTTCATTTCGTTAAGAATATTAAGATTGTTCTCCAGCTGAAAAATACGGAAATTTTATTTATTGCAAAATCTACACTGCTTAAGATAAATACTAAAATAAACACCACAGTGCATAAAAATTAGATGCTTCACCTGTCCAGGAAAGGCCCAACTATCTAAATTAGACAGTCTTTCTAGATAGCCAGTAGAATTTGCTGTCCATGTTAAAAAATAAACCAAGAAGGCTTCACATTGGCATAACAGCCATCTAGATATAACTATTATGGATGCATCTGAAATCCTGCCCTTTTTGTTCCTTGGCTTGCCTTTGTTATTTAGAAGACTGACATTAAATGAGAGGCATTCTATCCTCTACATATAAGTCCTTTCTTAAAATAACATTTGCTCATCTCCACAGGAACTATTATGCCACTGGTAAATTCCTTTTCTAAAAGAGAATGCCTAGAACTGGACCCAGGTTAGGCATGTGTTCACTAATATGCTAACACTAAAATACGGTTAGTGTTATATTTCTTTTACTCTGTCATCTTAATACGTTTGCGTCTAGTCTTGTTTATGCAAACAATCCTGTTCTTACCTGTTAAAATCTCTAATCCTCTGTCTGCTTATAAATATGTCCATTTCTTCTCTTACAAATTTTCCTTTGTAGAATTTTCACTTACCTTGATTTTTTTCCTAACTCTTGCTTTCTTCTGATCAAAGCAATTTTTGTTTGTTTGCTTCTTTGTTTTGCTTGCAAGCAAAACGTCTCATCAGGTTTGTGAAACTATAAGTCAGCAATTACTTAGTGCTTTGAGGTGAATAAAGTATCTGAAGGCAATGGAATATTTCACTCTGACCTAGAATGTATTAAAAAAAGAAAGAAAAAAGACCCAAATATGAATGAGCTTTATAAATAATTTACTTTGAATCTGAGGATCACAACTAGAACCCATGACTAATTACAAAACATGGAGTTTATTGTGATATCCTGAATCATATTTAGTTACCCATCCTCTATATGATTCTACCACATTTAGGTTCATAGTTTTAAAAAAAACAAACATGGAAACTATTCATATACATGCAGTTTGCATATCAGAGTTTGTATTTAATCTGTATATGTTTGTATATATACATATATAAGACTATTCCATGTTTTGGTTGCAGAATATATTAGCTAATCTGGAGCATTAGAAATAAAATAGTTTATTAATAAAACAAATATGCTTAATTTCTAGGAAGTTACGATGTCCTGTACCTGGACAGTAAAAGAGATTGATGAATACATTAGAAGCAAATACACCACTGGAACCGAATGACTGGAAATCCACTGCTTAACCCTCATCTCCCCATCCCTCTCCAAGGAACACATTAATGTTATTTCAGCACATATCAGGCTATTTCTACAGAGAAAGAATATATAATGATGTAGAGTTGTACATGTTGTGTACTTCCAAAGGCATAGATGGATGTAGACAGAAAAAGAATTTTCACATAAATTTGTAATTTAATCATAATACGAATTTAAAAATAAAAAAATCAATTTTGTAACAAACTAATAATGATAGGAAAAATAGAGGAAACTGATGATGAAATGAAAAGTGTATCTTATTCAAACAACAACAATCTCTTTAGAAAATATGCTAGTCTTTCAAAAGAAAGGTAAACAAATGTGGCAGTCTTAAAAATCATCAGTGAGCACCCTCTAAAAGGAAATGGATGCATAGCTTTAAAGGGAAGAAATTACAAAATCTGATTCACCATTGCTCCAATGCCTGCATATCTATATTTTGATGAAGTAAAGCTGCTGTACGTCTGAAATAATGCATAGCTGGATCATGCTCTTCATATGAACCTGTGTGCTCACAGATACATGAAAGACTTAAAGAGCTCAATCTATTTAGCTTACTAAAGGAAAAGGAAGCGATTTAACTGAAAGAAATTTAGTATCTTCAAGGAGAAATGATATTTGATACTAAAAGGCTTCTTCATCTAGCAGACAAAAGTGTAACTAAACCCAGTGTCTAGAAGTGGGTTAGAAACAAAAATCAAACTGAAACAAAGGTACATGTTTTTAAACGTTTTGGATGATTAGCTAATATAGCAATTTGATGAAAATACGGAGAGTCAGCATTAAATATTTTAAATCCAGATGAGAAATCCTTATTAGAGCTACATTCTCAATCAACCAGAGCTTTTAAGGACTGATGTAAGAATCAGAATAACTAATATTAGATCACCTGGGAGCAGAAATTGTATCAAAATGGGACAAAGAACACAATATAGTCTTCACCTCTTCTTCAGATTCCACTGGAGCACACATCCTGTCATGTGCTGGACAGATGCTTATGAATGGTTTCCAAAGTAGTTGCCCTTCAGTTTCTGACATCAGTTCTGCCTTGTTAAGAAAATTTTGTCTAATCACCATGGATATCATTTGCATCTTAACAGTTCCTAGGCACCCACTCAGTTCTACCTTTTTTGTAAGCTGAAATAAAGTTCTTACTGCTTTAATAGCCCTGATACCACTGGAATTGTTTCAAAAGCCACAGCTATTTCAGAAGCCATGTTGCCTTTCAGAAAAATGGTCCAGGTATACTTACATAATATGTCTATCACTGTTAAGATACACGTAACACCATCATTGTGTTTGAAAAACTGTTGCAAATCCAGTAAGCCTGCCTGCCATCATGCATTCACCTCTGCCACAATCACCTTGGTTTTTATAAAGTGCTTTTTTGCAGCCTTGTGTAACCTGTAAGCATCTTGGTTTGCAAACCAGACTGCCACTTGGCTTCTGTTCAGATTGGCAATCCACCTTTTAGCAGCTTCAGAAAGGACATTTAAACCCAAAGCTTCCCATCCCCTAGGAGCACAATGAATCTCTTTTAAGAAAAGTGATGGTGTAGACATGTCTACCGACATGCTGCTACTACACACAGGTACAAAATGAAACACTGGAAAATCAGTTTAATACAGAGACACTTTTTAAAAACAGGGTATGAGGAGAGCTGTCTACCAGTCAGCCATCTCCAGGCTTCCTCCTTTTTTCCCTTGAACACTGCTGTCACTGCTATGCCCATTCTCCTTTCTTCAGCTACTGCATGCCCAGACACAAAATTAAGTCCTGGCACATTTCAGACCTCTCCCTCCCCAGTCAGTCAGCTGGAGCTTTTTGCAACATTATGTAAGGTCATTGACCTAAGGATAGCCCATACAGCACCAGCCTGCACCCCATAATGGCCTTACAGGTAGTTGTAACACACCCAAAACCATGAGCAAAGGGAGCTCTCCCATACCACTCACCCTGTGTGACACCTCAAAATCCAGTTTGTGGTTCATGCGCCCGTTGGCCGGTTCTCCTAGTTCACAGGGTGTTTTTAGAGACTTGGGGTCTTTTTCTTACTGACTTTACGCACACGTTCTTCTGAAGCTGAAATCTGTTCTAGCTTTACAGTTTTGCAGACAGTGTTGCCCGTGCCTTGCAGCACCGTGCAAAGCCCAGTGTGCCGCAGTAATAGCGCTTGGCCATCCGGTTGGGCTGGGCCCAGACGCTGGGGCCTCTCGCCCCTGCTCACAGGTTGTCTCTTCTTTGCATGTAACAGTGGCTGTGTGAGAGGCCCCTCTGTGGGCTTCCTAGGGGGTACCAAACGAAGCGGGCAGCCAGTCAGAGAAGATCTAAGAATAGGTGGGTATGACAGTGTCGAAAATGGCCGTCAGCCCAGCACAAAGCAGAATGAAAATACAGTGGGAATGATGCTCTCAGAATTGGCAGCCTCCCTGTGTGTAGTGAGGACACTGTCTTTTCTGATGTGCTTTCTGGGTAGCCGTGGCTTAGAAACAACTGAGCATTATGAAAACACATGTGAAAGAGCTAAACCTCTGACAACCCCTGATCAAGAGCTCACTGTGATATTTGAAAGTTTTACTTGCATTTTTATTTCACTTGCATCCTTGTTTTCCTGAGTTTTCTTCCTCTGAAAGGATAACTTTAACTATTTGCTGAGCAGAGTTGAAACATGTGACTTCTTGCCTGACAAGACTGAAGCAAACCTTAAACATGCTCGTTAGGCCTCCTGTGTAAATCACTGATAACAGGAACTCAAGATGCTTTGTGCCAAATAAGCACCCAAGGACAGAGAAAACGCAGTAAATACTTCAGTCAAACATATGTTTCTATTTAGTCTTCTGAAAAGACAAAAGCCCTTTTGTAGACAACTTAGCCCAGCCTATTAGTACTGTTTGTGTTAAAAAATTATTCAAGGAGAAGTAATGTTGCTGATGGACACTCTGAGATAAGCGTGTAAGATGTGCCACTGCGCAGAATCAAAAGAAAGAGTCAACTAGCGGACAAGTGAGGAAGACTATCAGAGACCACCAGGAGACCCCTGAAGACCACCAAAGAAAATGACCGCACATGCGGACCAGACATTTGCAAATATTAATGAGTTCCAGGAAATCTCATCTTTATGTAAAAGAATTTTCGGAAATCCTGTGAATATGTATAACTTTATAGTATATAATTTCTGGAAGTTTGTCAAATTGTTGGAGCACTCGTGGTGGAGCTATCCCCAGTGCTGCCCAGTGCTGCAATAAAGAATGCCTCATAATAACAACTTTCAGTTATTGTGTTCTTCTGTCGGAACTCTTACCCAGCCACACCTAGCCTCCAACTTAGGTGAAGGTGGTCAGAAAGCAAGGGGCTTCGAGGGGCAAATTTTTGTTTCACATGGGACATGACATTGTCAAAAAAGGAATCTCTGTCATAAAATGGTGACTGAAACAACATGGTGGACCCTGAGCACGTAGCGGGTGGGAGGGGCTTCCAGCTCTGCTATCCTTTGCCTATCCTCCCTGCCATAAAATGGTGTCTGAAACAAAATGGCAGTCCCCTGTGTCTGTAGGGGAAGGGACTTCCTGGTCTGATGTATATCTGAGTAAACTGGAAGTGGTGGCTAGCCCTGCCAGTCACAGCCACCCATATGACCAGAAGGGGGTTGTGACTTCCAGGGTGAATGGTACATACGGCTGGGTGCAGGAGTGAGGAGAACTTCTGCTGGAAGCTGGGAGTGGGGTGCCTGCTACTTCTTACCTTGAGTAAAAGTTGTCCCTATACTATTATCAAGGACAAGCTCAAGCAGAGTACACTACGTCCTATTACACAGTTTTGTGTTCCTTGTCATGATGGCGAAGTTCTCATTCCCATTCTCATCTGTGTCTAATTCCTTGAGTACTGTGCGATCAGTGTTACAAGCTTTGGCTAAAACTGGAGAGGATCAGCACTGACAGAGACCTACAGCATGTAACAACAGACCGTGTTTATGAAAATGTAATGAACACCACCTTACTTGATGAGGAACACGTGAAACAGAAGAACTTTGAATATTAAAGAACAATTAGTACAGTATTTTGTATGTTGACAACCATGATGTCTGCTACTCTGTTGCCAATTAGCTTAGAGTACTTTATTGAGGTTGTGTGTCTCTTCTGGGAAGCCCTGCATTTGGAGTACTTGAAGGTACATATAAAGACATGAAAGATCATAGCGAGTTTATTCTACAGGTGTTAAGGAAAACATTTGTTCTTTCCCTGACCTTTTCTTTTGAAACAGGTTTAGTTGCTACTTTTTTCTTCTGTCTTTAAAATAGTGTTCCAGCAATGGAAAGAGTATTTTTATGCTGGGGTAGACACTGTTATAAATACTTTGCTGTCCTTATGACCATCACAACCAGGGAACTGGCAAGATGCTTGTATTTTCTACAGGGCTTGCCTGCAAGCAGGGCAGTACACCACTGCTACTAACCCCCCCCAAGTGAGTCACTGACAACTTCACTTGTTATCAGGGCCTCTTTGGTTGCTATCTATGCAGCTGGGAGTGGATGGGGAAGATATATTTTCCTACCCAAGAATGAGCAGGAGGGCTTACTCTTCCAAGACTGAGATTTACCAGGTTCCCTTGTGAGGATGATGTTTGCTTTCAGGATCCTGCACAGTGTGAAAGCAGAAGGGAAGAGATAGCAGAAGACTGACTGGGAAGCTCATACAGAGCCATGGCCATTAGTGACAGCTGCCCACTGCAGCTCATTCACTCGGCCAATACCCAGCAAGTCAGATTTCTGCCATTTCTAGTTCAAAAAAATGTAAAATGGGGCAGGGCAGGTCTCTCTCCGGGATGCTGAGGTGGATACTAGCTGTTTGGAGCTGGTTCCTCCACCCCACTGCTTATGTGACTATTGCTGGCCAGTGGGAACTGCCAATGGCTGCCAGCCAGCAATGACCTGACAGACCCGGGGTGGGGGGAACAGCGTGAGGGAGGCACCTGTCACCTCCCCCATGGGTCCCCCACAAGGAGCCTCCAAGGCAGGAGACAAACATACCCACAGAGTCCCAAGTGGGGTCCTGAGTCCAAGCGGGGGCTGCAGCCACTCAAGCACCCCACTGTTCCTGGCAGAGACTGCAGAGTGCCAACCCTCACTGTGACAGCCACCACCCTGTGCTGAGGGCGACCAGTTCCATCAGCTTGGGGACCCCAGGAACACAGGCGGAGATGCGTAACACCAGGGAAGAGAGTTGGCATCAGTCACTTTTCTTGTGTAACCCTTTTAAGGGTATTATCAATGAGACTTTTATGTACCAATTAAAAAATTTAATTATGCAAAAATAAATTTCTGGATGCATAGCTGCAGTTTGTTTCCATTTGCCCATAATAAGATTTTGACTGTAAAAACCCATGAACTTGGAGAGGTCCAAAGTATGAAAAATTCAGTGGTAACCTAATTATACAAAATTCCTGATCACCTCATGCTGTTCAAATAGAAAAGTATCTGTTTGTTACTTTTGAAATAGTAGTCCATAAATATATGCCTCTCGATGCTGGACTCTGCACTCTGCTTCAGCTCATTGCATAAGCTTTCAACACAGCTCTAGCATATGTGACGGATGCACTCAACCCCTTAACCAAACTAGCGGTAGTTTGGTTCAGGCTCCAAAGGAGGTAAAGGTCTCAGCTGTAGCTAGGCCAAGAACTCCTCTAGTTCCAGTCTGTTCTCTGAAAACCCACAAAGGAACAGAGTGACCCAGTGAACGCCGATGCACACGAGCCTGGAATACTGATCATGCGATTAACACATGAAAAGTGGGTGGTTTTTCCAAGGAAAAGTTTTTCCAAGTTTTCCAACACATTTATCAAGGAACAAAGAAAGTTGTGGGTACAAGAAGTCCTATGCACACCTCTCCCATTGCATGCAATTTGACTACGAGCCAACCACTTTATCCCGTAAATATGACAGCCTCAGTGAGCCTTCCTTGAGCTCTCTCTATTAGGCAGCCTGGCTGCATGGCGGTGATCTCCCCTTGAGCAGGGACGCCTCTCAAGGTAGCTCCTCAAGGCAGAGAGACCTTTTACCAATGGCAAATCTTTGGTAAGCGACTGATATTGTGCATAACCTTGGAGTATGGTAACTTTATTTTGTGACTTGGTAACTTTGATTTGTGCCTTGGTAGTTTTGAATCATTGTTCAAATGATTGTGTCGTACAGCAATAGAGTGAACCTTGCCATCGCACTTTTAAAATATCATATTAAAACCACTTTTGTTAATAACTTTGACAGTGGTCCTTTCAGCAATCTAATTTACCCATTCACAGCAGCCTATTGATAATGAAGACCAAAGCTCAACAATAGCTGTGCGTATCCTCTCATGATCCTGGATGCCCTTTCTTGCCTTGCTGTATCCATGATTATATATGTCTTGCTAAGTTTTCTCTTCCAACACTATCACTTGTTTCTTCTGTAATGGTTTTTATAACAAATACTTCATTTTTTGGACATACACACAAAATTATTACTTCCATGTTCACTAGAAAAAAAAAATTTCCCTTTTTAACTGTTATTCAAAGAACATAATCATTAGCTCCTTTTTCTTGGATGAGGTTGTTTTTGCTGTTCTTTCTCACCAACAATCACTGACTGTGTGTTGTTCCTATGTATGTTGAGGGCACATAATCTGTTCTCAAAAAGAAAGTGAAACCCAGATCATTGTGTGAGAAAATAATCATATATCAAAAGACTATAGTCACAATCTTTTTCACATTGCCCTCCTTGGCTTCATGAATATCCCCTCTTGCTGCCGCTGGTTCTGGCATGTGTTTCCTTTTTTGTGCTTCCTTATATCTCCTCTTCTCCCATCCACAGCACCCCCACACCCCCCCCCAAACTTGCCCTGTAACAATGTTTGCGACGTTAACTCTTTCAGTCTCTCACACTTGCCTCCTCAAAATGTTACTATTTTGTGTCTATTAACTGATTCCACCCCCACCCCCCCATTTCTAGTTGTTTGAAATAATATGCGGACTGTGTTGCAGCCCACAAAAGTTGTTGGTGGTGTAAAATGATACTGAGTTACTGCATTGCACGCCCTTGAGTTTGACGTGAGAAAGCAGAGGGACATTTGCCTTTGCAAAGCCCACAGAGTTTTGGAAGACGTTGTGAAAAAGAAGGGCGCCAAAGGCTTTTGGGGAGATTGGCTTGAATTATACTTCCAGGTTTTCTTTCAGAGGAAACTAGTTAATTCATTCCAATTATCAGTTTTGGAATGAAAGAACATTTGTGGGATTTGTGTAATTAAGGGGCCAGAACCCATGAGTGAACTGGGAAGCTAAGTTATTTGAACCTCTATTCACAGATAACCAATGTGCTGCTATTGTACAAATATCAAATTGCTGCTGCCTTAGCTCTCAAGGTAGTTTACCCAGAAGGGAATGTTACTTTCTCATAAGATACTGAAAAGTCTAATAATAAGTTCATATTTTAAAAAAAAAAGGAATCAAACTATGTGTGAGGAATAGTGATTTTTCTTTTAGTGTCCCTTGTGCAGACATCCATTGGAAAGGAAAGCTTTTTTTATGACCTTCCTCCAACACAAGCAAAATTCTTTAAAAATTTAATCCATATAAAGTATCTTAGTGAGACTTCACTCCATGGAATGTTTATCATGGAGAAATAGGGATTGAATTTATCCAATAATTACCAAATAGTGTTTGTAGAAAACAACTTGTTTACTTCTATTCCTCTGTCACTTATTTTATCCCTATATAGATTTAATGACAGTCCTGTATTTAAAAATATATATTGATTTGTTCCACTCAGGACCTTTTTTTTCCCTTATGTGTGTTTGTCATTCCTTGCATCAAAACCAGTTTTATTATCCACATGCTTCTGAGAGGCAAAACTTGTCTCTGCTGTTCTCATGTGATATCATAGATTTCAAGGAAGTTTAGTGCCTTGTTTAAGTAAATGTGAAAGACTGAACAACGTCTAGCTCTGGCAGATGAAAGATCCTCAGTGTTCTGGCAAGAAGGAAGCAGAAAAAGAATTTTTATGTTTCTCAGCTTTTGGATCGTGAGACAGACATGAAGAATTAGTTCAAAGACGTAGAACAGAGCTTTCTGAAGAAAGGCATAGCAGCGTCTTTGTTTTCTAGTAAATTTTTGTATTGTTTATAAGATTTTTTTTCTCTTTTCTGACTTAGCATCCTAGGTTTCCTGTGCTGCTTGAATCACTAATAAGAGTAAAGATTTGGAATCTACTTTGCACGGGCACTGAGTAGTCACAGCTCCATATGAAATCAAGTCATATTTCAAAATAGAATTCTGCTGTTTACATAAATAGTTTTAAAATTTTTTACTTCTGTGGTTTTTTTATTTATTAAAATATCCTATGTCTTAATTATGCCTTACATACTGTTAGAAGAAAGTTATACATAAATAATACAGGCTTGCCAGCTTAGAATAGCACCCACAGATTTCTCAGCTAATGACAACAGCACGTGCTGATTATTTTATTTAGTTTAGGTATGACTGAGGAGGAGAAACGGAAGAATAAAACCAGTTACACTATCTGCCATTTTGTTCTGCTTCTTGTATTTTCTCTACTAAAAGCCTCCATTATCAATGTGGAAAAAAAGCAGCTTTTCCTTTTCCCAGTTTGATAAGTATCTATGATCTCATTGAGGCATTTCAGTCAGTTTCATAAAGGCAGGTGGAATTAATTCAATCCTAGACCCAGTTATGTACAATTTGTGAATTAGGAATGTAAGAAATACGGCATTAAAAAGAATGTTAACTGCAAAGACTGGAAATAGAGATGACTGAGTTCTTACAAGATCTTTTTTTGTAGGCTGTGCCTAAAAGCTTGTGTATAAATCTACATTTAAGTAACTAAATACGGTTTGGCTTTCAGAATGCTGAATCACTCAAGAAAGCTGTTGACATAACTGAAAGCCAGGAAAACTTGTGCTCTCTGAAAATAAAGCCACATTTTCTTATATGCGTAATTTGAGCACATTTATTTAAGTATTTCAGTCAGAAATTATCTAACTCTTCTTAATGAGTTTCTCTACCTCTACTTTCTGTTTCTTAATGTGTTCTCTCCATCATCATCTTACCTCCTATATACTGGATAACCAGCATCTCAAGAACCAACTTGAGATGAAAGGGAATCAAAGCAAAGATCCAAATCTAGTAATTATTTCCTGGGTGCATAACAAAAACTAGAATAGTTGTTCCTGAATTCTTAAAACTCTAGGGAAGCTGGGCTACAATTCTGCATGGCTGACTGAGATCCAGACTGTTGTGGTTTAACCCCAGCCAGCAACTCAGCACCACGCAGCCGCTCACTCACTTCCCCCCCTCCCAGTGGGATGGGGGAGAGAATCGGA